>JAJJWX010003041.1:0-600000 GCA_023529315.1 Papaver bracteatum
TTAAAATAGTTATGTTCATTTTTTTTTTTGCTGAATAATAAATTTTTATTAAGGCTAAAGAGATTCCAAAAAATTACAACTCAAAAGCATGAAATAAAACAGAACAAAAAAAACCAGCCCATTAAGGCTTTCTAAAAAAACCTAAAGTACACTTTGTCTGGGATTTCTAGACATCCCAGGAAATAAGGTTTGTTGTAATATATTCTTTGTTCTCCCCTACCAAGAGAAGCTCCTTTATTAGCCATATTATCAGCAGAGAAGTTAACTTCTCTATAACTGTGAACAAAATTCCAAGAGAATAGACTTTCTCTTAACTTGTCCCATCTAGTTACTGCAAACCAAGGAAGACTATTACTCATGAAGGCACTTATCACTGCTTGAGAGTCCGTTGCTCTCAAAACTAAACCCAGGAAAGCCATTGTGTCTGCCCATTCACCTGCAACAAGCACTGACAAACACCTCTGCATAGAAGTTTGTAGACACACCTAGTCCTCCAGAAATGTCCACTGTAAAACCCCCAAAATGATCTCTTCCAACTACACCATAACCTGCCATGCCTGGGTTTCCTTTACTAGCACTATCACAACACAATAACAACCTAACCTGAATAGGTAGTTGGAAATAGACTTCCTTAATTCTCAAAATCTTTACTTTTCTGGTCTTCAACCCAAGCTTTTTGATCACTAGCAGGTCATATTGAATATACCACATAGAAGCACTCATTCTTATATCACAATCAGAAATGGAGTTCAAGATTCTCTTATGAATTACATTGATATCCCCCTTCTTCTCTTCAAAAATACATCTATTTCTCAGAAACCACAATTCCTTCATAGTGATAAAGGCACTCAGCAACTAAATTTCCTGTATTGCAGGGCTTTTCTTGTTTGCCAAACTAAAGATTTCCTCAAAAGATCTTGGATTTTTAAAATTAAAAATGCTACCAAGCCATTTCCAAATAATCTCACTGAAATCACAGTACCACAGCATATGATCTCTTGTTTCTTCACCGTGTCTGCATAAGATGCATCTTGAAACCATATGGAACTTTCTCTTCTTCATATTATCATCTGTAGCACAAATATTTCTTCATAATTTTCAAATGTTGCTAGAAATACCAGGATGAACAGAGTTATGCCATACCTTTTTTGCCCAATAGAGTTTAGGGAATTTTTGTCTTATCACTTCCACTGCTGAGGCTACTGTAAAAATACCTGTGATAGTGCCAGTCCATATTCTCTTATCTCCCCCCTGCACCCATTACAGGTAAATCCTGTAAGATAACCATTTCCAAGATTTCAGAGGGTATAATCCATTCCCCATCAAGAATAAAATAGTTATGTTCGTTAAATGTTCTTTTATTCCTTGAAAAGATTTTTTGCACTCATCTGTCCACTTGAATTTTGTTCCCTTTTTGAGTATATCGAAAAAATGTTTGCACTTGTCTGAAGATTGTGAAATGAATCTTCCTAGCGAGGCTAAGAGTCCATTTAATTTTTGCACATCTTTTACCGTCGCAGGTGTTGGCATATCGCGAATTGCTTGTACCTTTTCTGGATCAACTTGTATTCCTTCTTTCGATACAATATATCCCAAACATTTCCCTGAATTTACTCCAAAGGTACACTTATCAGGATTCACTTTAATATTGAATTACCGCATTTGATCGAAAATCTCTTTCAAATCTTGCACATGATTCTCAGCTTCTTTGCTTTTGATCATCATATCATCTACACACACTTCTAATGTTTTATGGATCCACTTTGCAAACACCTTCTCCACCATTCTTTGATACGTTGCCCCAGCATTTCGTAAGCCAAATGGCATCTTTGTATAACAATATAATCCTCTTGGTGCAAAAAATGCGGTATGTTCTTGATCTTCTTCAGTGAGAGGGATTTGATTATATCCTTTATATCCATCCAACGATGATATTATAGCATTTACTGCTGTTGATTCAACCATCTGTGGGATATATGGTAATGGAAAACTATTTTTAGGACAAGCCTTGTTTAAATTAGTGAAATCTATACAAATTCTTATCCCCTTATTCTTCTTTGGGACCACTACCATATTTGCAATCCACTCTGGATATTTTGCTTGCCTTATAATTCCTGCATCGAGCATCTTCTGTAATTCTTCTTCTATTTGATAATGATATGTTATTGCGATCTTCCTTATTCTTTTCTTAAATGGTCTTATGTTTTTGTTGATTTCTAATTTATGACATGCTATTGACGGATCTATCCCTGGCATCTCATCCATGCTCCACGTGAAGATATATGCATACTCTCGCAAAAGATTTATAGTTATTTATTCCTCATCTGCCTCCATTCTAGTCCCAATTTTCAGCATTTTAGGCTCTTCTTTACTCCTAATATTTATTTCCTTTGTTGGTTCTGCTGCAATATAACTGGCTTCAGGTTCTCCCATTGGTGTTGGTGTTTTCATAATTCTAGCGAAGTTCATCTCCTTCTTGTGGGATTTCTTTGGGTATTCCTTTTCCTTCTTTTGCTATTATCATGTAAACTTTAAATTCTTCTTCCTTCTTTATTTCTCTCGCTAATTTTTACGAGCCTTTCTAGATTTTGGACGTCCTTCATAATTTCTTACTTCAATTTGGCAACACAGTTTCGCAAAATATGTGTCTCCTCTGATTTCTCCAATTCCACTGGGTGTAGGAAACTTGATGCATTGATGCAACGTTGATGCTACATCCTTAATTGCGTGTATCCATGGTCTTCCTAATATCATGTTATACGGTGATTCTACGTCTACCACACATAACGTTACTTGTGTTTCAATCTCCCCTAGTGGAATTCGTACCATTATCTCGCCTTTAGGTTTTGTTAAAGACTTTCCAAAGCCATGAACATGATATGTTGAATAAGATATTTCTTCATCCTTATATCCCATTTTCTTGAAAGTATGATAAAATATCATATCTACAGAACTTCCCGTGTCCACCAAAGTTCTATTCATAGCCCATTCTTCTACAGATTTTATTGATTTCTCCTTTCTCATTGGTATAGTGGTTACTGTGACCACCAATGGAGATGTATGACTTAAATCTTCTTCTGGTATTTCTGCTGCTGTAAACGTGATTTCTTGCTTTTCCCAACCTTTCAATGGTGATATTTTTTCCACCGTCATAATTTTCCTTCCTTCAAAATCCCGTTTGTGTATCTTCCCCTTAAGATTTTCATGAAATCTATCAATCATTGTTCTTGTTACCATATCACACTCCAATTTTCTACAATCCTCTTTGATTCTGATCATTCTCCCTTCAATTATCTCACCTATTTACTTAATGATTTCCTTAATCTTGAACAATTCTCATCTTCTTCTTCACTTTCTCTTCAATTTTTGTTAATTCAATCCCTGTTTCGGGCGCCAAAATGTAGTTGTAGGAATTCCTACACTACACCCCTGATAAGAATCTACAGAAATTGAATTATGTTTGAGAATGAATTACAACACTTTTTTATTATTCTAACTTTTTGAATTCTTTACAAAATACATAAGAACTCAGAAGTACAAATTTCTTTGTAGAGTTTCTCTCTCCTCAAAACCTTATCAACTCTCCAAAAGACATCATCCTTTTCTGAACCTAACGAACCCTTTATATAGGGTTTTACATAGTGGATGACAACTAAGTTTTCCTCCTTTTTTGAATATACTTTGCGATCTTATCGCGATTGCTATAATATTCTCTCTCGCAAAATTGATAACCATACTCTCTTTGTATTTCTTCTATCGTCAGCTTCTTTTGGATTCTTCTGTGACGCTCGCGAAATGTTGTTAAAGAATCTTCTTTGACGCTCGCAAAAGTGTTGGTAATATCGCAGAAATAGTGTTGTAGCGATATTCTGGTCCTACACCCCATGACATTGCCGTCTTGCGATGAAATCACAGGACGTCTTTATATTTTCATGCAATGACCCATTGATCTCATATTATATTTTCTCTTTTCTTTTTGCCTCTTTTTATATTTGTTGCACAAATATGACAAGCCTTGATACTCTTGCGAGTAAGAATCCTCATGACATTTGCGTCTTAAGACACTTATCAGCTTCCTAATAGAGGGTTCCGCCCTTATCTCCCCCCTTGTTGCCCCTTCAAGGAAGCGTACATCGGCCATACAAGACTAGCTCCTCTCATCCGGATTTACCAACAACCAGTTATTTTCGCAGCCTCTTATCCTTTTTGCCTATATGGCTTATAGTTATGAGACTGCACCCTAAGTGGGGTTTTCTTCAGGCCGAGTGCATCATAGTAAAGACTTTCCAAGAATTTCCAGGGTAGGTTCATCCTCCCCAGGCACTCTTGGCTAAACCGTGTACCGCGGCGTCTTGATCATATTCTTCACTCCTTAGAAGAGATCCTCGGTCGTCCAACCAGGGTATAACCTTATATTTATAGTTGGAAATCCAAGGTACCTCTCCCGGATAGGATTTCTTGATCCCCACATCTCCATGACTCAGGATCCAGCAGCGGTATAACCTTACTCCCAAGCCATGCAATCAGATACCCCCTTATATGATGTACTTTAGGTTTTACATTTGCCTCTTGCGAAATTTTATTCGCGAACTAGGGTGTATGCCATAAAGGTTCGTCCCATTCTTATGTCTCTGCGAAATTTTATTCGCGTTTCTTTATTCTCTTATTCATTCTTTCATTTCTGTCATTTCTTTCATTCTCATAATATCATATCATTTAAGCAAAGTAAATATTCAAGAGAAATTCTAATACATTGTAATTATGAAATCTTTGTAGTTGTAAAATCTTTGTAATTCTGCGATTGTATCGCTCTTTGTAAATCAAATCAAGAAATTTTGAAATCTTAGAAATCTTTGCGATAATTTCGCTTTCTGTAATCTTTGAATTTTTTTTGAAATCTTTAAATTTTCGCGATAATTTGCAGTCATTTTTTATGATCTTTTGAAATCTTGCGAATGTATCGCTCTTTGTCAATCAAATCAAAAATCTTTGAAATGTTTTGAAATCTTAGAAATCTTGCGATTATATCGCTTTTGGTAAATTAAATCAAAACGTTTTTTTTTAAAGTAAATGCTCTAGGAAAGTGGTACTTAGCTTTCATGTGATTTTCTGTTGCCATCATCTCTGGCGAAGTATATGATTTCTTGTGAAATGTCCATTCTTGCTGCAAATGTTCGCAAGGTAAATGTCTGCGAAAGAAATGTGTATGATATAACATTTGCAAGGCAAAAATTCTTTGCGAAAAGGGAGACTCGAACCCCTGTCCTCTAGTTCGCAATATTTCTTTTCTGATTATCTTTACCACTTGTTGTGTGCGAAGAAACCCACAATGCCCAACTTTATTCCATTTCTTCGCCTTTAAAAGTTCAAAAATATTCGAGAAATTTTGTGCGGATGCGAATTTGAACACATGACTTCAGGTTTGTACTCTGTCGTCTTGACCATCTATACTAGAGCTGCTGTGCTAATTTAATAAACTTGATCACTTAATTGTACTAGAAATTCGCAACTGTACTAGAAATTCGCATAATCAGTTCGCAAGAATGGTTGATGATGTGAGTTTCGGCAAAATTTTGGAATTGGATTTTCTTGCTTGGTATAACAAGTTATTTGGTGTAAGCTGATGATAGAGTTTTGACCATAGTATCTTCATCTTTCTTTTCCCTAATTGTTTGTATTATCGCTTTCCTTCGTTGTTCATGAATTATCGCAGCTCCTTCTTCACCATTTCTTATGGATTGATAGTTGGATGTGGTGCTTCGTCTACAAACGCATATTGATTTTTCCAACCGTCATCATTCTCGCTTAATTATTACTCTTCTCGCAAGTCAGATTATTTGCGAAGTGACCAAAGGATTCATATAATATTGTTCATGACTTATTTTGCTGGTACAACTCAATCGTTGGTATGCTAATTAATAATAGTTATCTTATTCTTCCTTGTAGGTTGCGAAGTACAACTCTTGATCTTATTAATAGTTGTGAAGTATGCAACTTACTACTAATTCCTTACACTGGTTATACAGACGGGTGGTTACTGCGAGGTGAAGAGACTTTACTTGGCCTATGAACCTGCTAGCTCTCTTGTTATTCCCCATCTTTAAAATTGCACTTCACTAGAGCAATTTAGAGTATGCGAATTCTTGTTCCTTATGCGAATATGGCTGTTATGATCCACTTTTTTTTGTCAGTTGTTTTGATTGTTCATTGTCGAGGATTCTGGATCCTTTCACTTTGTTGATGATTTTCTTCTTTTGATTTCACGAATACAACTTTCATTTTGAATCTATTTCTCATTTAATCTCTCCAAACTTCCAATATCACCCGTTGTCTGCTGATAGAATTATTTCACTGGAATTTCCATTTTCGCTCTTCAAATTTAAAGATCCACTGAGATCTAATTCCAACTACAGCTAATTTGATGTTACCTATTGTTAATTTGAAGATGAAGATCCTTCATTGGAATTTACGTTTTCACCCCTGAACTTTATAGATCCAAATCCACAATAATTAATTTCTTTGAATCTTCTTGGAACCAACCAGCAGTAGGTAATGTTTCTCCAATTTACGGATAACGATGTAATGCCAGATCTTCCAATTTCGCCCCTAAAACATGAAAGAGAGAAATTGTTGATGATGTTTACTCCCTGAAAGTGTAATTTCTTCCATGAAATTTCCATTTTTCCCCGAAGTTTGTAGATCTAAAAATAAATATGAACAATAATTGATCTTCATGGAACTTCTCGAATCAACAAATTACAGGAAGGATAAATCCTTTATTCGTTCCTGTTTCTAACGCCAAAATATAGTTGCAGGAAATCCTACAACATACCCCTTATCATATCTTGATATCAATTTCTAGATCTACATATAAAACTGGTAGTAAAAGTGCCAAAATTATAAACGGACACCAAGATTTTTTACATGGTTCAATCAATATGATCTACATCCATGGTTCTTCACTATGATTATTTGAATTTACATTTGATTTACATGGAGACTCCATTAATGAGTATTTGGAGCTCTAGATTTAATTTTAGGGGATGAAGATGATAAAGAAAATAAACTCTCTCTGAAAAATATCCCTCTCTCTCTCTTAACAATTATTCCCCCCCCCTTTTCTCTCTCCTGTTCTCCTCTTTATATAGATATTTACATATTGGATGACAGCTCATAAACAGTTTGGGTTTTTCTTGCGATATTATCGCAGGTATACAAATGTTAAATTCGCAACATTCCTAAATCTCGCTCAATCTTTACATTTTTCTCATATTTAAATTATCGTCATTTATCACGTCGTTTTCTTAGTCAACCTGCGACGCTCGCAAAGTGTCGTTGGTGAGAACTTCGCAAGTGTGTTCTTGCTGCAATATTCTAATCCTACAGGAAGAGTAGTAGTGTTACGACTTGTATCAGAAAGTGAGAAGCTAACTGATGGAAAGCTAGCAAACATTTTCTGAGTGGTGTATGTTCCCTGACTGAACTTGTTGTTCGGTGAAAATAGGTAAGACCTATTTATACAAGTCGAAGTGAAATGTACTCTGGTCTCATTAAGGAATGGAAAAATGGGTGACTAAATGGGAGAAGGTGGTAACGTTAACGCATGGAATTGATATACCATAAAACCGTTAACGCATGGAATTGATGTTCCATAAAACCGTTAACGCATGGAATTGATGTCCCATAAAAGAGTGTTTCACCATTAACTCCCTGTATCTACTAACTGCCTCATCCTTATGACACTTCCTTATGATGGGCGTAGTGTACGCCGCACGCTGTAAGCCGCCAAACCAATACCCAAAGAGGATCCCCCAGTTTGTGATATGTGTTGATGTCTCGAATGTTTTTGTGGAAAACATGTAGCATGTTGTTGTTGCATGGAAAGTCGAGCTTGGGAGACTTGGTAGCTTGGTGACCTTTGACGGCCGAGATTTTGCATCTTAAGAGGAAAAGTTATTGTTGATCATCGCACGCTTTCGTTTGTTGGTGGCCGCATAGGGAATGCCAGCATGGTGGCGCGACTAGGTTGGCATGTCATTGCCATGGTATGCCTTGGCGTGACCAAACTAGGGTTTTGGGTCAAAGGTTACCATGTGTTGTCTGGTAACCTTGGACGGCTAGGATTTGCTCCTGGGATAGAAGGGCGACCATTGATTATCGCACGCCTTCGTTTTGGTAGCCGTGTAGGGAAGGCCAGTATGGTGACACGGCTAGGTTGGCATGCCATTGGCATGGCATGGTTTGGCGTGGCCAGACTTAGGTTTTGGAGCCAAAGGTTACCATGTGTGGTCTGGTAACCTTGGATGGCTAGGATTTGCTCCTGGGATTGAAGGGGGGCCGTTGATTTCCACTCACCTTCGTTTTGGTTGTCGCGTAGGGAAGGCCAGCATGGTAGCGCAACTAGGTTGATTTGGCGTGGTGTGGCCAAGGGCTTGGCATGCCGTTAGCACATGGTGCGGCTAGCATGGCTAGGGAAAAGGCAAGGTGCAGTTTGGATTGGCATGGTGGGGCCAAGGGTTTGGCATGACGTTGGCACATGGTGCGGCTAGCATGGTTAGGGCCAAGGTAATGCGCGATTTGGCTTGGCATGGTGGGGGGAAGGGTTTGGCATGCCGTTGGCACATGGTGCGGCTAGCATGGCTAGGGCCAAGGCAAGGTGCGATTTGGCTTGGCATGGTGGGGCCAAGGGTTTGGCATGCCATTGGCACATGGTGCAGCTAACATGTCTAGGGACAAGGCAAGGCGCGGTTTGGATTGGCATGGTGGGGCCAAGGGTTTGGCATGCCGTTGGCACATGGTGCGGCTAGCATGGCTAGGGCCAAGGCAAGGTGCGGTTTGGCTTGGCATGGTTGGGCCAATGGTTTGGCATGCCGTTGGCACATGGTGCAGCTAGCATGGCTAGGTCCAAGGCAAGGTGCGGTTTGGCTTGGCATGGTGGGGCCAATGGTTTGGCATGACGTTGGCACATGGTGCGGCTAGCATGGCTAAGGACAAGTCAAGGCGCAGTTTTGCTTGGCATGGTGGGGCCAAGGGTTTGGCATGCCGTTAGCACATGGTGCGTCTAGCATGGCTAGGGCCAAGGCAAGGTGTGGTTTGGCTTGGCATGGTGGGGCTAGCATGGATATGGCCAAGGCATAGTACGGTTTGGCTTGGCATGGTGGGGCCAAGGGTTTGGCATGCCGTTAGCATATGGTGCGGCTAGCATGGTTGGCATGCCTTGGCATGGTGGGTGTGGCTGGCATGGTTTTCCATTGTCACAGGGGTGCGGCTAGCATGGTTGGCATGCCTTGGAACGGTGGGTGTGGCTGGCATGGTTTGCCATTGGTACATGTGTGCGTGGTAATTAGGGTTTTGGCCTATCGAAACCCTAATTAGTAATTAATTAAAAAAAAGGTACTCTGGTGATTTTCTCGTAGACATATTAAAGGGTACAATAAATGCATTCATTGGAACTATTATTACTTGAACCCTATGAAATCACTGCCTTGTCTAGGGTTTTACGATTTTATCCCTAAGCTAAAAACCACCATCAACATTAAGTCCCCTACTTAGCTCGGAACAGGGGCGTTGCTGCGAGGTAAGCACAATATGGTAACCAACAAGGACATAATCGAAACGTAAATCATGCAAGATGGTCAGGAAGATTCGTCTAACCTTTTCGAGAGATGTAGAGAGTTTGTGTTTCCCGTATTGGCAGTCCTGCATAAATTGTATTGGGGATGTACACCGTGAAGTGGTGAGACGAAAATTGATGGCTTGGTCTGTCCGTACATCACCTTTACTGAGCTAGGGAACATCATGATGCTGACTTGGCGAATTCGTTGGTATTGGCAAGTTGCGGCGCATATGGCTTGGAGAGGTAAAGCACGTGCGGACGGTTTGGAGAGGCGAAGCATGGCGGACAGTTTTGGGATGATGAGTCCACGGCAATAGAACAGAAAACTTGGCGTGGTGCGGTCACGGTATGGGGCAGTTCGGTGAGGCGTGCACGAACGGCTAGCGTGGTGGTAATTTGTCTTTGCGGCCCCGATTGCCTCTCTTCTTGTGTAGCTTGAACTGGGATTTTTTTTTTCAAAACCCGAGAGTGCTATGCCCAAAAAAGCGGCGTTACTCCTTCTTGTCAGGTTACGTTGTCGGTTTTGTTCCCGAATCTCGATGCTAGTGGTCAGAAAAGCAAAACGCGAGCAAGCATGTCTCGAACACGTACTTCCATATTTTTCTTACCAAACCCTTATTATATCGCATAGCTAGGCATGAGACTTTTCCTTTTTATTTGCTGGTAGAATAAGTTTAAATTAAGACCGGACATCACGCCTTAATTCCCAATCAGTAGAAAGCTTTCCTTTTCTAGATTGTGTCATTCTGTCGATAAGAGATGATCTTGGATCCCTCATTCGCATAGTTCGTCCTGAAATCGTGCTCGCCCTCCTTGCAGGTATCGTCTCGTGTTTTCTAGTTTCCATTTTATCTTCTTCCTTATGTATGTTGTCGGTGTAAAATAGGGTAAAAACTTGCCTACTTTCCCTGGTTTTGTAGTGCACAATGGGATCTTCCGGAGGCAGCCGTACCTCTAACCCTTCGGAGAAAAACTTTGGAATCGGCAAAAGCCAGATTATGAGGAGGCGTTAGGTAGAATTGAATCTCTATTCCATGAAGCTTGCAGAATTATTCAGGGCTTACCTTCCACCCATCTAGGTGAAGTGCGGGCGCGTGTTCAGACCTTCTTGGATTCAGTGAACATGGAGGAGTAATGGGAGAGTGACGAATCGCCTCGGTGTGCTGATAGATCTCAGCACAGTAAGACTTCTTCACAACCCAATGCTAGGGCGGTACAGTCCACTTCTGGGTTGAAACGACAGAAAACTGAGTCTGTGAAACTTTTAGGGGAAAGCCGACATAACTTCCCTGTTCAGGACGGCGTCACAATTCTCGATTCGGATGCGGATGAATCGGGAAATTCGCCTCATAAAGTTGCTGAGAAAACCCTCGAGGAATACGCGTTTGATAAAACTGAGACAGCCTTCGGAGTAGGCGCCGAGACTGTTGTCGGAGACATCGGGATGGTTATGGTGGCATATGCTGTACGGGGTGTTGATGTGGGCGTCGGGAAGGATACAGGTGATGTTGCTGCTAATGTGGCTTTCAGATGGGATATTGAGGTTTCTACTGCTGATGCGGCCGTCGGATGGAACCTTTGTTGCCCGAGAGATTATTGGGGAAAGTGTTGTTAAAGCACTGCTCGGTCGAACTCGCATGCGTTGCTATCTCAAGCATGTTTGTCAATGTTAGTGATCAAAACTATAAAGTCTTGATTTCTAGTCTATTGTAGCTAAGGTCTCGGACTAGGATAGAAAGCGTAGTTGATCTCAAAAACTCCATGGAAATCATCATACAAGACGAAGGACTACTCAAGGAACCGGTGGATCTTCATCGAATAAAAGGTATGTGGAGACTTGAACTTATCTATCACTCAAAAGTCTATCTCCTTTATCTCTTATCTTGAGACAAAAGTCGTTTTACTATATATACTAAGAATATACACATGTGACATTTCGAGCTGAGTATATCTCGCTTATCTATTTCTCGAAATGTGTGTTGGTAAAGCTTTTGCTTTATCCAAGTTCATCTTTGCCTAGTGACGAAAGTCATGTTATGTTTCAATCACTTTGGAAATTGCTCCACTGAAAACTAGTTTGTGAATAACAACTATATGACGTCCTCTGAGAATGTTTCAATGATTGAAATGAGAGTTTAGACAATATAACCACTGGGGGATATGAACATTGTTGTGGTAACACATATATGTATAAGTCCTTAGCACTTGAACTGAAGTTTGCGAACTTTGTTGATCAAGTGAAAAATGGAACTTGAGCAGTTGATCCAGTCCGCGAACGTGCATAGTTCTCGAACCCGAGAATTTCTGCTGGAATTGTAGCTCGGTTTCAGTCCGTGAACTGACGGAATTTCTCGAACCCGAGAATTTCTGCTGGCGTTTGTGAACTCCAACCGGTTACTTGAGTCCGCGAACCCAGTCCGCGAACTTGAGTGGTTATGTCTAAAAACTATGTTCGTGAACTTATTTAAATTATCTAAGGAATGCTATTGCAAACCTGGCTTTATAGTTCATGAATTGATTCAAGTGAATCACATTATTTTTGCTTCAATTGTGTCTTGTGTAGTACATAAGATATCATAGCAATTGAACAACTCTCTAACTAGTTCATTTGAGTCATTTGGACTAGTTATGGTGAAGAAGAATATGGTTGATATGAAAGTTATCATTTGGTTGACTAATATTGAACCAACTATTGTACACGTTTGGGTACGGTTAAACAAACCCAAAATCGTTAAGTACATGTGTGTATGGCAAGATAAGTTTTTGATCTAACGGTTGAGAGATATTATCTTGTATCTAATCATGTTTTCATCTAACGTTGAATATTGAATGCTTTGTTACTAAGCTAACATTGATTGCAAACCCTGATTTGAAAGACTATATAAGGGAGAACTCTAGCAACTGGGAAACCTAATCCCCATACATTCTGTGTGATACTCGTTTGCTAAGCTAGAGTCGATTCTCCTTTAACCTTTGGTTTTCTTCTTCTAAAACCAGGTTAACGACTTAAAGACTTCATTGGGATCGTGAAGCCAGACCGATACTACTTTTCTTGTTGTTATGTGATCTGATCTTGCTGTTTCTATCGTACGAGTACAATTGTAATATTGGCTTGAGATTTCTATGTCCGATAGGAAAGATATAAAAGTAATCACAAATATCTTCGTCTCATCGTTTGTGATTCCACAATATCTTTTTTCGCTGCATCAATTAAGACTATTGTGAGGTGATTGATAAAACTGAGCTGTTCTTAGGGAATATAAGTCTGGTTTTATTGATTGGATCCTGTTCACCTTGATTTATCAAAATACGGAGCAAAACTCATAGGTTTATTCGTGGGAGACGGATTTATCTATCCTGTAGACTTTTCTGTGTGAGACAGATTTGTTTGCTAAAGTCTTCGAAATTCGGTCGTAGCAAATCTTGGTTGTGGGTGAGATCATCTAAGGGAATCAAGTGCGCAATATCCTGCTGGGATCATAGGCGTATGAGCATAACTGTACCTTGGATCAGTGTGAGATTGATTGGGGTTCAACTACAGTCCAGGCCGAAGTTAATTTGGAGTAGGCTAGTGTATGTAGCGGCTTAATATAGTGTATGTTTAACCTGGACTAGGTCCTGGGGTTTTTCTGCATTTGCGGTTTCCTCGTTAACAAAATTCTGGTGTCTATGTTATTTCTTTTCCGCATTATATTTTGTTATATAATTGAAATAATACAGGTTGTGCGTTGTTCAATCAATTAGAATATCCGACCTTATTGGTTATTGATTTAAATTGATTGATACTTGGATATTGGTATTTGGTACCATCTAAGTTATCTCTCTTTGATTAGACTCGCGAATCATATTTGCTTGAGTAAATCAAATTGAGAGATTGAGATAATAACTCCTTGAGTATTTTCTATTGATTGAGTCAAGTTGATTCTCTAGAAAACAACTAGGAGTTGTCTATACAGATTGCTAATCGAAATATTGGGTGAGGTTGTTAGACCCCCGCTTTTTCAAGTGCTTGAAAGGAGTTTTGACTGAGGCGGCTCGCGCGTCAACTTTTGATGAATAGATTATCCTTTTATTATTTCTGTATGTTGTGTAGTCGTCCTGATGCTTTGTGGATTTATATTTACCTTGTTTGTATTCTTGGCGAAGTTAGGGCTTCGCCAATTAACATCCCGTTTGCAATTTCTTATTTTCGAATGATTGAATAAGGTATTTCTGACACATCTTTGGCATTCTGGTTGTGATATGATGGTTAATGGCTTCTCAATAATTTTGGATTGGTTTGATATATTTTTCTGAGATTTGGGAAAACCCACTCGGAAAGAAATGCATTTTTATTTATTTTTGAACGAAAAACGAAACTCCGTAGAAGAATACAAACGGTGTATTCATCTCGGGGAAATACAAATATCAAGAGAAACTGTTGAAGGAAATACTAAAGGGAGAGTGGTTGGGAAGAGTATAGCGTTTTAGGGATTGGAAAGTTTGAGCCATCGCGAGTGAACTATCACACCTTCCAGCTTGTCTATGTTGATGAGCTTGCAGTATCCTCCTAAAAGAACGGTTGCCACTAGATATGGTTCATCTTCTTTTTCCTCAGGCAAACCAATCCGAACAGCTATCTTTACCGTCATCTTCCCAACTTGAAACGAGTTCACTTTGACCACTATATCTCCGATTTAAAACTGGTTCAAGTGTTGTGTAACCGTTTGAATTTTGGTCTCGTTGGTTTCGATGGAAGCTTCCAAATTCTTTTCAAAGCGTTTGAATGGTCCAGCGCCCCATTCATATCTCTTGACAGCGTCCGCGCCAGTAATTGCGCTGAGTCCCCATGACAGAACGGGGGAAGAAATGACTGGTTGTATAGAAGATCGTTCAGCCAGACTTACTTGGGTTTGGAATCCACGAGTTAGCGCCAACAGGTCTTCTCCAGACGTCCGGGTTCCATCAGCAACTCGTCGATGCGGCATCAAGTGGGACGGTTGGTTAGAGATTCTTTCGGGAGTTGACATTGGTAGAGGGGATGTCCAAAATTTTGCGTTGTTGTCGAGTACCCACGAGTGCCCCAATATCAGGTCGTAACCCAGTTCTTTGACAATGTGAAATTTGCCAATCGTTATAGCATCTCCTATCTTGACCTCGAGGTTTATGTAGCCGTGTGCGTTCAAGGCTTACCAACCTGGGTTCTCAATCATGGATGGGGATCGGGTAGCCTCTTGTTTCATAAACTACGCTACTTTCAGAGTCTTGAAAGTAATAATGTTGAAGTCAGAGGCCGCGTCGACGAGCGTGTTGTCGAATTCAATACCTCTTAAATAAGATGTGATCAGCAGTCCCCAGTTGTCCTTTTTGATCCCGCTTGTTGGGGGAGCTCAGGCTCCTAGCTTGACTTCCATGGAGGGAAAAAGCCGTTTGCCTGATACGACGCGATTGAGAGCTGCGAAAATATCTTGGCGCTGCACCTTGGAAAGGTAGAGAATTTCGCATACGTGTTGCATCATGGATTGCACAATCTCATGCACGGAGTCCCTAGAGACCCCACAATTCCTTACTGGAAGTGGGTCTCGATGTAATCCCTCATTTCCTAGTTGGAGTTCCCCTGCTTCTATCTTTTCTTTGAAGATATGATTTAGTCTGTTGCAATCACTGGTTGGGTGGTGAAAAAATATGTGGTAGTGACACTATTTAGGGTTTTCCATCTCAGCCTTAGTTGGTGGGCGTCTTGGAGATGGTAATCTGATAACATCATCTTGAATCCATGTTTCTAAGAGATTGATCACCTCCTCGATGGGAAACGGGAAATCCAGGGTATTTCCTTCAGTTTCGTGATGACGCATGGAAGCTTTAGCGGTGGCCTTCCATGGCGGAGTTCCCCCTTATGCTGGTGCTTCACGTTTAGGCTGCTGGTCTGAAGCTGGGGCCTTCCTTTTCCCTTACTCATTTACTACGCTTACTGAGGAGGGGCCATTATTTAATTGCTTGCTGAGGATATGTCTATTCTCGCGAGTTTCGCATATTTCTTTTGTTCTGGTCGGTCTAGCCCTTTCCAATAACGCTGGTACTGTCGTTACGGATCGTTTGGAAACTTCATGGAGTTCGGAGAATGTTTGGAAATGTAGGTTCTCTAGCAAGGCACGGTAAATGGGAGCCATACAATTGATGCATGTATTCACCAGCTGTCGCTCGGTCACGTTTGGGTCGTGACAGTCTAGTGCTTGAACTCTGAATCTCTTAACAAAATCATTTGGATGTTCATTGTCCCGCTGGTACATTCTTCCTATGTCCGAGACACGAAGAAGTACTTCTTTTAAAATGTGGTAACCATGCTACCCCAGTTGGGGATACTATTTGGCGTGATGCTGTTGTACCACGTGTATGCTCTTCCAGTAAGAGATTTCGAAAACTCCCACAGACGGAGAACATGGTTGTATTCATGTTCGCCTAGGGATTCGGGGAACCGAGAGACGTGTTCACGTGCATTTCCAGTACCATCATACAGAGTGAATTGAGGAGAGGAGTATCCTCTTGGGAGAGGAATTCTTTATATTTCAGATGGGTAAGGAGGTTGATGCTGATGCATGTCTATTTCATCATTCTTGACTCGATTCCGGAGAAGTTTCTCCAGATACTCTCGTGTGACAAAATTGGATGGCTGACTTCTTTCCAATGGGGGTATGGCATGAGTCTCATCGTCCGCGGAGACGCTAGCATCGGGGTTGTTGGAGGTGTTTCTAAATGGCTCTGGATGGCATGGCTCACGCGATATTCGCTCTGTCAGGGCTTTGAGAAAGACGAGTACTTTTTTATGCGTCGAAACCATATCCATCTGGGATCTGGCGAGAGCTTCCTGCCGTTCCATAAAATCAGTGATTGTGATATAAGGTCGTCTTCCTCAGGTTCCTCGGCTTCTCGTCTCGTTGGTGGGGTAGTTGGAGTCTTAGTGGCGGTTGGAGGCGCCATGCTTGATGAAGCGTTAGGAACGGTAGCGGCAGCTCTGGCCCTGGTGACTGGTGGCGTTACACCTGAAGGAGTGCTTTCGGTACTGCCCAGATTAGCGAGTTGTGCAGGGACATTAGAGGCGTCAGCGGCTCTGGCTCTGGTGATCGGCTGCATTACACCGGAAGGAGTGTTTTTGGTGCTACTTGGGTCATTAAATGGCGTAGTAATGTTGTTGGGAGTATCGTTAACACCAAGGATAGATTCTGCGTTGGTGTTCTCGGCAGCTGATGCAGATCTGAGTTCCACCATGTTGAAGTTGTAAGTGAAAGGTGATATCGGAAATTTGGAAATCGATATTGCAACCGATAGATTGATCTCCCACTGTGGTCGCCAATTGTTTGTGGGTGAAAATGGTTTCTTCTGATTTCGGTAATTTCGGGTGTGCGGGTGAGAAATGAATTTAAACCCTAAACAATATACTGCAAGGGAGTACTTTAGATTCGAGAGATCAATATGTACAAGTCCAGCCTAAACCAAGAAATGTCCGTTCCAGACTTGCTTCAGTCACAAAGTGGAGGAGAATGGGTTGGTTTTGCGGAGGGAAGCAAGGAAAATAATGAGACCAGAATAGTTGATTCTGGAAGAGTAGTAGTGTTACGACTTGTGTCTGAAAGTGGGAAGATAATAGATGGAAAGCTAGCAAACATTTTGTGAGTGGTGTATGTTCCTTGACTGAACTTGTTATTCGATGGAAATAGGTAAGACCTATTTATACAAGTCGAAGTGAAACGTACTCTGGTCTCATTAAGGAATGGAAAAATGGGTGAGTAAATGGGAGGAGGTGGTAACATTAACGCATAGAATTGATGTCATATAAAAGAGCGTTTCACCAATAACTCCTTGTATTTACTAACCGCCTCATCCTTATGACACTTCCTTATGACGGGGGTAGTGTACGTCGCACGTTGTAAACCGCCAAACCAATACCAAAAGAGGATCCCCCAGTTTGTGATATGTGTTGATGTCTCGAATGTTTTTGTGGAAAACATGTAGCATATTATTGTTGCCTGGAAAGTCGAGCTTGGGAGACTTGGTAGCTTGGTGACCTTCGACGGCCGAGATTTTGCATCTTAAGAGGAAATGTAGCCGTTGATCGTCGCACGCTTTCATTTTTTGGTGGCCGCATAGGGAAGGCCAGCATGGTGGCGCGGCTAGGTTGGCATGGTATGCCATGGCGCGGCTTGGAGTGACCAAACTAGGGTTTTGGGTCAAAGGTTACCATGTGTTGTCTGGTAACCTTGGACGGCTAGGATTTGCTCTAGGGATTGAAGGGCGACTATTGATTTTTGCACGCCTTCGTTTTGTTATCCGCGTAGGGAAGGCCAGCATGGTGGCGCGGCTAGGTTGGCATGCCATTGGCATGGCCAGACTTAAGTTTTCGGGCCAAAGGTTACCATGCGTTGTCTGGTAACCTTGGATGGCTAGGATTTTCTCATGGGATTGAAGGGGGGTCATTGATTGTCGCACACCTTCATTTTGGTAGCCGAGGAGGGAAGGCCAGCATGGTGGCTCAGCTAGGTTGGTTTGGCATGGTGGGGCCAATGGCTTAGCATGCCGTTGGAACATGGTGCGGCTAGCATGGCTATGGCCAAGGCAAGGTGCGGTTTGGCTTGGCAAGGTGGGGCCAAGGGTTTGGCATGCCGTTGGCACATGGTGCGGCTAGCATGGCTAGGGCCAAGGTAAGGCGCGGTTGGCTTGGCATGGTGGGGCCAAGGGTTTGGCATGCCGTTGGCACATGGTGCGTCTAGCATGGCTAGGGCCATGGCAAGGTGCGATTTGGCTTGGCATGGTGGAGCCAAGGGTTTGGCATGCCGTTGGCACATGGTGCGGCTAGCATGGCTAGGGCCAAGGCAAGCCGCTGTTTGGCTTGGCATGGTGGGGCCAAGGGTTTGGCATGTCGTTGGCACTTGGTGTGGCTAGCATGGCTAGGGCCAAGGCAAGGTGCGGTTTGTCTTGGCATGGTGGGGCCAAGGGTTTGGCATGCCGTTGGCACATGGTGCAACTAGCATGGCTAGCCTGGAATGGTGGGGCCAAAGGATTGGCATGCCATTGGCACATGATGCGGCTAGCATGGCTAGGGCCAAGGCAAGGAACGGTTTGGCTTGGCATGGTGTGGCCATGGGTTTGGCATACCGTTGGCACATGGTGCGGCTAGCATGGCTAGGGCCAAGGCAAGGTGCGGTTTGGCTTGGCATGGTGGGGCCAAGGGTTTGGCATGCCGTTGGCATATTGTGCGGTTAGCATGGCTAGGGCCAAGGAAAGGTGCGGTTTGGCTTGGCATGGTGGGGCCAAGGGTTTGGCATGCCGTTGGCACATGGTGCGGCTAGCATGGCTAGGGCCAAGGCAAGGTGCGGTTTGGCTTGGCAGGGTGGGGCCAAGGGTTTGGCATGCCGTTGGCACATGGTGCGGCTAGCATGGCTAGGGCCAAGGCAAAGCGCGATTTGGCTTGGCATGGTGGGGCCAAGGGTTTGGCATGCCGTTGGCACATGGTGCGGCTAGCATGGCTAGGGCCAAGGAAAGGTGCGATTTGGCTTGGCATGGTGGGGCCAAGGGTTTGGCATGCCGTTGGAACAATTTTGCGGCTAGCATGGCTAGGGCCAAGGAAATCCGTTGTTTGGCTTGGCATGGTGGGGCCAAGGGTTTGGCATGTCGTTGTCACATGGTGTGTCTAGCATGGCTATGGCCAAGGAAAGGTGCGGTTTGGCTTGGCATGGTTGGGCCAAGGGTTTGGCATGTCGTTGGCACATGGTGCGGCTAGCATGGATAGGGCCAAGGCAAGGTGCGGTTTTGCTTGGCATGGTGGGGCCAAGGGTTTGGCATGCCGTTGGCACATGGTGTGGCTAGCATGGATAGGGCCAAGGCAAGGTGCGGTTTGGCTTGCCATGGTGGGGCCAAGGGTTTGGCATGCCATTGTCACATGGTGCGGCTAGCATGGCTAGGGCCAAGGCAAGGCTCAGTTTGGCTTGGCATGGTGTGGCCAAGGGTTTGGCATGCCGTTGGCACATGGTGCGGCTAAAATGCTAGGGCCAAGGCAAGGTGCGGCTTGGCTTGGCATGGTGGGGCCAAGGGTTTGGCAGGCCATTGGCACATGGTGCGGCTAGCATGGATAGGGCCAAGGCAAGGTGCGGTTTGTCTTGGCATGGTGGGGATAGCATTGCTAGGGCCAAGGAAAGGTGCAGTTTGGCTTGGCATGGTGGGGACAAGGGTTTGGCATGCCGTTGGCATATGGTGTGGTTGGCATGCCTTGGCGCGGTGGGTGTGGCTGGCATGCTTTTCCATTGGCACATGTGTGCGTGGGAATTAGGGTTTTGTCCTATCGAAACCCTAATTAGTAATTAATTAAAAAAAAGGTACCGTGGTGATTTTCTCGCAGACATATTAAAGGGTACAATAAATTCATTCATTGGAGCTATTATTACTCGAGCCCTATGACGTCACTGCCTTGTCTAGGGTTTTACGATTTTAACCATAAGCTAAAAACCACCATCAACAACTGTATTAAGCCGCTACAGACACTAGCCTACTCCAAAATAACTTCGGTCTGGACTGTAGTTGAACCCCAACCAATATCACACTGATTAAAGGTACAGTTATGCTCATACGTATCTGATCCCAGCGGGATACTACATACTTGATTCCATTAGATGATATCATCCACATCTAAGAGTTGCTACGACCCAAAGTCGAAGACTTTAATAAAAAAATCTGTATCCCACAAAAAAGTCTACGGTAATAGATAATCTGTCTCCTATGAATATAACCCGATTTTTGTTCCGTCTTTTGATAAATCAAGGTGAACAGGAACCAATTGATAAACAAGACTTATATTCCTGAAGAACAGCCTAGTATTATCAATTACCTCACAATAGTCTTAATCGACGCAGCGAAAAAAGATATTGTGGAATCACAAACGATTATACGAAGATGTTTGTGACTACTTTTTATCTTGCCTATCGGAGATAGAAATATCAAGCCAATTATTACAATTGTACTTGTACGATAAAAACAGCAAGATCAGATCACACAACTACAAGAAAGTAGTATCGGTCTGGTTTCACAATCCCAATGAAGCCTTTAAGTCGTTAACCTGGTTTAGAAGAAGAAACCAAAGGTTTAAGGAGAATCGACTCTAGCTTAGTAAAACTAGTATCACACAGAATGTGTGTGGATTAGGTTTCCCAGTTGCTAGAGTTCTCCCTTATATAGTCTTTCAAATCAGGGTTTGCAATCAATGTTAGCTTGGTAACAAAGCATTCAATATTCACCATTAGATGAAAACCTTATTAGATTTAAGCTAATATTTATCAACCGTTAGATCGAAAACATAGCTTGTTATACACACATAAAATGCACGTTTCAGGTTTGTGTAACCGTACCCCAACTAGTACATTAGTTGGTTCAACAATAGTTAACCAAATGGTTAGCCATATGATAACTTTCATATCAACCATATTCTTCTTCACCATAACTAGTTCAAATGACTCAAATGAACTAGTTAGAGAGTTGTTCAATTGAAAAGAAATCTCATGTACTACACAAGACACAATTGAAGCACAAACGATTTGATTCACTAGAATCGGTTTATGAACTATATAGACACGGTTTGTAATTGCATTCCTTAGTTTATAAAGATAAAGTTCACAAACATCGTTTTTATACATAACCTAGTCAATTTCACGGACTGGATTCGCGGACTTAAGTTCCTGAATGGAGTTCACAAACTCCACCAGAAATTCTCGGGTTTGAGAACTTCACCAGTTCACGGACTGGGTTCGCGGACGATGCTCACGCACTACTCCGGTTTCACTTGATCAACAAAGTTCGCAAACTTTGGATCAAGCAATAAGGACTTATACATATATGTGTTTCCAAAACAATGCTTATATCCTCCAATGGTTATATAGTTTAAACTCTCATTTCAATCATTGAAACATTCTTAGAGGACGTTATATAGTTGTTATTCACAAGCCATTTTTCGTCAGAGCAATTTTCAAAGTGATTGAAACATAACATGACTTTCGTCACTAGGTAAAGATGAACTTGGCTAAAGCGAAATCTTTACCAACACATATTTCGAGAAATAGATAGGCGAGGTAAACTCGGCTCGAAATACCAAATGTGTATAATCTAAGTCTATATAGCAAAACAACTTTTGTCTAAAGATAGGAGATAAATAGACTTTTGAGTGATAGATAAGTTCAAGTCTCCACATACCTTTTAGTCGATGAAGATCCACCAGTTCCTTGAGTAGTCCTTCGTCTTGTATGATGATTGCCATGGTGTTCTTGTGCTCAACTACACTTTCTATCCTAGTCTGAGACCTTAGATATAGTAGACTAGAAATCAAGACTTATAGTTTTGATCACTAAGATTGACAAACATGCTTGAGATAGCAACGCATGCGAGTTTGACCGTGCTATGCTCTAACAATCTCCCCCTTTGTCAATTTTAGTGACAAAACAATCAATACATATGGAATACAAAAAATATATAAATAAACTTTGTAGCTCCTATTCCACATGCCTATTCTTCAACATTACTCGAAATCTTCGTCACTTCCAAGTACTCCAATGATCCCAAAGGTTGTAAGTTTAGCATCATCATTGTTGAAAATCCGTAGCTATAACAACGAGAAAACAAGAGTTCTCAATCATTGTTATACAGTGTCATAGTATCATTACACAGCGTCAAAGTCCAATTGCATCACAACTTTAACAACAATACTATGGTGATATGTCACTCACCCTTAGTCAATACTCCATCTCACAAGGAAACCACTCCCCCTTACATAATGATCTGAAAACCATATGTATTTGTAGTGTGAACTACATATTAATTCTCCCCATTTTTGTCAATAAAAATAGCAAAGGTACAAGAACGAGATCCTAATGAAATTTCCAAAAGAGACATTTCATGACCAAAATAAAGCATATATCATCTTATTTAGATGCAATCATAAATCCGGAGCTAAATGCATTCATCAAGGAGTCTATAAAGATACAAGATAACCCCTATAATATTCCACAGCCGTACTCCCCACAAAGATTTGGCAATTAAGCACAAGTTCAATTAAGAACTCTTCCCCATAATATGCTATTCCCGAAAGAACAACAAGAGCAACCTTAATTTCAAAAGAAAAGAAGGATTTATTTGGACATAACAAATCACATACAAGTATGAATTTGAATCCAAAATATTCAATTAAGTTAATCATAAGAGAACTCATAATTAATTTAACCGAATATGCTCAACACAAATAAACTTATGGAGACTCAAAAATATTCAATCACAAGAGAACCAATAATTAATCTAATCGAAATACACAACTAAACTAATCACAAAAGTAATCAATTTAATTGGCCATACTCGACATAAGAAAATCTATGGAGAAATGACTAAGTTAATCATGAAAATAATCATCAACCCAGTCAAAAACGCTCAAACGTAAGAAAACTTACGGAGTCATAACTAAATAACCAAACAAGATGATTAATTTAGTTCAATATGCTCGACATAAAGTACCTTACGGAACAACAACAAATCTAATCATAAAAATAGTCAACTTGGTTGTTTAGTGCTCAACATAAGACACATTACTGAGCCTCACAGTAATACATAAAATATGGATCATCTAAGATCAATTATTGCGGAATACACAAGGATTCATTCTATTTTCCATCACCATTGGCACAATGACATACAATAGACATAATCCTTGAAAACAAAAGATTTTAACCTATCTTCATCAAATTGACACAATAGGCTTAACTTTTATATTTGTCAAAAGTCAATTCATTCTTTTATCAATATATGCATATCAACTCATGAACGACTTTAATTTTGACAAGGTATGGGACAATCAGGTTCACGGACGCAAACACACATATCCCATAATAATATTGCAATATATAAAACCATAAAGATTAATACTGCAAAAAATCATCTTCCAATTTTTTTAAGAATTTAAACTAATAAATCTAAAAACATGAAGATGAAAACATTGGACATAGCTATGTGTAATCACAATAATGGCTATTCCAAACTCTAATTATTCTTCTAAATAAAACAAGAAACCAAAATTCTCATCTGAAGATTTAGTAGTCGTTGTAGATCTTTCTCAGAGCATCTACTGAGAATTCCTTCTCATTATTGAAAAACCCATTGATTATGGGATCGTTCAATTCCTCCAAATCTTCAGAAATATCAGTTAACTCACTAAGTTCTCTCCTTAGTTCACTCACGGTGTTTGTTGTTTGAGAAAACATTCGTTCATAGTGAATTAACTTCTCTAAAGACGAAACTATTTGAGATTTTAAATTTTTTCTTTTGTTGATGAAATCTTTCACCAAGTCCCTGAAGTTATCATCAAGCTGATAAAAAGACAAGAACCAATTAGAGGAAGAACCTTCTCCCTTATTTGTAGCCTTCACTTTCTTCATCCTTGAGGAATAAATCCCTTTACACAGATACACGTTAGCTGCTTCAACTGTATCCCTGCTTGTGGTGCCTCTAGTTACAGGAGCCATGAACTGTATCTTTTCAGGGAAAGAGGAATTCTACAAACGATTTTAAATAGACATATGAACATCAAAACCCTAGAAGAACGAGTCTTCTGTAGTTTAATGATCCATTATCTATATTGTTAGGAGAATATTTTCTTAACAGAAATAGATATAATACTTGAGCAACAAGGACGCAAAACCCCGTTTTCTCAAGTTAAAGATGAGGATGCGAACGCCTCTGATATTAGATAGAGACGTTGTGAGACAAATGCTCTCCTAGTTTATCACATAGTGATTTTTCAAGGTTTGTTGTGTAAACAGGTTTCTTACCTCTACTGATTCCGGAAGCATTGGTTTTAGGAGAACCACGCAGATTATCCAGATTCATTTTTTGCATGTTCTTCTATAGTTTGGAAATTCTTTTGTTGTTCCTCTTGAATCACCAACACGTGCTTTGAACATGGTTTGCATTTCCACAAAACAAGCAAATCAAGGATTATTTGTCTTGTTGAGGTACCTTCTACTTATCACAACTGTCAACTTTTATTTTTACCTGATCAATAGAAGCAACGGGGTTGACAATGTATGCACACTTGCTTTTGTATCCTAAACCATTAGTGTTTCCAAAGGACTTCTTACCAAATAGCATTGTTGAGATTTTGTCAGAGCTTTCAGACAATATTTGTAGATCATCCTTAAGAGTATTAATCTCTTTCTCCTTTAGAGCAATGGTTCTGGTAAGTTTATCATTAAGACAGTTTATCTCAAGATTTTTCACCTGGATTAATAATTCTAGTTTCTTCAATAAAGCTTTTAATTGAAGATTTTCTTGAAGAACCTCTTTATTCAAGAAATCAAAAATCTATGTGTCAGATTCATATTCATATTCTGAATCAGAACTTAAGTACGTGGATGTTTCTTCTATAATAGCTGAGATTTCATCACTTCCATCAAACATATTCAACCCATTGACACTTAAAAGATTTTCTTTCACAGAATCATTAGCAGCGAAGACAGACAGATGATGTTTATCACGTCTAATGCTTCTTTTTACAAATTATTTGATCTTTTCTATAATCAATAGTTTTTTGAACCAGACACCATCTGAACAACATTCATCAGTCCAAGACAAGATATATGATTCACTTGTATTGGAAACACCAATGAATGCAATAGTTTGATCAGGAATTTTTACCTTTCCAAAAGATGTATTTTCGGAAAGAGTGTTGTGTTTATATCCTCCATCGATGGTATACTTCTTAGAAATGCGCTTGTTGGCTTCAAAAATAGTTTCTAAGATATCCCAAGCATCTTTAGACTTATTGCAAGTAGATACATAGTGCTGAAGGTCTGGGATAATGGCTTGTCTGATAGCACCTAAGCCTTCAGAATTTTGCTTTGCAGCAAGGATTTCTTCTGGACATACATCGCCTTCTGTATTAACCGGAGGATCATATCCATTAATAACATGTAACCACGTTCGAAAGTCACGAGCTTGAAGAAAAAAGCGGATAGCAATTTTCCACCATGGGTAGTTTGAACCATCGAAGACTGGTGGTACGTCAATAGAGATAGCACATCTGTCCATAGAGTCATATCGCTACAAACACATACTTGTAAGGTCTTGAACGTGCTTGTAAGCTCTGATACCAATTGAAAAAGTGGGGATCTAACAACCACACCCAATATTTTACTCAGTAATCTGTATGGACAAACTCCAATATACTTTCAAGAGAATCAACTAGACAGCTAGACTCAATCAATAGAGAAGTATATCAAAGAGTTTATATCTCTATCTCTCGATTTAAATTTTACTCAAGAAAACTGCGAGTCTCGATGAAATACATGAGAGATAACTTTGATGGTACCAAAGACCAATATCCAAGTGTCAATCAATTTAAATCAACAACCAAAAGGTCGGATATTCTCATTGATTGAACAACGCACAACTTGTATTATTTCAATTATATAAAAAATATAATGCGGAAAAGAAATAACACAGACACTGGAATTTTGTTAATGAGGAAACCGCAAATGCAGAAAAACCCCGGGACCTAGTCCAGATTGAACATACACTATATTAATCCACTAGACACTAGCCTACTCCAAACTAACTTCGGGCTGGACTGTAGTTGAACCCCAACCAATCTCACACTGATCCAAGGTACAGTTATGCTCATACGTCTCCGATCCCAGCAGGATACTACGTACTTGATTCCCTTAGCTGATCTCACCCACAACTAAGAGTTGCTACGACCCTAAGTCAAAGACTCTAATAAACAAATTTGTATCACACAAAAAAGTCTACGGTAATAGATAAATCTGTCTCCCACGAATATACCTACGAGTTTTGTTCCGCCTTTTGATAAATCAAGGTGAACATGAACCAATTGATGAACCAGACTTATATTCCCGAAGAACATCATAGTATTATCAATCACCTCACAATAGCCTTAATCAACGTAGCGAAAATATATATTGTGGGATCACAAACGATGAGACGAAGATATTTGTGACTACTTTTTATCTTGCCTATCGGAGATAGAAATCTCAACCCAATTATTGCAATTGTACTCATACGATAGAAACAGCAAGATCAGATCACACAACTACAAGAAATTAGTATCGGTTTGGCTTCACAATCCCAATGAAGTCTTTAAGTCGTTAACCTGGTTTAGAAGAAGAAACCAAAGGTTAAAGGAGAATTGACTCTAGCTTAGAACAACTAGTATCACACAGAATATGTGGGAATTAGGTTTCCCAGTTGCTAGAGTTTTCCCTTATATAGTCTTTCAAATCAGGGTTTGCAATCAATGTTAGCTTGGTAAAAAAGCATTCAATATTCACCGTTAGATGAAAACCTTATTAGATTCAAGCTAATATTTATCAACCGTTATATCGAAAACATAGCTTGTTATACACACATGAAATGCATGTTTCAGGTTTGTGTAACCATACCCAAACTTGTACATTAGTTGGTTCAACAATATTTAACCAAATGGTTAGCCATATGATAACTTTCATATCAACCATATTCTTCTTCACCATAACTATTTCAAATGACTCAAATGAACTAGTTAGAGAGTTGTTCAATTGCAAGGAAATCTCATGTACTACACAAGACATAATTGAAGCAAAAATGATTTAATTCACTCGAATCGGTTTATGAACTATTGTTGATGGTGGATTTTCATTTAAGGCTAAGACTGTAAAATCCAAAAAATTGTACGCTAACATCTTGTAAAAGATAAAGCCATTAATGAGTGATGGGTACTCCTTCACTTTATTAATTCACTTAGGATGGAGCATGTGGAAACAATCCCATTCTGTGAATAAAATACACGAGATTTATCCAGGTTGGAGCATGTAGCAATAATCCCATATACCCTGTGAATTTCCAGCATTATTAAATAATGCGCAACAGCCTTGTATTTCCTGTACTCATTATCAGTGCGGCATGACGACTGAGTGTTGCTCTCAGCAGAGCAACACGAATCTCCAAGCATTATAATGACTGCATGTACGAAATACCCGTACATGTTGAACTCTCGGTGTGTTATACTAGCGAGATTGAGCCACTCTCGGTGTGTTATACTAGCCTGATTGAGCATCCAGACTGACCGTATCAGTATGGATATGATCACGACCATCCAATTCCACAAGCATTATTGGATGGTCCAGATCGATTCCATAACCCCAAAGCAGGTATGGAATACCTGCCGAACCAACGCGGACCCCGCATGGTCGGCCTCCCTTGGCCTAGCCTACCAAAACGCCCAAACCATAGCAGTATGGATAGAAAACCCTAAATTAGGGTTTGCGGCACATTACATGTGTTGCAAAACAGCCTCAACCATCCATCTTCGCAGGTATAGATGGAGGGTGCAGATGTAGATTCAAAGGGCCAGTCCCCAGCCTGACAAAACGCCCAAACCATAGCAGTATGGATGGAAAACCCTAAATTAGGGTTTACGGCACATTACATGTGTCGCAAAACATCCTCAACCATCCATCTTCGCAGGTATAGATGGATGGTGCAGATGTCAATACAATCACCGCATGCCCGCCTACATACCTGACCAATCGGTCAGGACCAACCATGGTTGGTCATTCTAAATCGTGCGCTTGAATGGAGCATGACGCACTCCTTGAAACCCAAAATTAGGGTTTTGAATCACGAACGTCCATTTTCTCCGGCACGAATGGAGGGTCCGAGATTAGATCAAAGCAGGTCCGGTCATATCAACATGACCACCGTAGACCCGTCTATCCCCTTACCTGATTGGACAAGGCATACCATGCCTGGATATCCCCAAATCGTTCGCTCCAACATTCCTGGTCGTCTTGGAACGCCCGCCCGAAGTTGGTATGGGATGCGGCTTTTGCGGCACTAATTTTCTGTTACAATTCGATCTCGACCACTCAACTTCGCCGGACAAATTGAGTGGCCCAGATCACGTTTTATGGGATGGTCAGGTATAGGCGCCTACACCATCACGCAATCTACACACATGTATGATTGACCAACCCAGAATAGTTTCCTAAACTTGAATTCGATCAGGGTGAAGAGAAGTGCTTGCACACCTCCTTCGAAACCCTAATTTCACCAAATGTCGCAGATGAGTGTCTCAAAGATCATCTCATCCGTCCAAATTCACCAGCTCGGTTATATAACCCTGGTTAGGAGTTAATTGGTCAGTGCGGAGTCATGGTGATCACCATCCGTCACTCTACCACATTATGTGGTCGGTCATGCGAGGGTTTTCATGCGCAACTTCCAAACTATCACATGAAGTAGGCTGGGCATGAAGCGATACTTCATACATGATGAATATACTCAATGCAGTACCTGCATAGTATACACACGATACTTCACAAGTATCAATTTCCTAAATCATGTAGCATTACATGCTATTTTCTGTGGATCCCACAATCCACACACTCGAGACATCAATCATGTCACAAACTGGGGGATACATACTGGGGTATTGGTCTGGAGGTTTACAACATGCAGCGCACAACGCGTCATCACAAGAACGTGTCAGGAAGTCATGGACGGTTAGTGATAATGGGGAAGTGGGCAAGCCTGGTCGTGTGACACCAACACATTACTCTAATACTCCATCACACCACTTTCTCCACTTCCCACGAGATACGAAGGTTAGGCTAAAAGACTTGTATAAATAGGTTCTCTGCCCTATTTTCAACAACAACACAAGTCCATACAACAGAAGCAAGTGTTGATATAATCGCATTCAAACACCGGAACTGATAGCTTACATCCTGCAAGCCAGTTCAGCTTTCTGATACAAGTCCTGCATATCCACCACCTTCACATTCTCAACACCTTCTTCGCTTCTCTCCCTAAGATCAACCCCATCTCCTTCACTTTGTGACCGAAACAAGTATGGAACGGCCATTTCTTGCTTTAGGCCGGACTTGCACAGATTGATCTCTCGAATCTACAAGCACTCACCGCGCAGTGCATTTGTTTTAGGTTTAGATTCATTCCTAATCCACACCCCAAATTACCAAAATTAGCAGGAATAGTTTTCACCCACAAACAATTGGCGACCACATTGGGAGATTAATCTCTCGGTTGTAAAGTCAATTTCTTCGAAATCCGATTCAATTCCATCGATTTCAAAAAATAAGAGGGTAAATCTTAGAACCAGTTCAATCAGCAATTCATTTCAAGATGGTGGAACTCAGGTCTGGATCAACAATCAATTATGATGGAACTAGTGTGGATAACACTCCTGGTATCGATGTACCTGTCAGTGGAGATACCGTGGTCAATACATCTCGAGGGGCCGTCACTTCTACCATCAGCACCAGTGTAGCGGGAAGTATTCCAGTAGGTGTAATGCCTCCCATCACCAGAGCCAGAGCAGCGGAGAATCCCGGTATCTCCTCAAGTGTAATGCCTCCGGTAGTCACCAGGGTAACGACTTTCACTCCTTCATCAGGACGAGGATCCGGAGGGACGAGAGGAGGACCACCGCCCATTACCATTGCAGACTTGATGGAGAATCAGGAAGTCTTGGCTAAGACTCAAACGGATATGGCCGCGACTCAGAAGGAGGTACTCACTTTCCTCAAAAATTTGACTGAACGTTTACCACAAGATTCATGACAGCCCGGGGGGAAGGTTTCCATCCTGACTCACACGGACGAAGAAACTCGCGTTGCTCCTGAACGCCTAAGGGAAAGGAACCAACCATCCAACTTCATCACACGCGAGGACCTGGAAAGACTTCTCCAGAATCGGGGCAAGGGGGACCGAACGGATGTACACCAACATCAGCCGCTATACCCTCAAGATGTGCAACGAATTTCTCTTCCAAGAAGCTACACCTCTCCCCAATTCTCCCTCTACGACGGTACTGGTAACGCTCGTGAACACGTTTCTAGATTCTTGGAATCCCTGGGGAAACATGAATACAATAATGTTCTACGTCTGAAAGAATTCTCAAAGTCACTTACGGGGAGGGCATATACCTGGTAAAACAACATCGCGCCTAACAGCATATCCAATTGGAACGAGATAGTCAGTGCTTTCTATAGGAAGTATTTCTTCGTATCTGAACAGATCACCTTTTCAGATCTGGGAAGAATTCTTCAGTGGAACAACGAGCACCCCAACGACTTCGTTAAGAGGTTCAGGACCCAAGCGCTGGATTGTCATGACCCGAATGTCACCGAATGACAATTAGTGGAGTTTTGCATCAATGGGATGATACCCATATACCGCGCTCTATTAGAGAATCTGGGCTTTCAAACATTCTCCGAACTCCATGAAGCTGCCAAACGTTCAGCAACAACCGCACCAGCATTGCTAGAAAGAACCAGAGTTGTTCGAAGTGAAGATTCACGTGAAAGTCGAGGAAGCAGGCGCCTCACGAACAAGCAATACAACACTGGTCCTTCTGTGAGTGTAGTGGGTGGAGGAGAAAAAAGGAAATCTTCCACAACGGAATAACAAACCAAGCGGGCATCCCCAGCATACAAGACTTCTTCTCGGAAAGGAGCGGACAAAACTCCTGCACAAGACACCGAAGATACTGGTTTTCCTTTCCCCATGAACGAAGTGATATAACTCTTAGAAGCATGGATCCAAGACGATGCCATCAAGATGCCTCCTATCAGACGTTCTCCAACTGAGAAAGACATGACAGATCCCAAATACTGCCACTACCATAGATTCGTTCACCATCCGACGAAATATTGTAACAGACTGAAACAAATCTTCAAGGAAAATATAGATATGGGAGCACTCCAACTTGGAAACGAAGGTGTTCACATGGATCCTCTTCATATTAGGAGCTGTATGATTTCCTGGGATTCTGTTCGCAAGACTGTATAATCTATGATGGAGCGTTTGTGTGAAATCTTGTATTTCTATAAGGGACAACATCAAGACATATTTATGGCCCACAACCGTATTGTATCAGGCATGCGTTTGTACCCGAAAGTAGTCCAGAAACCCCAATCTTTCCTGAAAAACGTGAACGAGGGAAACTGGGGACTCCTAACCGTCACCCGATTGAGAGATGTCGAGTTCGATAGCGTGTTGGTCGATGCGGCCTCTGAATTTAACATCATTACCTTCAAGACCTTGAGAGCAGCTAAGATTCCGAAGCGAGAGGCTACTTGTCATCCAACTATGGTTAAGGATCCAGAGGGAGAACTCAGAGATGCATATGGGTACATTGATCTTGAAGTGAAATAGGGTGATACCTCGACACGAGCAAAGTTCTACATAGTAAAAGAACATCCCAGCTATGACATGATCTTAGGACGCCCTTGGATGCGCGACAACAAGGCAATGCTAGGAGTCTGTCCTCTACCGGATTCGATACCTGAAAGAATCTCCAACACGCCTTCTGGACCTGATGACTGTTTGTTACTACACCAACAACTTGACAGTGCAACACAACTTCCCGGAGAAAGCATGTCGGCATATGTTGAAAGGTTCCGATCTCAAGTAAGTCTCATCACGCAACCATCTTTACAATCAACCGCCCCTCATCCTGATAAGTCCTGGGGACTGGCTCTAGACAAAAAACCAACCTTGGCTAAGAGATGCGAATGGGAGGCCGGCCTCTTTAAACAGTTTATCCGGAGTCTAGAAGTTGTCTCGGTTAAAGACGACAAAACCAAAACCATGATGTCTACACGTCCAAACCCATTCGGAATTGGAGACCTAGTAACAAAGGCAACCACATTCAAGGCCGGAAGCATTACGGTGAAAATGGCTACCTCACCTAATTCGCCTGCCGAGAAGAAGGATGAACCGTACCTGGTAGCAGATGTCATCCTAGGCGGCTACTGCAAGCTCATCAATGCTGACAATCTAGAAGGCGTAATAATTCACTCGCGGTGGCTCAAACCCTACCGCACTTAAGACGATGTGTTATCACTTTCCAGCATCTTACACACTTTAAGACGCTGTGCTACTTCCTTCGGCATGTTTCCCTTTACAATTTCACATCGTATTTGAAATTCCTTTAGAAAATGATTGCAATACTTGCATTCATGATTAGGGTTTCAATCTTCAATTTTCAATTTTCAAATTAATTGGAGTGTTATTTCCGTCTGAGGACCTCTTTACCCTAAAAACACAAAGTTCAGCCTACATCAACCCCTTAGAGTAGGTCAGGAAAGAAAACCTAAGCAAAAAAAAAATCCTGAAAAGAGAAGGGAAAAAGCTTTGAGCCGCTCACCCCAGCAAGAACAAGAAGATTTTGCGTCGGGAACACAGGTCCGAGATGTTCTATTATGGAATTATTTCTTTTATGTCAAAGAATTACATACATGTGGAGGCGCACCCTTGCGCCTGAGAAGGTTCGGATGAAGTCTTAACGAAAGATTATAACGTAGAAACCTTTATTCAAATAATCAAATGGAAGAAAAACCCTTGAACTCTGTTGCCACTGAGTGCAAGAAAGGTGTTCACAAATTACGGAATATGCTGGAAAAGAGAAAAAGAAGTAAAGATATTTTAACTGTCAAGAGAGTCGACCGTGCCTGCACTGACATAAGGTTATGCTTCAACGCTATCACCTGGTGATGCTCCTCCCTTTGGATCTGCCTCAGCCTCTACATCAGATGATTCCGCAGCAGCGCACTTCATTCCAACATCATGGGCAGGAGCATCAAAGGCCACATCAACATCAGGGGTCGGGCCGACTGCCTTCAAGCATTCAGATTCGTCAGTATCAGAATCAAGAATTATTACACCATCCTGGATTGGGTAATCGCACTAATTTTCACTTGGAGGTCGTTTGTGCTCAACTTATGTCTCTTCAACCGCGATGCTAATCTCCATTCCCTTGCGATTTCCGGTGCTTGCAACACCTCCTCGCGCCTCCACCGATCTTCTATGTCAATCTCAGCCGAAAGTGCACGGATGCATCCTCTGGCAATACGCAGGTGCAAAATAGACATCCCCTGTATAGCGTGGCCAACTTCGCGAAGTGGAAGATCGATCTTAGCCATTACTTATTCGTGCGCATGGTTTTCGGGCTTATCAACTTCGAAGCTTATTTTTAGAGAGTTGATAGGATGGTTGTCCGCCGCTTCCATGATAAACTGCAGAGAAGAAGAAGTTATAAAAAGAATCAAATCAATCAATCGGTCAATCAGAAAACCAGACAAGTGCGGAGCGGTACCTGATGCAGAAGGAACAACTACATGAGATGATTCTTTATAATCTCACAAGTTGACAGAATCCTAAGAGAAAAGAAGTCTTTGCTTACCACCTATGAAGGATACTATTTCGGGATAACAATCAACGACGCTTATCTCATACATCTGAGGAAAGCTGCCGTGTGATGAAAGGGAATGCACCTGACCCGAGGAAGGGACCGAGCTCTGCCCAGATATGTACGAAAGGAATCAAAGCGACTCACCGGATCAAGTCCTGCTTCCTTCACAACCCTAATCAGGACTCCCAAGGCAACGCCTGACGATGTCGACCTGTCCGGTAAATATACATTCACTTTAGCTTGGTCATTTCAATGTACAAATTTGTCACCATCTCATGACTACCCCACAATAGTGTAACCATTATGTGCTAGGCAGGGGACTTAATGTTGATGGTGGATTTTCATTTAAGGCTAAGATTGTAAAAGCCAAAAAATTGTGCGCTAACATCTTGTAAAAGATAAAGCCATTAATGAGTGATGGATACTCCTTCACTTTATTAATTCACTTTAGGATGGAGCATGTGGCAACAATCCCATTCTGTGAATAAAATACATGAGATTCATCCAGGTTGGAGCATGTAGGAACAATCCCATATACCCTGTGAATTTCCAGCATTATTAAATAATGCGCAACAGCCTTGTATTTCCTGTACTCATTATCAGTGCGGCATGACGACTGAGTGTTGCTCTCAGCAAAGCAACACGAATCTCCAAGCATTATAATGAAAGCATGTACGAAATACCTGTACAGGCTGAACTCTCAGTGTGTTATACTAGCCCGATTGATCCACTCTCGGTGTGTTATACTAGCCCGATTGAGCATCCAGACTGACCGTATCAGTCTGGATATGATCACGACCATCCAATTCCACCAGCATGATTGGATGGCCCAGATCGATTCCATAACCCCCAAGCATGTATGGAATACCTGCCGAACCAACGCGGACCCCGCATGGTCGGCCTCCATTGGCCTAGCCTTCCAAAACGCCCAAACCATAACAGTGTGGATGGAAAATCCTAAATTAGGGTTTGCGGCACATTACATGTGTCGCAAAACAGCCTCAACCATCCATCTTCGTAGGTATAGATGGAGGGTGCAGATGTAGATTCAAAGGTCATGGAGTATGTCAATACAATCACCGCATGCATGCCTACATACCTGACCAATCGGTCAGGACCAACCATGGTTGGTCATTCCAAATCGTGCGCTTGAATGGAGCATGACGCACGACCTTGAAACCCAAAATTAGGGTTTTGAATCACGAACGTCCATTTTCTCCGGCACGAATGGAGGGTCCGAGATTAGATCAAAGCAGGTCCGGTCATATCAACATGACCACCATGGACCCGTCTATCCCCTCACATTATCGGCCAAGGCATGCCATGCCTGGCTATCACCAAATCCTTCGCTCCAAAATGCGTGGTCGCACCTCCCAAGCTGCAAACTAATCTCAACCGCCCCATTTCTCCGGACGAATTGGGTGGCTTAGATCGTGTTTTCATGGGACGGTAAGACATAGGCGTGAACACCAGCCTACCACCTAAATGTTGGAGAAATCGTCCAAGACCGACCAGGCCTGGTCATCTTGGAACGCCCGCCCGAAGTTGGTATGGGATGCGGCTTTTGCGGCACTAATTTTTTGTCACAATTCGATCTCGACCACTCAACTTCGACGGACGAATTGAGTGGCCCAGATCACGTTTAATGGGACGGTCAAGTATGGGCGCCTACATAGTTATACTATCTACACACATGTATGATCTGCCAACCAGAATAGTTTCCTAAACTTGAATTCGATCAGGGTGAAGAGCAGTGCTTGCATACCTCCTTCGAAACTCTAATTTCACCAAGTGTCGCAGATGAGTGTCTCAAAGATCATCTCATCCGTCCAACTTCACCAGCTCGGTTATATAGCCCTGGTCAGGAGTTAATTGGTTAGTGCGGAGTCATGGTGATCACCATCCGTCACTCTACCACATTATGTGGTCGGTCAAGGGAGGGTTTGCATGCGTAACTTCCAAACTATCACATGAAGTAGGCTGGTCATGAAGCGATGCTTCATACATGCTGAATATACTCAATGCAGTACCTGAATAGTATACACATGATACTTCACAAGTATCAATTTCCTAAATCACATAGAATTACATGCTATTTTCTGTGGATCCCACAATCCACACACTCGAGACATCAATCATGTCACAAACTGGGGGATACATACTTGGGTATTGGTCTGGCGGTTTACAGCATGCAGCGCACAACGCGCAATCACAAGAACGTGTCAGGAAGTCATGGACGGTTAGTGATAATGGGGAAGTGGGAAATCCTAGTCATGTGACACCAACACACTACTCCAATACTCCATCACTCCACTTTCTCCACTTCCCACGAGATACGAAGGTTAAGCTAAAAGACTTGTATAAATAGGTTCTCCGCCCTATTTTCAACAACAACACAAGTCCAGACAATAGAAGCAAGTGTTGATACAATCGCATTCAAATACCGGAACTGATATCTTATATCCTGCAAGCCAGTTCAACTTTCTGATACAAGTCCTGCATAGCCATCATCTTCACATTCTCAACACCTTCTTCGCTTTCCTCCCTAAGATCAACCCCATCTCCTTCACTTTGTGACCGGAACAAGTCTTGAACGGCCATTTCTTGGTTTAGTCCGAACTTGCATAGATTGATCTCTCGAATCTACAATCACTCACCGCACAGTGCATTTATTTTAGGTTTAGATTCATTCCTCATCCACACCCCGAATTACCAAAATTAGCAGGAATAGTTTTCACCCACAAACAACTATATAGCCACGGTTTGCAATTGCATTCCTTAGTTTATAAAGATAAGTTCACAAATATCGTTTTTAGACATGACCTATTCAATTTTGCGGACTGGGTTCGCGGACTTAAGTTCCCGAATGGAGTTCACAAACTCCAGCAGAAATTCTTGGGTTGGAGAATTTAACCAGTTCACGGACTGGGTTCGTGGACTGAGCTCACGCACTACTCCTGTTTCACTTGATCAACAGAGTTCGAAAACTTTGGTTCAAGCAATAAGGACTTATACATATATGTGTTTCCACAACAATACTTATATCCTCCAATGGTTATATAGTCTAAACTCTCATTTCAATCATTGACACATTCTCAGAGGACGTTATATAGTTGTTATTCACAAACCATTTTTCGTCAGAGCAATTTTCAAAGTGATTGAAACATAACATGACTTTCTTCACTAGGTAAAGATGAACTTGGATAAAGCGAAAGCTTTATCAACACATATTTCGAGAAATACATAGGCGAGGTAAACTCGGCTCGAAATACCAAATGTGTATAATCTAAGTCTATATAGCAAAATAACTTTTGTCTCAAGATAGGAGATAAATAGACTTTTGAGTGATAGATAAGTTCAAGTCTCCACATACCTTTTAGTCGATGAAGATCCACCAGTTCCTTGAGTAGTCATTCGTCTTGTATAATGATTTCCATGGAGTTCTTGAGCTCAACTACACTTTTTATCCTAGTCTGAGACCTTAGATATAGTAGACTAGAAATCAAGACTTATAGTTTTGATCACTAGCATTGACAAAAAATCTTGAGATAGCAACGCATGCGAGTTTGACCGAGCTATGCTCTAACACAAAGTTCTCCAAATATCTTCATTTGATCTTCAATCTTCAAAGGTTATTCAGTGATGTCTGGTACTCAACTACCAAACTCTAACCCTAGTCTGAAACTTGACTTATGTTTATTATAGATCAAGATATAGTTTTGTGCATCTAATATATTCACAAAAGTGTAATCGTGGGAAGATAAAAATTGCAATTTTCAAAATAGTTTACTACTCTTTTAGCCAGTGATGAACACAAAGAGTTAAGAGCTTAACCTATGAGAACATATGATATATCCATTCTAATCACCAGAAATATGATAGCAAAGAACAAATATCATTAAATATGCAATACATATATATATATAATCCATAAAGATTGGGTATTGCGTGTCATCTCCAAAATAAATATTAAATAAATAAACCTTAAGCATTGCAAGATGATAGTATTTGGAATAGCTGGTGTAACTATATAAACATTACTCCAAAAGCTAGTATTCCTCCTTAACATAAGAATAAAATTCCTATGAGGAGTTAACTAGTAAAAATACCCTTAAAAAATTCTTCATCATTCCCGAATTCATTATCAACAACCGGCGTTGGAACATAAGGTGTATGAATAAGAGAATATACTTTTTCAAACCTATTAGGATGTTGTTTGACAAGTTCTTCTTGAATCTCGAGTGATTTTTGTAGAATATCTCTAAGTCCCTACAATTCCATATTAGTCTTCTAAAATTCTTCTAGAAAAGTTGCAAACCTTTGTTAATTGGAGCAATTTTCTCTAGACTTTTTCATATTCACTTTCTTCTTTTTAAAGAATCAATATTTTTCCTTAGGGTACGTAGGAATTTTCACATTCCTTCATAGTTGTGTTTATTAATAACCATAGGAAAACAGGTCTCCCTAGAAGAGATCTTTCTTGGAGGATCGATAATTCTTACGAATATGAGTTTATATTTCTAAGACACATATATAGCACTCCACAAGCAGTTTTTGGAAGACTTCCAAACATAGTGCGGGACTTTGAAAATGAAGAACGACTAACCATGTGGAGTTTGAAAACCAAAAGAAATCTTAAATTTTAAGGATTCCGTTCACGAACTAGAACTCAAATTAGAAAGGTCAAATATCAATTTTAGCCTCCCTTTAAGTTTGTACAATGGGAAGTCTTTTGAATACCAATACTTGAAAGATGAAGATAGTGATTAATTGAGATAGGTATCTGCCTAAAAAATACGAAAACTTCGTTAATTCATGCCAGAATTTTTAAGTTTAACATATCAATTTGTATGATTAGATATTTTTTATAAGAGCATGTCATTTATTTGGAAATATCAATTTGCATATTTTTTAATTCCTGTAGATCATGTTCTCTTCTCTTTCTTAGGAGTCGGATAGGCAATGCGAATTTGTACTCAAATCATAAGATTTATTGATACCTTGGACTCTCTATATTATGATATGGTAGCATCAAGTCATAGACTTATTGGAATATGCATTTAGAATAAATTTTGATGTTCTAGTAACATAACTGGGTCAAAAACTAGACGGATATTGTATCCTCGACTAATCGACTTGTTCAATGGAGAAAGGGTCAACATGAAATTTCGTTATTCTTTGTTTCATTAATGGCTATAATAATTGACAAGGAAGGTCATAAAACTAGAGTCCCACACTACTTCAACATTAAATAGAGGAAATTCAAGTAATAATATTCACGACACAAACTAAAAATAGTTTGACCCAAAGCCCTTGTTGTGAACAGTTCTTGTCCCTTTTAAGGGCACATGAGATAATGATTCACTTTCTAACACAACCAAGTTGTGTTGAGGTGAGCATCAATGAGTTCACCACTAGGTTCCTATCAACATTTATTTTCATTGATCGTTTATATCTAGATGAACTTCTTTCCTTTAGGTTTACTCTTTCCCTTGGGAACATTCAACCTTTTAGGAGGAGAATACGTAGCGTTACATACCTTGGATAAATTTGACTTCTAGAAAATTTGAAGCATATTTGTCAAACGATTATCCCTCCGCTGCAGTTTGTTGACATACCTTACTTTGTATTTGTACTTGAAGCACTGCTTGAGTTCGTGACCATCAGTGGTACAGTAAAGACATGTTAGGTTCAAGAGAGATTCAGGAACATCACCTATTTCTGCAGACATACACAATTGAGATGGTCTTGAAATTTTTACTATAGAATTTTAATTAGTAAGTGAAAAATCCATTATATACTCAAGATAATTTGACGAATGATCATCAAGGAAGTTGTCAATATTTGCATTAATATTGAATCCATTGATATATTCATCAAAATTGATTACTTCATCCAAGAGAGATACACTTGAAATATATTCTTCTTCTTCATAATCATATATTTCATCAAGTATCGCAGCAAGACAATATCTGCGATTTGGTCACTCATTAGCAAAGTGACCAAATCATTTACACTTGAAGCATTGATGCATATCCTCATCATCACTATCATTAGATTCCATGTTTTTAGGAACACAATTTTGTGGCTTATCTGATGATGAGGGTTTTTCTCTGGAGAAATGTTTATTTCTCTTCCTAAGAAGATTTATAAAATGTCTTGTGATAAGAGATACAAAATTGTCAAGATCTTCATCTGATAATTTATGATCTCCAACAAGATGTTTCTCAGAGGTACCAACACTTTCACTTATTTCAAGTACTTTAGTGTTTTTAAATGCTCTAAAGGAAATATATTTTCTAGATTTAGTTTTTTGTTCATGATCAAATATCTTTATCTTTTCAAAGAGATTACTTATGGAAAGTGTTGTAAGATCGTTTCCTTCAGTGATGGCATGTTTATTAGAATCGTATCAAGCTGACAAAGGTCTCAGGATTTTCATCATCACAATATCCCTCTCAGAAATAGTCCTACCTAACACATGGGATGCATTAACTATCTCTGATAATTAGTGATTAAATTTACCAAAAGAATCTTCGTCATCAATACAAAGGTTTTCCCAGCCAAAAGTTAGGTTTTGAATCCTTGCTTCTTTATCTGCGGTACTCTCTTCAAATACGGCTTTTAAAATATCCCAAGCTTGCTTGAGCGTAGTATACGTAGAAAAATGATGTTGACGGTGTTGTCTTATGGCATAGATAATAGCACTTGATCCATCAGAATTATGCTTTGCAACTCTGATTTCATATTCGCTATATGTGTTTATGTCTTTCGCAACGGTTCTTTCGCCTTTTATAACTGTTGGAGGATTATACCCCTTTACGATAAGTATCCATGTCTTAAAGTCACGGGCTTGTAAGAATGTGATCCTAGATATTTTACATCATAAGTAATTTGTGCCGTTAAAGGCTGGTGGTGTAACACCCCAAGTTCCGGACAAGGGTCAAACTCGTATAGAGATCTGAACTTGAAGCGTTACGGGTCGGAAAGAGACTTTTTTTTTTACTTGTAACTATTTCACTAAACATAATGAACTATTCTTTTACATGAGTTTAATTGATTATAAAAATATATTAACAACATCACAACAAGGCGAAACTGTCCAGAAATTCAGAAATATCACTCAAATTCAAACACACATTCAACGGTGAATTTACATTGGAAAATTCTCAAATTTTAACAAGAGATACTTAATCATGTTATATATCAATAATAGAATCCTGATCATCAACAAGATGTATATATTCATTCAAATAAATAACTGAATCATAACAATACAAAATCATTTAAAATAAACACCAAAGAAAAATACCCAAAGAGAAAGGGTTTAGCATTCTACCTCTCAATCCTTTGATCCTCTTGATTCTCCATAATCTTCTTCTCTAAAAGAAACATAGCTCGAACTTCTTCTTTTTCTAACTTCTAAAATTCTTTCCATTTACATTAATAGAAAACCTATATATTAACTATTATTTTTCTTCACTATTTTAATTGTCTTTTCATTTTCTCTTAATTTTATTTATTATTGATTATTTTATTTACCCCCTAACTTGAAGCCTTTCTAGTTCAATCCACCCACTTAGGCTAAGGTTAAGGAAACAACAATCTAAACCACATGGTTAACTAATTTGGGTACAACCCGACCCGAAACCGCAACTAAAAATACGGGGTATTACATTCTACCACCCTTAAAAGAAATTTCGTCCCGAAATTTAGAAAATACATAAACCAAAATATTCATATAATATAAATAATATAGTAAACAACACGACAATTCAATCCAGCGCAAAATGAACAATTCGCATGAGTTACACAAAGTCAACTATTATGATGAAGCAAGATATACAACACTCAAATCAGACAAGCATGCATAACAACATATGAAACAATGTATTTATGGTCCCATTCAAGATCTAAATCCTAGAGCTCTGATACCAACTTGTAACACCCCAAGTTACGGACCAGGGTCAAACCCGTATAGAGATCTGAACTCGAAGCGTTACGGGTCGGAAAGAGACTAATTTTTTTTTTACTTGTAACTATTTCACTAAAAATAATGAATTATTCTTTTACATGAGTTTAATTGATTATAAAAATATATTAACAACATCACAACAAGGCGAAACTGTCCAGAAATTCAGAAAATATCACTCAAATTCAAACACACATTCAACGGTGAATTTACATTGGAAAATTCTCAAATTTTAACAAGAGATACTTAATCATGTTATATATTGATAATAGAATCCTGATCATCAACAAGATGTATATATTCATTCAAATAAATAATTGAATCATAACAATACAAAATCATTTAAAATAAACACTAAAGAAAAATACCCAAAGAGAAAGGGTTTAGCATTCTACCTCTCAATCCTTTGATCCTATTGATTCTCCATAATCTTCTTCTCTAAAAGAAACATACCTCCAACTTCTAAAATTCTTTCCATTTACATTAATAGAAAACTCATATATTAGCTATTATTTTTCTTCACTATTTTAATCGTCTTTTCATTTTCTCTTAATTTTATTTATTATTGATTATTCTATTTACCCCCTAACTTGAAGCCTTTCTAGTTCAATCCACCCACTTAGGCTAAGGATAAGGAAACAACAATCAAACCACATGGTTAACTAATTTGGGTACAACCCGACCCGAAACCGCAACTAAAAATACGGGGTATTACATTCTACCACCCTTAAAAGAAATTTCGTCCCGAAATTTAGAAAATACGTAAACCAAAATATTCATATAATATAAATAATATAGTAAACAACATGACAATTCAATCCAGCGCAAAATGAACAATTCGCATGAGTTACACAAAGTCAACTATTATGATGAAGCAAGATATACAACACTCAAATCAGACAAGCATGCATAACAACATATGAAACAATGTATTTATGGTCCCATTCAAGATCTAAATCCTAGAGCTATGATACCAACTTGTAACACCCCAAGTTCCGGACCAGGGTCAAACCCGTATAGAGATCTGAGCTCGAAGCGTTACGGGTCGGAAAGAGACTATTTTTTTTTTACTTGTAACTATTTCACTAAACATAATGAATTATTCTTTTACATGAGTTTAATTGATTGTAAAAATATATTAACAACATCACAACAAGGCGAAACTGTCCAGAAATTCAGAAAATATCACTCAAATTCAAACACACATTCAACGGTGAATTAACATTGGAAAATTCTCAAATTTTAACAAGAGATACTTAATCATGTTATATATCAATAATAAGATCCTGATCATCAACAAGATGTATATATTCATTCAAATAAATAACTGAATCATGACAATACAAAATCATTTAAAATAAACACCAAAGAAAAATACTCAAAGAGAAAGGGTTTAGCATTCTACCACTCAATCCTTTGATCCTCTTGATTCTCCATAATCTTCTTCTCTAAAAGAAACATAGCTCCAACTTCTTCTTTTTCTCCTAACCTTTCTTTTTCCAACTCCTAAAATTCTTTCCATTTACATTAATAGAAAACCTATATATTAACTATTATTTTTCTTCACTATTTTAATTGTCTTTTCATTTTCTCTTAATTTTATTTATTATTGATTATTCTATTTACCCCCTAACTTGAAGCCTTTCTAGTTCAATCCACCCACTTAGGCTAAGGCTAAGGAAACAATAATCTAAACCACATGGTTAACTAATTTGGGTACAACCCGAACCGAAACCGCAACTAAAAATACGGGGTATTACAGGTGGTACATTAATAGAGATTGCACTCTTATCCATAGATTTAGATCGCTACAAATACATACTTATTAGGTCTAAAGGTGTTTATCTGCTTTGATACCAATTTAAAAGGAGAGGGTACCAAGTAGATCACCAAATTTTTTGTTCGGAAACATTATGGAGAAAACCTAATACAATTGCAAGTTGACCTACTTAAAGATCCTTGAACAATATATATATAAAAAGAGTTTATATCTCTTTCTCTTCACAATCTGAAAACCAACGCAATAAATTCCATGGACCTAATTGTATATAAGAGTACTTTGACGATCTCAAAAATCAATATCCAAGATCAATCTAGTCGTATCCAAATAATCGAATCTGAATTCTGCCGATTATGAAACTTGTTACCTATCTTTCAAGATACGAACTCTACACGAACGAGCCTCTTAATTGATCACAATACTACTTGAGCTAATCCCATTATAAAGATAAAGAAATATCATACGGAAAAGGAAAACACAAGACACCAGAAGTTTTGTTAACGAGAAAAACTGCACCTGTGGAAACTCCCCAGATTTAGTACAGATCTGAACACCGAACTGTATTAAGCCACTATAGACACTAACTTACTATCATACTTCAGACTGAAATGTAATTGAGACCGAATTCACCTTCCAAGCAATTTAGCTGCAGTTGTACTCAGTACGTCTCTTGAACCTCGCAAGGCTCTAAGCAATTGATTCCCTTAGCTGGCGTCCTTTGCATCCTAAGAGTTGCTTCAATCTAAGTGAAGACTTTAGATACCAAAATGCCTCTAACATATAATCCTATTTGATTTCCCTTTAGACCAAACATATTAGGGTTGGAAATCTGTTTGCAATAGACAAAAGCTAGCAAACCTCACAAATCCTAAACACTTAAATTCAGTTAGGTGAGAAGCCTGTATTGTTAACCACCTCTTAAGAACAATCTTAAATCGATCAATAAAAAAGAGTTTTTTAGATATTTATCTCGAGGAATCACGAAGTTTGAGACGAAGAGAACTTTTCAATTTCTATATATCTCATTCATGAAAGAGATTATGAAAACCTCGATAATAAAAACAACAAGATTAGGATACACAACTATCAAGGTAAAAATAGTTGGACACGGCTTCATGAATCCCTAAGTGAAGTCTTTAGGTCATAATATGCTTCTCAAAGGAAACCTAGGTTCATAGAGGACGACTCTAGCATACAACTACGACACATAAGTGTCACATATTACGGGAGGAAACTTTGCGCAGAGTTCCATTACTATTAATGGGTGGCTCCTTGAATTTTTACGGGTACATGCATTCTAGGTAATTTAGTCTTATGGTTCTTCATTATCTTTATTATTATTTGTCTGTGTTTCTAGTTTAATGTTTCTATTCAGCGGCCGCAGATATTGGCAAGAACATATTGAATCTATTATTTGGGCTCCCCAGTTGTTTAAGTCTATTTGTTTATAAACTTTCCAGACTAGGGTTGTTTAGAATTCAAGCTAAGATAACTTGAGATTTAAGCAAATACTTTCTCTGTTTAGGTGAAACTCTTGTTAGGGGTATATGTAAGCATGTGAGAAGTTCATCTTGAAGTCACATAGAATAATATACACTATGGTCCACAGTATTGGAGCCGTGTATAATGATAGTTCATGTCAAGTATTCCTTAAGAACTAATAAACAATATCGTGTTCATTTAAACACTTAAGAGTTGAATCATGATGCACATACACAAGGTATTTTAGTAATCAAAGATGTCTTAGAGGTGTTCATGAGAGTTATACCAATGCTAAACATTTTTGTGAAAATAGTTCATGAGCATCTGCTTAATTCATACTGGGTAGGTGTACGAAAGGGTATGCGAACCTATAAATCAGTTCGTGAATTCAGATTGCCAAGGTATGTGTATTGGGCATCCATATCCTTAAGTTTTTCACGAACTCAGTCCCTTGAGATATGCGTATCCCCATTCACTAATTAAGAACACCATGGTACGCGTATTGGGTATGCGTATCTACCTATGTTCTGGAACTTAAGATATACATGGTACACGTACTGGGTATGCGTACCTTTATTGAGTCCAGATTTCAGTAGTTTTGAAAACTCTCTTTTATTGTATTGAAACATTCTCAATTGCCATAGATATAAATATCATTGCTTGGGAAATTTCCAAATGACCCACAAACATAGTTCTTGAACAATAAATTGTTTCTAACAAAGATTGTTAAGGACCTATTAACATTCATTGCTTGAATCGTATTTCGAGATGTTTAACAAGACAAGCTCGACTCAAAACTTCTTCTTTGCAATATTAAATTTACTAGAAGTAAAACGATATAGTCTCATATATATATATAATGGTAATACTTGTGAGTAAATAGAATGGTTCAGTCTTCACATACCTCTTTGTTGATGAAGTTCTCCAAATATCTTCGTTTGTTATTCAGTATTCAATCTTGGAGGGTTATTCAGTGATGTCTGATACTCAACTACCTAACTCTTCTAATCCTAGTCCGAGAGTTGATTTAAGTTGACTAGAAATTAAGATATAGTTTTGTGCATCTAACACTGATAACAAACTTGAGATTGCAAAACTTGCAAGTTCGACCGATTAATGATTTAACAGTTTTGATCGAAAAGAATTGGTGTACTTTGGTCATCTCATCGATACTGAAGGAGTGGCAACGGATCCGAGCAAAATTTTAAAATAAATTCCTTAGTTGAAAGAGTTAAAGAGGTTTTTTTCCTGGGACTCACTGGGGCCTATAGAAAGTTTGGGATAAGATATGTGAAAACTACAGGGAGACCCATTCTCCCAGATTTTTCCACCATGAAACCCACACTCAGAAAACTACGTGCGCGCACCCATTTTTCGGAACAAAATTATTGTCAAACCCAAATTTATAAAATTTTGTTTCTGTCTTTTTTTTTCTTTTTTTTCTTTGTCTTCTATTTCTTTTCTTCTTCCTCTCCACTATACCCAAACCTCAGAAAAGGGGAGAGATTCATGGAGTTGTGGGAATTGAAGAGATCGAAGTTACTAAAATTAAATCCATACACTGGTATTAACTGTATGGAAAAAATCACTCATCTTCAACTGTGACTTCTCTTAGAGCATCAACACCCCATTCTATCTCAGACCCATCTCCGATTTCATCAATTACAACCTATCTTGATTCAAATCAACAGAATTCCACCATCAGTTCCTTCCATGAACAAAACCCATTTCTCCAGCGGCAAGCTCACTCATCAAATCTTCTTCTTCCATCTAACCATTTAAATTCAAGTATCCATTGTTTTGGTTAATCTCTCAGTCTGTAGGAAAGTTTATGATTATTCTTCTCTACGCCGCTTAAATCGATTAATCTCTCATTCTGAATCGGTTCCACGGCGATCTACTAGATTAAATGGAACCCAGATATCTTCTCTTCAAGGTTCATCTCTCTCTCTTATTATATTTGGGTTTTTTCTAATTTAGAAAAAAAATTGCTTTTGTATACAGGAAAATGTGGAATTTCTAAACAGAAAGAATGGAAATTGTTTGAAGCGGAAGAGAGAGAAATCGAAGATTATGGTTCACGGTAATTCTAATTTTATAATCAAAACTATTCCCAATTTATCTTTTAGTTTCATTATGTGTTGCTACTAAATAAGATAGACGATATCAACTTCTTTCAAATTTATTTCCAACTTGCAGAAACAATTAATAAACTAGAGAAAGCACTTGAGGTGTCAAATGGAAATGACAAGACATTGTTCCCGTTAGGCGTTGCTCACTCTTCTTTGGGAGATGATACGAAGGAAGTTGGCTATTTTATCTATTTTAGAGAAGCACAAAAGAAAAATCCAGAAGAAAGGCTTTACAAACTTAGGTCGTTACCAGACGACCACACATGGCTTGCGATTGGTGCTCCACGGTTGTCAAAATTATGTTTAAGGAGTAAGACTTGCTTTGTGTGTTGGACAAAGGCAAACTCGTATTATACAAGGGAAAGCTGGTAGGAGTGGATTGCATAGCTTGTCATGCTCCTCAATAATGCCTGCATAACATGTTATGCAGTCATGAAAATGGATGCATAACCTATTATGCATCCGAAAATATGGCTGCATAATGCATTATGCATCGAGAAAATTGTTGCATAATCTTTTATGCATCGAGAAAATGGATGCATAACCTGATATGCATCATTTAAATATGGTTGCATAACGCAATATGCATCAAATTTTTTCTGTACGAACTAAAATCTAACAAAACAATGGCTACATAACTTGTTATAGATGCATAACTTTGTTTTGCAGATACATAACTTATTATGCAGTCGAAAAAATGGTTGCATAATTCGTTATGCATCTGCATAATGTGTTATGCATTTTTTTTGGAGGCTGCATAATGAATATGCAGTCAGTTTTCAAAAAAATTCCCTAAAACGATGACCACCTCCGATTTTTTCGTGAAAAACAAAAATTTGATATTGTTGTTTGTACTCGTTGCGTAGCTCTCTTTAAAAGATTTCGATATAAAATTTGTAAAATTCCAAGGCGCAGATTTTTAGATATGTTATATCCAAGTTGTGTTGTGAATTATACCCCTGAAAAATTATGATGCATAAGAAGTTATCCCTGAAAAAACAGTATGCATAACACGTAATGCGGATGCATAAATCGTTATGCAGACATGTTTTAATAATTTCGTATAATTATGGGTGTCACAAAAATATTTATGGATATCACGGTATCCAAAATTAATTGTGGGCCTAACAATGAGAATATTTTTTTTTTTGGGTCTCCCATAATTTTCCCATAAGATATATGCAGTCAACGTGGACGAGTCGCACCAAAATATCCAACCAAGGAATCAGCATAAAACGGGGAACTTAACGGCGATTTCCGTTACCGTTAGCAAACCGGTGTTGAAAATCAGAGAAGAAAAAGGGTAAGGAAAAACTGAAAAAACGAGAGAGAGAGAGATGTCGAGACCGATGAGGGGCAGAATAGGTTCATCGTCATCAGCAGCATCAGGAACTCGAACCCTAACTCTAACTCTAGCAGATCCCGTTCCTTCTCCATCCTCAACATCATCATCTTCTTCTTCATCTCAGCCACGACAAGAACAAACCCTAGTTTTGAGATTACGACCACCTTCAAAGAAAGTAACATGGAAAGAAGGAACTGTTGATAATGAATTTTTGCAGAGAAAGAGTTCGAAGAAATGTTGTATTTTTCATAAACATAAATCATTTGATGAAGATGATAGTGATGACGAAGATAATGGGCATGGGCATAAACATGATCATCCTTCCGATGATAAAGATAAAGATGGAGATAGTTGCTGTTCTAAGCAGAATGAATGATGGGGTTCTCATTGATTTTGCAGTCGGATTATAGGTCTTTGTATTCCTGTAAGTGTAACAACAAATGGAGGTTTTTTTCTTCTTCTGGGGATTAATTTTCTGTTTTTTATAGCACAGAATATCTCAATTTTGTGTGGAATGTGTATTTACTTTGCTCTTAATTTATGAAGTCTGATTACTTTGTTCTTAATTTATGAAGTCTGAATAGATGAAAATCTTGCAGTACTAGTATATTAGGTTTTGGATATGAAATTGGGGACATTTTATTAGTTTTATGATCATGGATGCAATATGTTAAAAATAGGATTTCATGCGCGAAAATCTAAAGTACGTGAGAACACTTTTGATTTGTGAATATTATCATTTAGGATTTTATGTTTGAACTGGGTTTAGGGGTAATTATGGTTCTTATCTTAGGAGAACTGGGGTTATTATTTGCTGTTCCAATCGTTGGAATTTGGGTGGCGGGGAATAAGGTAGATGTTTATAGCTGTATAAACCTTTTCGGATGAGATTGTGAAATTTAGACGACGTCTCAACTATTAGCTTACCATGTTTCATTTTTAGGGAATTTCTATGTTAAAATAGTAATTGATTAGATAATTGCCATGAGTATTCATAATCTGGAGAGAGAGTGTTTCAGTTGTCTTGAATTTTTGAGTGAAGAAAAATAATCCTTTGTTTATCAACTTGAACATTAGGTTAATGAAACCGAGAAGTCGGTTTGTTCGAAACCTACATGGTTGATTGATGAAACTTTTTGCTGTATGTAATAGAAGAGGAGTCATGGTTGGGTGATGTTTAATTTGAACATAAAGTGTTATGTATTGAATTATTGATGCATGTAGGTCTAAAGGTGGGGATAGTCCCCAGGTACCTGTACTCAATTTCGGTGCATATATGTTCTAGTTACTTTGTACTCAAACTGTCAAATTTAATCAGGGATTGCGAATATGTATGAAAGTGGTCATGTCATTGAATGTTGATTTCAGAGATTGATGTAGAGCTTAGAGTTCTAGTTCTAGTTATACACGACTTTGTGAATGAATCTTTCTAGATTGACGTAGATAAAATGCTAAATAGGTGTTTGATGCCAGAAACAGAAGTCAATACCAGAAGTTAATACCAGAAGTTAGAAGCAAAAACATTTTGCTTCATGAAAAGTTAACTTTTTTGCTTCTACAAGTCATTCTGAAACTGTGTATTCAAACTAACTTCCGACTTTTTTGCTTCCAGAAGTCGAAAAGCTGAATGTAGTTTGTAGTGGCCAGGATATCTAGAAAGTTTTACCTTTGATTGAAGTAGTTTATCAGTAGGTTCTTTGTGGTTCATTGATTTTGGTTACGATCGATTTGTTTTTGTTGAAATCATGATGATATGTTTCATGTCTAGAAATCATTTGTGAACGAACTATTATTTGCATTCTCTACGAGTGAGTATTATCACCATCTATCATTTATGCACAGTTTTCGAAGATTTTGTGAATGAATTTGAATTAAGCTGGCTTTCTCTTTCTGTCCTTGACATTTCTAGGCTGATGGTTAGAGTGAACCAGTGGATGGTAGTTTTTAATATGTTGTCATGCAGTTGCAGAACATTCCGTATCTTGAGGCATGTTGATCTTTTCTTAAATCTTTGTCAGTGCGGTTGCTTTACTCACTTGTGCTAAGTTTTGTCATAGTGAAGAATATTGCACCAAGACTATTGCGTATTGTCTTTGAGATTGGTTGCAAACTCCTAGGGAGCCTAGAGCATATGATTTTTGCTTTATTTAACTTTGCATGAGCAATATATCTCTATATCAACTTTGTCATAATTCAAATCACTCACGTTTAGTCTGTTGCATTTTAGATTTGCATATGCACCTTTACTTTTATCTTGAAGCTTAATGCAAATTTGTATGTTGTTGGGATGTCATTTTCTTATTTCTTAAAGTTGAGGTCCTGGTCATAATCTGTCCACATGTAGCTAGGCTATGGGTTGAATCCTCTGATGAGGTTATGTTTTATTACCAATTCTCTTCTGCTTTAATTTTTCTAGTTTGTTTCTTTAAGTGATCCCTGGTCTAGGTAATCCGTAAGTTGGACCAGATTCTTATGGTCTTAACTCTTAAGTCTTACCTGTGCTAAATGCTGTTTCACTGCGGTTCTGGGATAATGATGTGAACTTCTCTTGGTAGCTGAAGTACTTGAGACTTAAACTTTCTTTGTGTGGATGGTCTCCTCAATGAGGTTCTTTCCTAAAGGGAAAATTAACTTTGTTTGGTCCATTAAGGAGTTTTTTAATTGTTACGAAATGACAGATAGCATGCTAACATGACATGACTTCCACTGACCCTGCTTGCTGACACTGTCTCGTGTCCTAAAATATTAGGTACATGAAAACTTAGAGATTGATCTCAGGCACAGGCCTGTTTGTTGTTTTCATTTCGTATATAACTCAGGCTCCTTGGAGGCTTGGACTTATTGGTAACAGTTTTGGAAATTCTTTCTGCATTTTAAGAAGAATGAATAAAGAAACGCTGTTAAGGCCTTATGGATGTTAAGTATATGATGTAAGAACTAGTTTGTTTAGTCGGCTCACTTTTATGAACTACAGGTGCATTAGGTCTACTATGTTGCATGGCACAAATTCTGGAACTGCATCTTTTGTTTGTACAATGTTTTGTAGAGTAATTGTATTCTTCAACTTATTTTGATGTATCTTTGCAGATGAATGTTTTTTCAGTGTTGCATCATATTCTGTCTCATTTGAATTCCTTTGTTGCAGGCAGATAGCTTCTATGCAATGGGTATCATTACACTCTTCATTATAGGGTTTCTGGGCAAACTTGATCTGCACAGGGATGTTGTAGTGAGGCTTTCATACTGTATCTCATTTAAAAAGCAAGCTTTACTTGAAGGTCGTAATGTATAGTTTACTCTGCTAAGCCCAAGCTAGAAAACACAACTGGGTTCTGTATTTTTGTTTTTGTTTCTGTCAGTTCACATTTACATGGAATAGTTGAAACCTGAGTGAAAAATGTAACGAAATTGATTAAACTCAAGTCTTTTATGACTGTAAACTTACATACGCCGTCTTGTTATAGTTCACAAGAAATCTGTCAACCGAAAATCTCCCCATTTCCGAATCGGATTAGAATGAAATCATTTGGGCTGATAATTAGGTGACGAAACTTCATTTATAATCTTTTAGTCATTTCTTAGATTGTTTGTTTGGTTGTGCACTCTATATCCGGGTGATGGTTAAACCCAGGCCACAGCCTAGTTATGGATAAAAACAAGTGTCTGCATAAAAAAAAAAAACTTTTTGGAGACGAGGTTGATTGTCATGCTAATTCAGGCAAGTTATATACTGCTCTTGGAGGATAATAATGAACATACTGTCTATGATCGGCTTGGATTATAAAACTTGGTTTGGTTCTGTGGAATGAGGAGTCAATTTTTTCAACGGTGATTCTTTTGTTTTAAAATAAAGTGTCATGCTGTAAAGTGTAACATATGATCCAACTGATGCAAAGTCCCATGGTCAGGTGGAAGCAAACAATGAGATCCAACCCATGAGATGCGCTGATTCAATTCAACATGTCCATTGAGAGGTTTAGTCAACAGTGGCTTCCTATTTGATCAGCTTCATTAAGTGCTAATTAACTTAATCATAACTTCAATTTAATGTGCAGACAACAGTAATTATAATACCTGTGTCAGGGATGAATCATTGTGCAAAAGAGTAATATTAATATATCAGCTGGCGAATCGTTTTTCTTCTTCTGATGACAGGAAAACCGACTGACTGACTCATCCTGTTTTCTTTAAAACACAGAACTCAACCATATTACCTACACATGGTCTTAATCACAGAAGAATCCGTTGAACGCATTAGTTAATCCTTAAAATGAACCAGTGTTTAATTAACAATAATGCCGGTGTGAACGATCCTCCTAGAGCAATGTTGTAAAATCATACGTTTTGTAATCGATAAGCCTGTAGAACTCCAAACGCTAACATAAAACGAAAATCTTTCTAGCAACATATGCAAACGAATTCCCCAAGCCACCTGCAAATATGTCATTTTAATACTGTCAACGGACCTTGGCTTTTGAATCAGTGATCATTAGTTTTAAGTGTTCTTCTCAGCGTTACCGACCATAGTCTAACTTGGTTCTGAATTTCACCAAGCTAGCTAGCTAGTTTTCTGGCGGTCATACATTGATATGGGAAAAGAATATTGAGAGTAGAGGAGGTGTAGCTAGGTAGAGTTATTGCTAGCAGTAGGAACACGTGCATAACATGTTCGGAATCACATTTTGGAGGTCAAATCGGAACCTCTTTCCACCCTTTTCCTATGAACGTGCTAACACATGTTCTGACCCTATTTTGCTGCATAGTTAGACGACAGACAAGGAGGAGACATCTTCTTATTTAGAAGACAAATCTTTATTACACTGTCACGAGTCACCACTCACGAGTCGCCTCCTCCTACCGAATCTATTTTCATTTTCTTGCACCGTGATGAGATATCATGACGTATAATCAAAGGAATGGAAAATTGCCTCACAAGCACAAACCTGAGCCACCAGGGATAAAACTACGATTCTAAATATAGCCAATACTAGTGCGGCCTTTAATCCCTACTGCAATGCAATGAAAAAATGAAAAAAATTGCGGCCTTTAATCCCTACTGCAATGCAATGAAAAAATGAAAAATGCTTTCATTGAGAGTTGAACTCAAGACCTCCCGCTTACTAAACGGGTGCTCTAACCAACTGAGCTATGAAAGCTGTTGTCCACTTTCTTTTTTTATTCTTATAAATCGCTTGTAGGAATCCTTTTGTTTTCAAGGAGATAGATGGTATTTTCTTTTGATGGAAAAAGTAATATATTAATCAAGCAGTAAATTGCATAAGATTTACAATATCTTTTTTCTCAAAAGTATTGGACATCACACTGGATTGAGATATCCTTAGCTGAATTTGGGTCGAGAAATTTCGAAGGTTCTTTGCTCGCGCTTCCTTAGCTACCTTGTCCGCAGCTGAGTTATATCTTCTGTTAATATACTGCACCTGAGCTTGAGGGAGTTTTTGCAGAATTGTTTGAGTCTCCTTTATGGTGTTTTTTGCACTCCAATCTGGGATCTTACATTCCTTATTGATGGCTTCAGCTAGCATTTTGCAATCTGTAACTAAAGTAACACTAGATAAAATGTTATCACTCAGCCAAGAGGAGGCTTTTAATAAAGCTTTTGATTCCGCATGGAATGCCGAATAAGATTTATCTGATCCTGCTGCAATTTTCATAAAAGTTTCGTTTTCCACTGAATATAGGATGAATGCATATCCCATGGTTGAATTCTCCTTTTTAAAAGCCGCATCTATGAATAGAATCCAGTTCGATGTTAATCTTGACCATTTTTATTTATATAACTTACCTTGTTGAACCCTTTTGTTATTTTCAAAATTCTCTTGAGGGTATTGTTGTAAGAATTTTCTTATTTGCTCTATAAGAGAAGTTGGGTTTGGTTTAATTTTATCAAAAACTATTGAGCATTTATATTTCCATATAAATCAAGAGATTGTTGCTATTTTATCACAAAGTTTCTCAAAATCTGGTCTCGTAATCCACTCTTTAATCCATGTTGCGATTGAATCCGTAGAAATTCTTGAGTTGACTACTTCTAGAGAGAAGCCCAAACCAAACATCTTTAGCAAAAGGACAAGATCTTAGTAGGTGTTGTTCTGTTTCTTGAACTTGGGCGTTACACATCGGGGAATCCGTATTGTAGTCTTTGTTATGTGCTCCAAGTCTTGCATTTGTTGGGAGAGCTTTTTGGGCTAATTTCCAAATGAATAACTTAATCCTCGGAATCACTTTAATTTTCCAAATCTTTTTCCAAGGAACTTCAGCTGAGTTGTTGTTTTCTTGGTCTTGGTTAATAAGGAAATTGTAGACATTTTTTGCAGAGAAAATTCCTGAGGAGTGGTGTTGCCCTCTAACCTTATCTTGTTCTTGACTATTTGGAGAAATGGCTAGAATTTTTTCTTTTATATCATTAGTGAATAAAATCTCTAGTTTATCTTGATCCCACCCTTCTTCTTGTGTAATCAGTTCACTCACCCTTTGTGGAATAAGCTCTGTAGAATCCGTTGGTTTTTGAATAGTATTTTCAGTAGGAATTCATTTATCTTCCCAAATTCTGACCGAAGCTCCATTTTTGACTTGCCAAACGAAGTTTCCTTTTATGAGGCTTAACCCTTTTTGTATGCTTTTCCAAATCCAAGATAAATTTGTTGTTCTAGAACCTTTTAAGGGGTGGTTATTAGGAAAATATTTGGCTTTCAATAATCTAGCACAAAGTTGATCGTGTTCTGAGATAAGTCTGCTAGCCAGCTTCGCGAGGAGGGCATTATTGAATTGATGTGGGTTTTTAATTCCAAGCCTTCCTTGTGATATTGGTTTGCAAATGCTGGCCCAAGCCTTAAAATAACCTCCTCTTTTTTTCTTCTTAACTTTATTCCACCAAAAGTCTCTTTGGATTTTATCCATTTTGTCTAGGGCTTCCTTAAGAAGGCCAAGGACCTGCATCTGGTAGGTAGGGTAACCTTGTAGAACAGATTTTATCATCACCGTTCTTCCAGCTTGAGAGAGTAATTTCGATTTCCAACCTTGCAGAGTATGATAGTACTTTTGTAGAAGGGGTTCAAAATTCTCTTTTCTATTTTTATTAAAAAGGAGTGGCATTCCTAAGTATTTATCATTTTTTTTGTCATCAGAGGGACTTTTAAAATTTTCGCATTAATTTTCCCAAGTTTCGCATGAATTCTATGGCTAAATATATTCCGGATTTTTGAAGATTTATAATTTGACTCGTTATATCACCAAACCTGGATAAGATGTCTAGAAGATTTTTTGCTTCGCCGAAGTCGGATTTTGTGAAAAGGAAGCAATCATATACAAAGAAAATGTGGGAAATGTTGGGAGCATTTTTGTTTATCTTTAGACCAGAAATTTTCCTGTTAGAAATCGCCTTTTCTAGAAGCCTGGAGAGGATCTCCATGCAGATTAGGAAGAGGTATGGATAGAGAGGGTCGCCTTGTCTTAGCCCTTTAGAAGTTTTGAAATTAGGACCCGAAGATCCATTTAGAAGGATGGAGAAAGAAGTTGTAGAAATACATTGTATAATAAGATTAACCCAGGGATTGTTAAAGCCTAGCGATGTAAGCGCCGAATTAACAAAATTTCATTCCACTCTGTCAAAGGCTTTGGAAAGATATAATTTTAGAGTGAAGTGGCCTTTTCTGGCTTTAGAAGTTTTCATTGTGTGGATAAGCTCATGGGCAATGATAATGTTATCTGTGATTTGTCTACCGGGTAGAAAGGATGATTGGTTTGGAGAAATTATCTTATGCAGAATTGGTTTTAGACGGTTGGAAAGAATTTTAGAAATGATTTTGTATATAGTATTACTCAAGATAATGGGTCTAAAGTCAGCTGGGGTTTGTGATGTGGAAATTTTGGGAATAAGAGTTATGTAAGAGTAATTTAAACTAGGGTCTAAGGTTCCGGATTTAAAGAAATCTTAGACAGAATGGATTAAATCTTGGCCTAAAACATCCCAATTGGCTTTAAAGAAACCCGGCTGAAAACCGTCTGGTCCTGGAGGTCCCCACTCATTCATATTATAAATAGTGTTCCAAATTTCTTGATGCGAAGGTATGATGGTTAGAGAATAATTTTCCTCTTCAGAAATACAAGGCTCTATTATATTAGAGAGGTCTTCCAAGTAATTTGGGATCTGGGAAGTGCCTATCTGAGAGAAATGGTTTATCAGAAGCGAATTGATTTGATCTCTTTCAGAAATCCAAAGGCTTGAAGGTTCTCTAAGAGAATGGATAACATTTATTATTTTTCTATTAGAAGAAGTGGCGTGGAAATATTATGTGTTTTGATAGTATTCCTTGAAGAATTTATCCCTAGAAATTTGGTGGTAATAATTATTTTTAATCTTGTACCACTCGCCTAGTTCTGTTTGAAGTATTCTAATTTTTTCTAGATTGGTTGCAAAATTACCGGATTTATGAAGGGAATCAATTTTAATGTTTAAGGATTTTATATTTTTGTGAATATTTCCGAATACATCTGAATTCCATTGAGAAAGGTTTGTAGATAGAAGTTGAATTTTGGAATGGATGTTAGAATTCTGAGCACTACTGGAATGGAGAGACCAAGAATTAGCAAATAATGAGTAGAGCGAAGGATGAGAAAGCCATGATCTAATGCATCTAAAAGGTTTTTGTAATAATAGTTTTTTTGGGTGTGAATCAAGCAGGAGCGGAGTGTGATCTGAACCTACTCTAGGAAGGTGACTTACCTTGGTATTGGGGAAATTTTGCGTCCATTGAACCGATGTCAGGGCTCTGTCAATGCTTTCACATATATTGGCGTCGCCTTGTCTGTTATTTGGCCATGTAAAAGGAGCTCCCTCATAGCCCGCATCCTGAAGTCCCATCGATTTTATGGTATGAATTATGAAAGACTTGCTGCTGGAACTAGTTTTGTTTCCTCCTTGTTTTTCATCTGGGTCCAGAATCACATTTAAGTCTCCAATGAGTAACCAAGGTTTGTTTATCTGCTGTGCAATGTTAGCTATATAAGACCATTGTTCTATTTTGTCTTCTGATTCCACTGCACCATAAACACATGTTAAAATCACCTCATTCTCTCCAATTTTTGTATCAAAATGACATACATTTAAGTCAGATGAAATTAACTTCAACTCCATATTATTATGCCAAGATACTACTAACCCTTTTGCGATTCCCACGGACGGAATGATAAACCAATCAGAGAAATGGGATTTTTTTTAAAACGGCTCCATTCTAGATAATAGGGCTTTGGTTTCAACCAGAAAAACAATATCTGGCTTATAGTAAGAATTAAGATGATTGAAATGGTCCTGAGTTATTGGAGTTCCAATTCCTTGGACATTCCACGAAAGAAGCTTCATAACTGAAATCAGAAAAAGACTACCAGGTCACTAAAATAGATTTAGACGGAATATAAAAACAAAAACCAACAAAGCTGTCTGGAAAAATACTGTGAAAAACATAAGAAACCAAGGAAATACTGGCAAAAGCAGGGGATCTTAGAGGTGAACACAGGAATAAGTAGTAACACATAAAATTAGCCCTTGTGACAGAAGGACTGCATAGAAATAGTGAAGGCGAATTCGGAACAAAGAAAGAGATTGGTAGAAAAGCGCACCATAGGAAAAAAAGGATTTGTTCAAAGACAAGGAGAAACCAGAGATGGGTTAAGAGATTCCCAGGATGTAAAGATAAAGAAAATAAAAACCTGTACTGATAAGAGTAAATCAAAAAGCTAAAACAAGACATGTGACAGTTAGAGGACTAAAACAAACTTCACAGGAATGATCACTTATTCTGGAGAAAACAAAGGAGAATTAAAAGATTTCTTTACCTGGAAAGCTATTACCTGAAAATTAAGAAATCAGAGCTTCAATTAACCAAGGTAGGAAAATGGAAATTTATATTAAAGGGGACTAGCAAAAGAAGTTACAGAGGCTAAAAAAATTTTATACTACAAGAGATTGAACTAAAGCTAATTACAAGCAAACTACTAAAAAACAAAACAAAAAACAAAAGATAAAATTAATTACAAGACATGAAACTAGTAGGATATCAAAAAAAAAAAAACATATAAGCCCTAATGGTTTCTTGATGCTGTATTTCAAGATATGGATATTCACTATGAGTTGGATTTATGGGAACTGTCTTTTCCTTGTACTGCGTCTGAGCTTGACTGACCTTTGAACCATTTGTGTGGAGGATCCATAAAGGTGACAGATGGTTCAATAACTATAACATCTCTAGCTTCATCTATTGCAGTGTTTCTTTCAACTTCATTTATCCTCAGTCTTTTAGATGATGGAAAATTGTTGTCTTCATTGAAATACTTCTCCATTGTGTTCCAACTGTTCCAGTAATCTTGTTTAGCTGGAGAAAGTTGATGTTGTGATGAGGATGGTACACTTTTTGTATCTGACCTCTCATTACTAGGTAAGGATGGAGGGTTTAAGAAGTCCAACATGTTATGCACTTGTTGAAAAGCTACATGATGAGAGCTTTTTTCTTCTTGACTTGCTATCTCTTCATCAACTCTCGATGAATATCAGTAAATATTACTTCTGATGTTAGAGAACTAGTTCAAGAAGAGGATAAGGAGTCCTCAGACCATTCTACACCTTCTTGCACCATGGCTGGGTGGACTTCCTCCATATTGTCATATGCAAAGGGATCATGATTCTGAATTTCATCTTCTTGTTGATGTTGCATGGATGCCCAATGAGCTTCCATTTCAGCTTGCTATAATTCAGCTTGTCGAAGTTCTGCTTGCTGTTGTGCAATCTCAAATCTTGTACATTCACTAATCCTATGGCCAATCAGATCACAGTAACCACAGAATAATGTCGGGAAATTATGGAATTCAAAGCTCACCCATTGTGAAAACCAAGAGCATTTTCAGCATTAATCGAGAAATGGATTGGTGCTCTAATATTAACTAAGGATGTGACATTGATAGAAAACCTACCATAATGATGGCGGTAAGGAAAACCAAAAGAGGTAATATGACCGTTGACAGAAAAATATCTTCTTAGGCTTTCACTAGTAACTTGCTCAGGAAAGAGGTTGTGAATGATGATAAAAAAAACACGTAATTGGGGGATATGAGAACTAATTGGGGGATATGAATTACTTCCCCCAACCCATGGTGTATGTTAAGGGGTTATTTTTGGTTATGAAAATACTAAAATACCCTTCCCACAAAATAAAAAATCAAAAACTTAAAATCAAAAAACAAAATTATATCCCCCATTTCCATCTCCACTTCTTATTAATCTTATTTAGGGGTAGAGCTTTGAAACACAAATATTCCCCATTCCCTTTCAAATTCTAAACTCTCCCCACTCTATATCTATATCAAATTCTCTTCTCTTCACTTTGGAAACAATTTTTTTTTTATTCGGAAGTGATGAAGATCATGCTGAAAGTGATGATGACCATGCCGGAATTGATTGTCGAGCATGCCGGTATCATGTTCCGACATATGGTCTTCATCAATTCCGGCATGGTCTTCATCACTTCCGTTTTGAATTTTTTCCGGTTTTAATCACTCCTTCAGGCATGGTGGTTGATATGAAGACCATGCCGGTATTGTTTTTCAAGATAGCATGTTGCTTTATTTTCTATGCTTGGGAAAACAATACCTGGCATGGTCTTCATATCAACCGACCATTCCTAAAAGGAGTGATTAAAACCAAAAAAATTCAAAACGGAAGTGATGAAGACCATGCCGTAATTGATGAAGACCATATCTCGGAACATGATACCGGCATGCTCGATAATTTCCTATCAATGCCGGTAGTCAAGTGAAAAAAAAATCAACATTCTGGATACTTTTCATCCTGTTCCGGCATAGAAATTTAAGCAAAATAATATGCCGGAACAGGTACCGTCATGCCCGAAAAGGTACCGGCATGCCCGAAAACTAGATTGCCATGCCGGTACCTGTTCAAAACCAAAAAAAAATCAACATTCTGAAGATCAAAACCAGATAGTGGCAAACAATTTATGAACATATCCAACAATTGCCGGCATGGGTTTTTGGTTGAATACCATGCCGGCACCAAGCTTTTTCAGCTGCAACAATGGTGGATTCAAAGAAAAAAAATCAAATTCTCAACCTCTTATTAGCAGTAATTCTCTCATCACAATCATCTTCCATTTTCAAAAAAAGAAATTCCTCTCAAATATTTTTTTCCCTCCTTCTACTCTCACCTAAACACAAAAAAAAGGGATATTTTGACTTTGGGTCACATAAAAGTGACCAAAGTTGCATTTGGGTCATGAAAAATATTTAATTAGAGTTTGGGTTATAAGACTCTATTTGACCGTTAAGAAAAAAAAAAATAAATAATATTATTTATTTATTTAACACTGTTACTTATCGTTAGCGCGTGAGTGGCGCGTGTAATATAAAACAACTCATTTCACCCTAAAAGCCTGAAATTTTATCTTCCTTCTGGTTAATTAAAGCTTCATCTTTGTTCCTGCTGGTGCTTAGGGATCGTATACTCTTCTGAGATCCACATGCGAAGTGGTGACAACAAATTTCACAACCAAGCCCTACTGGTGCTTAGGGCTCGTGTAATCGGCTTTTGGAAATTCGACAACCAAGTACTCATGTGATGTTGTTGGATTGTTGTTGTTGCAGAGGGGAAAGGTGATCAGGTGAGGGTTAATGGGTTGAAGCTACTATTCTGAGATTCACATGGGTTGCAGTTAAAGCTTCGTGTTCTTGATTTAATTTCTGTTCAATTTAGCACTTATGATTATTTTCATTTCAATTTGTTATTCTTGTTTACATTATGAATGTTGTATTCTTAATTTCAATTTGGGTTCCAATTGTATAGATCTTTGTCGCAAACTGTGATTTCATTGATCTTCAGTAAGCATATTCAGAGAAGACCATTTTCACGGAAAAAGAGGACGAGTTCTTGTACAACTTTATCTTGTGATTTCTGATTATCTTTTGATGTGTTGTACTGTAAGTAACTTATGAAATCCTTTTTTTTTCCTTAATTCGTCATCGAATTTTTACATTTTGATCTGCATTTTTACATTCGAAAAATTAGAATATGGGAGATTTTTGCACTCAGGAGTAATTATTCTCAGGTGCAATTAATCTCATCCCTTACTCGTGGGTAATCCATCACCGTCCACCAGTCTAACTAACGATTGGTTAAATGTAAATGTTAGTAAATAAATTTAAACTGAAGATTAAAAAAGTCATTTCATTGTTTTAACAGACTTTTTAACGGTCAAGACAGTCAACTTGGGTCTTCTGACCCAAACTCTAATTAAATATTTTTCGTGACCCAAACACAACTCTGGTCACTTTTATGTGACCCAAAATCAAAATATCCCAAAAAAAATACACACTAATCTATCCCTCAAATACTTAAGATTTTTACTAATTATTATTAACCACTAAACCTAATTAGTGAGGGGTAGATTAGAAATTTAAAAAATAATTACATAAGGGGTGACCCAGAATTGCTATTGGGACTCCTATTTTGTCTTGTAGCTATATCCCCCAATTACGCGTTCATAAAAAAACATCTCCATCGTTGGGAACCAGTTTCTAATATCATCGGTGATTTCTAGCTTTTTGATACAAAAAAAGGTCCCTAAAAACTCTTCTAGTATCTAAAGATAAAACACGGTTCATCTCATGCTCATTTTCAAATCTAATAAGGAAAACAACAAATCTACTTCTACTAGTTCTCCTAACAGAAATCCTACCTCTAACTACTAGGTCCCCAAAAACTCTTCTAGTATCAGAGATAGATGGCATTGGCTTTTCCAATCTTATAACAGTTTCAATTCCGTATTATAAATTTTATATGACTGCTACGAAGTTATCAGTATTATTCCTAGTTTTTAGTTTATAAATTTAATGTAAATTACATATCACATTATAATTTACTTGGGATAAACCAAATATTCCTTCCAAATCTTTGGAATAATCATTTATCTACTGATTATAATAAAAAATAATGATATGCTGTGATTCCAAAGTAAGGATAAATCAGTGAGAATTTAGAAAAAATAATTAAACCCTCGTCTATTTTGGAACACAAAAAAAATCTTAAAACATCAAGTAAATTGTAATGGACGGAGTAATAATCATGGCCACTGGGATCATTGGGTTGATAATCTCATTGGAATTTATTAACTCCCGCTGCATCCGTGAAATAATTGTGTTATTCAAAACTTGGAAAACAATTTGACTTGATAATATGATAGTTGCCTACACCATTCCAAATTATTGAGTCCATGCTGCTGGTAGCAGCATCCCCACTCTTCAACAGACCATAGCCATTATCATCTCATTAAGCACCCAAACAACAATATCCCTCTTAGAACGTGGCCCGGTATGAAAAATTATTAAACGTCTAGATAAATCCTCCATTAATAGCGTACCCCACTTGAATTAATCATAAAGTCTTCCCTCTGTTATTATAAGGTTCACACTCTCAACCACTTCATTAAACTAAAATTCAACCACCCCTATAAATACATATACGTTGTAAGTTTAGCTCTCTCCCACTACTTTTTTTTCCCTAATCAAATATCATGAAAGATTATACAAAGTTTAGATCAGCTTCAAGCAACAACAAATCAAGATCCATGGATTTCCAATCTTTAGACCAAGATCATGATCATTTCTCATCATCATCACCCCCACATGATCAAGAAAAAGGATCATCACCAAAGCCCATTTCAACTCCTAACCCCACCCCCATTTCTAAGTACTCTCCTAGTCCTATATCCACCACTCCAAATAATCCAAACACACCAGCCAACAACAACACCACCACCAAATCTAACACTACTACTACTCCTAATGCCAATGACTTATCAGCATCAACACCTGAACAGATAGTAGTAGAAGATGGTGGTGTTATTGGTGGAGGTGTGATATTAACCAGGAATTGTTCAGTTTCATCAACACCATCTTCACTGAAATTTAGAGCTGAGAATCAGAAACAGAATAAAGCATTACAAGCTGCAGTTGTAAGGGCATTTTCAATGAGAAGATCTGCTTCAGTTTCCGAAGGGTATTCAAGAATTCATGATCAGTCTGATGATCCATTTGGTTCACCTACTAATAATAATGATGATAATAAGAGTATGCAGGGCGGTGGTGGTACAAGATCTAAGAACAAGAATAAGAAAGGTAGAAAGATTTTAAGAGCATGTAAAAGTTTTTTTGGATTCTAATTTATTTGTTAACTACTTTGTATTCATAATATTTGTTTTATTTTGTTAGTTTTTTTTTTGTGCTTTTCTGTTGCTGCTACTTTCTCATGTTACAAAATTATCAAATAATTATTGGTTCATCATAAGATCTTACTTTGCATATAGTACTTTTACTGATTTGACTGGTTTCTACATTTTTGAGGGTGGAGTACCCAACCCAATCTGGGAAATTATTTTGCTCTAGCAGTGCTAGATCATTTTTTTGAACTAGCAGCGTTTACGGCCGTTGGATGGAAGAAATGTGATGTCAGCAGAAGACAAAAAACATGCAATGACGTCACATTCACAGGATCTAATGGTTAGAATCGCTGCTAGAGCAAACTCGTTCCCCCAATCTGGTAAGTTAGCTGGCCTCTTTATTTCCTATCTTCCTTCATAGGGGACAAAATGTACATGTCCTTCAATTTTAGCAAAAACTCGAAAGAAAAAAAAAATATTATAAGAAAAATATTTTATATTTATTGAGAGATGATACACATACCAAGCTGTGTGGACCGTGATCTGCACCCAAGGGGATTCAAGGGTTGTTAGGGAGCCACTGGGGGATTTGTAAGGGGTGAGGCCAAAGGTGGGACCCACATTCCCCCCTCAAACACCCCACTCCTCGGTGCAGCTCACGATGTACCTTTGCGGTACACAAAACATTTTCGATATTTATTTTGCAAAAATGATCCATCCATAAACGCCAAAACTTATTCTTCATTTTCTGGGAATCCAGTCCCTTATGGTCAGATTGTTTGGAAGCAGCTTCATTGGTGTAATGAGACACACTTGGTTAAGCTGTTTTGTAAAGAGGGTATTTTCATTTTCACAATTTTATTAGATTGATTTGGACTCATTGGAGAAACTACCCAAATAGAGTTGACATGTTTTGGCCAAAATAATTTTACAATCAAGCAATTTTGTAGGAATCCTGGGCCGAGGATAGCTGAAACAGATATCAAGAGAAATATGTGGAGATTAAGATCACTCACCTAATAATCGAAAATGATGACCAAGATCAAAAGTGGCGACTCCTGTTGAAACTGGAGCCCAATTGCTTTGCTTAAAGAAATTATTTTTAGCTATTACTTTTCATATCTCAACTAAAAAGTAACTTGCATTCCTGAAAGTTACAGTGTTGTGTACATGCACTAGCAGAATTGGCCAAACTTGATGATATTCTGGAGAAACTGTCTGGTATGGCAGGCTTATGCCTACAAACTACAGTTGCGGTCTGATGCAGTGAACTACCCCTGACCTAGATCCAATTGCTGATTTAGTTGTTAAGTTGAAGCCTCCATAGCCACCAACCATATATTTGTCTTCTTCTCTTTGTAATCTCTATATATTCACTTCTCATTGTAATCAAAAATAAAAATAATAAATTGTATTCATGTTATCTAAATGAAAACTCATTCAATGAAACTCTTTGTTTTTGGTTCAATCTTGATATGGTATCAGAGTAAGGAGAAGGATCCTTGTATCTAGTGTTGAAACTTCTGCAATGGCAACCCATCATCAATACAAAATTAAAGATAAGTCTGCCACCTGCACTCATTGTAATAAACGTGGTCATACCAAAGACAACTGCTTTGAGATTGTCGGGTATCCAGATTGGTGGGATAAATTCGATCCCAAGAAAAAGAAATCCGCTGCAGCAGCACATGTGGTTAGCAATCTAACCTCTTCTTTGGAAACAACCAATGGTAAGGTTTTTAATGTTTCGCAAGTTGTTCCTAATAGCTCATGGATAATTGATTCGGGTTGCACAGACCATATGACTTTTGATTCCAGAAAGGTTTCTCCTCTTAAAACATCCATACACAACTCCGTTTGCACAGCAGATGGATCTTTGGATCCAGTAATTGGAGAACAATCATTAAATCTTACTGATACATTGAGTCTAGATTCGGTTTTAGTCGTTCCTTCTCTAAATTATAATTTATTATCAGTTTCCCAAATTACTAAAGTCTTACATTGTGTTGTTATCTTTTGGCCTAATTCTTATGTGTTTAAGGACATCCGAACACGGCGGACGATTGGATCTGGGGTTAGAAGAGGAAAGCTATACTATCTAAATTTGGCGTCAAAAATTTCAGAAAGATTATCTAATGCTTTAGTTGTGAATGGTACTCAGGGGGAGAAGGAGAAATCACAAATTTGGTTATGGCATAGACGGTTAGGGCATGCTTCTTTTGGTTACTTAAAAAGGCTATTTCCTAGTCTTTTTTCAAAGGTTGATGTTTCTAGTTTTCAATGTGAAGAATGTGAACTAGCTAAAAGCCATCGTACTTCGTTTCCATCAAGTTTAAATAAAAGTCATATTCCATTCATGATTATTCATTCTGATGTTTTGGGCCGTCTAAAGTTAACACTCTTGGAAGCGCACGATGGTTCGTCACCTTTATTGATGATTGCACTAGGATGACATGGGTTTGCTTGATGAAATCAAAAGATGAAGTGAATAATTTATTTCAGAGGTTTCACAAATTAGTCAACACACAATACAATACAAAGATTCAAGTTCTTCGAAGTGACAACGGAGGCGAATATTTAAGTACTGATTTTCAATATTATTTAAGAGAATGTGGTATTGTTCATCAGACAACTTGTCCTAATACTCCTCAACAGAATGGGGTAGCTGAAAGGAAAAACCGTCACTTGCTTGAAGTTGTGTGTGCTTCATTAATATCAGCTCATATGCCGTTAACTTATTGGGGTGAAGCTCTTACCTCTGCAAAGATATGTGATCAATCAGACACCTTCCAAAGATTATCATTTTTCAGACACCATTTCAAGCTCTCAGTGAGGCAACAGTTTCACCAACAGTTCCAAACTTGCCTCCACGCATATTTGGTTGTGTAGTTTTTTTGCACTTACACAAGAACCAACGGAGCAAGTTATCTCCCCGAGCTTTAAGATGTGTCTTCGTAGGATATGCTGCAAGTCAGAAAGGATATAGGTGCTACCATCCTCCAACTAAACGAATGTACATCACATTGGATGTTATGTTTCACGAACACGTGATGTATTACTCGAAGTCTGAACTTCAGGGGGAGTATGAAAAAGAAATTCAGACTCTTGACTATGAAGAAGACATAATTGAAGATGTTGTGATAGAAATTCCAAAAGAACAGGAAGTTAGTGAGGAAGAAATTATCGCGGATGGTGAAATTGAAGCTATAAATGAAGTTGAAGAAGATAATGCAGATGGATCAGAAGATAATGCAGATGAAGTTGAAGAAGATAATGCAGATGGATCACCAACCCCAATCCAACCGTTCGCTGAAGATGTTCTTGAACCTGCAAAGAAACAATTGCCTGAACGTCGCAATAGAGGTATCCCTAAAACCATGTATGAACCTGATATTTCATCAAAAAACTAAATATCCCATGAGTAATTATGTCTCTAATCACCGTCTGACCGAATCAAATAAGTCATTTGTGAATCAATTATCTACTGTAGTTATTCCTAACAACGTGCATGAAGCATTATCTGATCCAAAATGGAGGGAAGCTATGATCGAGGAAATGAAATCCTTACAAGAAAATAATACTTGGGACATGGTTGAATGTCCAAAAGGAAAGCAAGCCGTTGGATGTCGTTGGGTTTTTACAGTTAAATACAAGGAAAATGGTCAAATTGAACGCTTTAAGGCAAGATTAGTTGCTAAAGGGTATAGCCAGACTTATGGTGTAGATTATAATGAGACATTTGCACCTGTAGATAAAATGAATACAGTGCGAGTCTTATTGTCTCTTACTGCAAATTTGGGTTGGTCATTGCAACAATTTGATGTCAAGAACGCCTTTTTACATGGAGATTTGTCCGAAGAAGTGTATATGCAGCTTCCACCAGGAATGGTGGAGTCAGATTTGCATAACGGAAAAGTTTGCAGATTAAAGAAGGCATTGTATGGTCTGAAACAATCTCCGAGAGCGTGGTTTGGAAGATTTACCAAGTCTATGAGAGCATTTGGTTATCGTCAGGCAAATTCAGATCATACTTTATTCTTAAAGAAAAATCGAGGTAAGATTACAGCTCTAATCATATATGTAGATGACATGATAGTTACGGGAGATGATCCAGAAGAAAGAAAGGCTCTCCAAAATTATCTATCAAGTGAATTTCAGATGAAAGATCTTGCTTCTTTAAAATACTTCCTTGGAATTGAAGTATCTCGATCAACAGAAGGAATCTTCTTGTCACAAAGAAAATATGCCCTTGATTTGTTGGAGGAAACAGGTATGACAGCGTGTCAACCAAAGAGATACACCAAAGAGAGCCAGGTTTGAAATTATGTTCGGATGTCAACCAAGTACCTGTTGATAAAGGAAGATACCAAAGGCTCGTGGGTAGACTAATGTACTTGGCACATACAAGACCTGATCTTGCATATGCTTTGAGTATTGTTAGTCAATTCATGCATAATCCTGGAGAAACACATATGAATGCGGTAATGCGAATCCTAAGATACCTGAAGTCTGCTCCGGGGAAAGGAATCTTGTTTAAAAGAGGTCAAGACTCTAAAAGTATGGACGCATATAATGATTCTGACTATGGTGGGTCATACGATGATATGAGGTCTACTTCGGGATATTTTACCTTCGTTGGAGGTAATCTTGTTACACGGAGAAGCAAAAAACAAAGAGTTGTTTCACGATCAAGTGCAGAGGCTGAATGGCGAGGTATGGCGCCTGGTATCTCATGCGAAGTGATGTGGTTAAAACGTCTCGCTAATCGAATTGGGGTATCCTCCTAGGAAACCAATTCGTGTGTACTGTGATAACAAAGCGGCGTGTGATATTGCACACAATCCAGTTCATCATGATCGCACAAAACATGTGGATATAGATAGGCTCTTCATTAAAGAGAAGTTGGACAAGTAGCTGATATTTTAACTAAAGCAGTTCCAAGTAAGGTGTTTCTGAAGTTTATTGGCAAGCTAGGCATGAGCGACATATATGCACCAGCTTGAGGGGGAGTGTTAAGTTGAAGCCTCCATAGCCTCCATTGTTGAAGCCTCCATAGCCACCAACCATATTTGTCTTCTTCTCTTTGTAATCTCTATATATTCACTTCTCATTGTAATCAAAAATAAAATAAATAAATTGTATTCATGTTATCTAAATGAAAACTCATTCAATGAAACTCTTTGTTTTTGATTCAATCTTGATATTAGTCGCACGGTGAGAAGATCACATATCATGAAAAAACATTTATCTAAACAATCAAGTTGCAGACTTGCAGTTGAGAAGCGTTATCATCCCCATTTGGCAGTTATTATTCATATATAAACATACCCGACAGTCTGTGATTTATTTTTGGGTTCTAAAGAGTATATACCAAGTATGGGCAGGACAACCATCCAACCATCGTAATCGTCAGATCCTCTGATATTATCCATTGGATATTACGAATTTCCTTCCAAGGATTTAGGATTCTGTAGAGAGCCAAAAATAAAAAGACAGCAGTTGGAATGAGAGAGAGGGAAAATGGGAGAAAAACCTGTGGCTGTGAAAGAGGAGCAAAACATGGTCATTCATTTCACTTAGTCATTTTAATGGACCAAAAAGTACCATTACCAGGAAAATCTGTATATATGTAAATTGTCTCAACTAACAGATAACCAGAAACTGTTTTAACAAACTAAACAAAAAACTGTTTTATTTTTCAGCTAATATGTCAGGCTTCTCTTTAATATGATTCACATTTTTTAGTTTTAATTTCAAATTTGAAGGTTCGAGTAATTTAAGTTTTGAAGGTATTGATTACTAACCAGATTGCTGCATTTGGTTGTTCATTTGTTTCTGCATTCACTATGGCTGAGGAGATTTCCATGGCAGCCACGGCAGGAGAAGAGACGCCATTGTCTTCGCCCAGGAGTAAAGTTAAGTTCTTGGTTAGCCATGGCGGGAAAATATTGCCGAGACTTCCCGACGGCCAGCTTAAATACGTTGGTGGTGAGACTCGAGTTATCATTGTTCCTCGTGACATCAGTTTCTCAGGCAATTTCCTTCTCTTTCTTTCTCGCTCTGTAATGCTTAATAAATTAGTTATCTGCAACAAAGAGTAATACGAACCTTGTTGAATTAATGAAACATTTTTTCCATTGCAGAGCTTATGAAGAAGCTTAATAACCTCGCCAACGGTGAAATGGTTCTCAAATACCAAGTTATACCAGAGGACTTGGATATCTTAGTCTCCGTAAAATGCGATGAGGATCTTCGCCACATGCTCAATGAGTACGATCGTTGGGATGCGAAATCATCTGAAAGCGGAGGTACGCCCAGGCTTCGAGCTTTCCTATTCCCTATTACTCCACTCTTCATTGATCCCCAAAATGTTCCAAGCAATTTTGACAGAGTTAATATGGAACAGCGTTACATAAACGCAATTAATGGTGCTAATTCAAGTATTCTAAGGCGTAGCTCTAGCAATGGCAGTCGGTCCATTTTCAGCATTTCGTCAACTGCATCATCCCCGAGATCGATACAACATGAAGGCTATCCTTTTGATACTATCAACCACGAGTGTTACGCTTCACATAGCTATCAAAATAATTGTAATAAGGCAGAACTGCACAGAGTCAATAGTTCCCCATCATTGCACCATTATAATCAAACTCACCATAACCAAATTTACCAGGCAACAAAGCCACCTAATCTATACAAAAGTGGGGCTCATCAACACTTAGTAACGGCGATATCGGCCGACCGCCATGAGCTTGGAAGGTTTCATCAGCTGGATCCTTGCCCTATCCGGTACTACAATCCAAATAGACAATCAAGAGGGAGATGTGGCTGTATGGGTTATGGAGATGTTGACGAGTGTAGTGTTTATAAGAGTGGAAATGTTGATTTGTAGATGGTTTTCATCACAACCCAATGAATTTGGTCTACCTAGAGAGCTTCCATTCAAAGTTGCTTTATTGTAAATATCAGTGGCAGGAAAGTAACTTAGCAGGGTAAGATGAATCTGCCCAATGAAAGAACAAGATAAAAGAAAAAAACACAGTAAGATAAGTTAGATAAATGAAAGCGAAGTAGTAGTTTATAATGTTTACTGTTTCGTGAATCGTATTTGTAAAGGAAAAAAAAAATGTATAAAGATGTGTGCCCACTTTTAGGTTGTTTACAGTGCGAGTTTAGGGCAATATTCTTAGTTTCTAGTTACGTTATGTATATATATACCTGGAAGAGGTGAAGCTTTAAAGATGTGGTTGTGTGCATAGAAAAGAAACCCTAAAGAGAAGCTTAGCATCATAAACATTTCTTTGTCTTTGGTTTACTTTTTGATGATTTTTAATCGCATAAAGTTGTGTTAATTCAACTTTAAAGAGGTTTTTTCTTTAGTTGTCACTTGTCAATGGCTTGTACATTCTCAAAGTTCACTCAGTGTAGAATTACCTATTTACACTGAGTTCCTAATAGTCCACAGAAGCCTCAAACACACAACCTATAATTAGATAGCATCGCATTTTCAAGTACTGAGGGGGCATCCACAGTCGTTTTAAAGTTCTGTCTTCTAAGTTCCATGTTTACTGTATACAGTTAGGCCATTTAGGAGTAACACAAGTTACACAACCCCTTGAAAGAAAAAATATGATACTGAATAATAAAGATTTGACTCGTACCTCAAAAGATACCAGGTGAGGATCTGTGTCTTGTCTTGAGTGAGTCTCTGACAATACTGATGGCATGAGAACCAGCATGGAGTTGGAGGATTAGTTTTCAAAGGAAATTCACGGTCATGCAATATTCTGGAAGTTCAACTCCAAATTCAACTATTCCAGTCCCCATATCCTTTTCCCATGCATTTACTTTCCACTCTTTTCCTGATCCTAGCAATGCTTCCAGATTTTCAACCGAAGAAGAACATAAGCAGATGCATCACCTGGTTCTAACTTGATCAATGTTAAAAATGTTAAGCAATGTGCACTGCACCATATCAAAAAGCAAGAATCATATGGCATCTTTTTGCTTCTCCCACTTTTCCTGCTGCACAAAGACCACCAACCGTGTATGTCTATTCTTTCTTGCTTGGAATAATCCTGTCCCATGATCCGTTGAAGCCGAACTAAGTTGAGCTTCAGCTTCAGACACAACCCCCGCATGATTAAAAGCATAGACGAAACCAACAAGCACCATATCATTTGGATCTATCCCACACAGTTTCATTTCCAAGAACATAAGTGTTTTCCTTCCACACCCATGGTTCCAATTAACCAATCTCTGCCAGATTATGAACATTTATATTTTGCATAAAAGTGATTAACGAGTTGGACGAACTGAATCCGATCCGCGTGCTCTCTTGATGACTGTAGTTTTAAGGCTCTGCTGACCATCCTCATGAAACAACATCTCTTTCGAACATTTCATCAAATAGTTGAAGCCCACTGAAAATCACAACCATGGTAAAAATGAGTAACCGAGATTGCATTTATATACAAAAGGAGTCGGAGTTACACTACCCCGGTCCCTCTATTTTTGTCCTCAAACGTGAGAATCAAACCAATTAGTTTATCTCATCTATTGAACCCATTCTCCACTTGTATACCACAGAAAAACAAACAAGGCAAACATTGCACTTAAATGGGCAAGCAAACAATATCTTGACACGTGCATCATGAAATCTGAACAATGAGTTTCAACCAACCATTTTGAAATGCAGAGAACTGAATGCATATGAAATTCTCTCAATACCATAACAATGAGAAAAAACTTTAAAAAAAAGAATGGCACAGTTACTAAAACCAAACCCAAACAAGTATACCCTCTCAAAAAGGAACTTTAGAGGTTCTTCTTCTTCTCCATGCAGTAGAAGTTGTAATAGAGTTAGACTGGGTAACAAGAAGAAAAGATTGGTTTACTGTTTAAAACCCAAGTCTGCAGTTGTTGATGAGAGGGAAACTAGTAGTAAAAAGATTAGAAGAACAATTTTGGAGGAGCAGAGGAGAAGGGCTGATGTTCGGGTGCCTTGTTCTTCTTCCTCCTCATTATCATCAGTTGAGCTTGTTGAGAATGAGATTGATGGACAGCTTGGGCATTTGGTGACTGAATTTGGATGGAAAGTAAGAAAGTTGATTGAAAATGAAGATGAGATGAGACAAGTAGCACAAGTTCAAGCTGAAGCATTTCATGTCCCAGTGGCTTTCTTTGATGATGTTTTCTTTGAATTCTTTAAGGTCATCTCTCTCTATCTGTCTCCAACATTTTTATAATATTTTGCAAAATATATAATATTTTCCAAGTAATCATTTTGTTTCTTGCAAAATACAGGCTGAAGTACTCTCAGGACTTCTTTACAAGCTTCGGAATTCACCACCTGACAGGTAATAATACAATGAGCTTCCGCATATTGTGAGAATTGAAACAAGGCGACTGAAATGGTTTATCACAAACAAAATTAACTGAGATTCTTGAAATCCTTCAGATACAGCGGTCTTTGTTTTCTGTAAAAACAAATGATATTGAGGAGCGGGGAGGAGTTTGAGTAAAAAGAAAACTTCATTAGCCAAAGCCATCCCCGCCTCTCTATCAAATTATGAGATGCTCCTTACAGAAATATATGATAATTATGGGAACGGAAGTAAGCAATGTCATTCATATTGATATAAACTGAAAAGGGAGTAAAAAGATTTTCCATAACCAGTGAGGTCCAACTTCATACTGATATAGCCTAATCAACAGATCAAGTATATTTACATAATACACATTCTCATTAGTCTCAATTATTCACAGAAAAGAATTGTTCTAATAACAAAGTAAAGACCGACTTTTGAGCTTTGTGCTATCATGAGCTAAACTGGGTATTTTTATTTACCAGGTACGCTTGTTTGGTAGCAAAAACTGCAGACACTTCTTCGGATACATTGTCACTGTCAGCACAAGGACTTGTAGGCGTTGTGGATGTCACGGTCTTAAATAATAAAGATGTGGTTCAACATCTTGACGGAGCTGAAGAATATCTTTATGTCTCTGGAATAGCTGTTTTCAACAAATTCAGGTAACAAGTTATCTCTTGTTCCATGGAATAATTCACAGAACATAGAGAAGAATTAATAGATAACCCCAAGCCACTGCTGTTTAAGTATGTATCATTCGATGTTTCAGTACACTGTTTACGTACTACAGTTCCTTTAATTAGGACTAGTAGTATTACATGATATGCTGCATTTCAGAACATTCAGATGCATTACCTTTCCTTAAAAGCAATTTTCATGTGTGGATGATGTACAGTGTGTACTATAATGTCAAAATACTCTGGCAGCAGTTAAGATTCATACTTTCTAACGAATTAAATGTTCAACTTAACTTAGCATATATCTAGCATCACTTAACTAATTCTGAAATGTCCATGTGATTCCTCAAGACTTAAAAGACTATTTTTCCTTTTCCTTTATGATGACAGGAGGCAAAAAGTTGCGACTGCATTGCTAAAAGCGTGTGACGTGCTTTTGAATATATGGGGATTTCGATACCTTGCATTACGGGCTTATGAGGACGACTCGGCAGCATGTAGATTGTACACGAATGCTGGGTACAAAATAATTTCTAAAGATCCTTTGTGGACTACTTGGATTGGAAGAAAGCGACGTGTTCTAATGATCAAACGATCTAATTCTTGTACGTATCCTTTAAACCTCCATAGCACATAATTTAAACACAAAACTAGTAAGAGGCAGGATGTAGTGCCAAGATGGTGCATATATTGGCTATGCAAACTTGCAAGAGATGCTAGAATTTAACATACAAAAGTAATCACAGAGCATAATTGCAGACTTCCAGTACTAAAAAAGAAGATGAAATTGCAAGGCAGAGTTCTTAAGTGTAACTGATCAATAGAAGAGAGTTAGGTTTAACTTATCTTCCACTCTCTGACTGTAGTTTCTCCCTTCCCTTTCAACTGATAATAACAGAATTAAGGAAAGAACACGGCCAAAATCTGAAAGGCAAACAAGGCGTTAGGATGGCATAAATGGATTTTTTTACATTTTCTTGAAAATAGATTTCCATTTCGGAGATATTCGTAAATAAGACAGAGATTAATTGGATGAAGCAGCTAAGAAATTGGAAATGATGAACAGGAACAGATACATATAATATAAACTTCTAAACAAATAATTGATGATATCTTAAGTTGAAATAGGAATTTCCATATTCTGAACCGAAACTAAGATTGTTGATGCCTAATTGGCTACTGCTATTACTGTTGTTTTGCAGGAGATTGGTCATGAAGAACCTAATGCCTACAGAGGAAAATTACACTGCAACTTTTAACTGTAACTGGAATTGTCTATTAAGTTCCCCAACCTTGCAGTAAGCATCACTGTGCAGATAAATATCCCCATGTATCCAATTCAAATTGGCATTTAAGCATATAAAAATCTAGGAAACATTATACTGTAAAATTCCGCATTGCTTATGCCTGATTCAAACCATATCTAATCTAATCCTTGCCAAAATTCTCATTCACAAATATAACTCATTTGTGTGAACTATGAAGGAGTACTTCCCAGCTAAACCCTAAAGCTCAAATCGTCCAACTATGACACTTTATGAGATTCCTACTTTTGAACATTTCTAACCTAATTTGGGGGTTTTCAACTCGGTCATTTTCTTGGAATAGATGCTAACCTCTTCCAACATCTTCTGCAAGCTTGGGTGATATTTATAAACTCAACTGATAATCCCATGAAAACGGGTTTTATACACTGGGTTACGAATTTAATCTTGCACGTATAGTCACTAAAAGGATCAAGGTTCATGATGTGCATGGTGACAATATATGATTCCCAGCTAATGGTTGTGTTATATTATATCAATAACGTCATTGGCCGATATGTGCAAACAATTACACTCAGTAAAGGTAAAGAGAATTGTTATGTACGGACAACACATAAGAATTATATGGACCACGAACAAAGAAACAACTAATATTAAGATATCATAAGCAAATGATGAAAATTGAGAGAGAAAGTTAACGAACTAATTGCTGCAATCATATTCCAATGGCGTCAAGAAGCTGGGAGTGTTGGGACACGGAGACCAGCGAGTTGGCAACTATGGCACCACTGGCAGCTACTGCAGGGACTCCAATACCCGGAAAAATAGAATCTCCACAGCATAAAAGCTGGGGGATAGGAGTTGAATGCCCAGGGAATGAGTCTTTACCAGCTTGTATTGCAGGTCCATATGTTCCTCTATTCCTCCTAAGGAATCTCTTGTGAGTTAGTGGTGTTCCAATCAACTTTACCTCACATTTCTCACGGCTAAAGCCAGGCCCAAGTGCTCGCTCCACAGCTTTCCACAAAACCTAAGCACCAGTGAAATGTTTAAGAAGTATTTTACACCACAAAAGGAAGAAACTTTAAGAGCGACTTGCAGAAAAATCAGGAGGGAAAAAAAAAAAAAATCCTTCGTGTGATTCTAACAGAGATAACGATACAAAGAATGTTCAATATACATAATTACCTCTGATCTTTCAGCTTTGAGTGTTTTATATTCTGTGCTTCTACGGTCAAGTCCCTCCCACAAAGCAAATGGTTCAGTACCAGGGGTATAAGCATGTAAGACGTGTTTCCCAGGCGGCGCCAAATCTTTACTTAATACGCTTGGTACAGAGATCAGAACAACATTCTGATCAGCATCAACTCCTCTATCCCACTCATTAACAACTATGTGATGGATTCCCAAGTCTTCGGGTATGCCCTGTAAATAGCATATACATTTAAGAATGAGTGTGACCTTATAATCAACTAACACTCTCCTAGATAATCATTAGTATCTGTTAACAGAAGGAAACATTAAGCTTATCTTTCTAATACTCAAAGAGAACCTACAAACTTAGAAAGCCTTTTAAGACGATAGGATGTGAGCTCACCTCGGCATCAAAACCCAAATGGAGATGCATGAACGATTCACATTGTGCAGTCTTTTCAATCCTCTCCTGGTATGACTTTGGGATGGCTTCCTTAGGTAACAGATTCAAGGTGTCCCACATAGATGCATTGCTAACTACAGCCTTCTTAGCACGTATAAACTGAAGAAAACATGTAGGTCTTTCTGTTACAATAGATAAACTGAGAGAAAGAGAGGGACAAATATAATTTGGTTTTATTTGTCTTGAAATGCTTTCACATCACTTATGAGGACTTACCTGACCACTTCTTAGCCTGACTCCAACCGCTCGACCATTTTCAATAACGATTTGTTCCACATGAGATCCAAGAGAGATCCTACCACCAAATTTTTCGAGTCCTCGCACAAGAGCATCAATTACTGTCCCACTTCCATGAAGAGGGTACTCAAGTGTACAACCTGGTTTATACCATTCTGCAAACATGTACACCTAAATTTGGAATCTAAACATGAGAATTCAGGAAATCAGGAATGACTGATAAGGAACAAAATCTCCAAGTGCATACCCCCATAATTTACAGAACAGAACACCCATTTTTTTTTTCTCTAAAGACAATTACTAGCATTGAAACATAGTACTTACCATCTCTGCTGAGAGTGCACTATCAGATTTCACCCCAGCTAGTAAGAAACACAAAAGATCAATCCAGTTACGAACAAAAGGATTTTTTAGCTCCAGGGAATCAACGATCTCAGAGAAAGGTCTGAGAAGCTTGGTAGCACCCAAAGCTCCTTGAGGTCCCATTTCAATGAAGGATTTTAAGAGTGAAGGAGCATATCTAGCAGCTGCTGTGGACAGAACGCCCAAATCACCTCTAATGGATAGAGGTGGTAGCGCCATTGCAGCACCAGATATAGGCAGCACCGCATCCTGCAACAAATATGTGTTTCTCACGTTCCTATATATTCATCCTTACATCGGTAAACGAAACAAAAGTAGAACATCAGTAATCACGAGAAATACTTATACACTCACAAGAAGTTTTCTCCATTCTTTCACAGCGTCCAAGCTTACATGCTTTTCAAGATCCTGAAGTAACATGAAACCAAAAATACCGAAATGTCAACTTTGAGATGGGTGCCGAACCATAAAAACAAATTCAAGGTCACTAAAAGAGAAACAGTAAATACCATAGCAAACATGATAGATTTATAGTGAGTAGGGACAGTTGTAACCATATGCGTATATGACAGTTAAGCAAAACCTTTGTGTTGAAGAAAATGAGTAAGCAAACAAGGAAGTCAGAATCCACCTTGAGAAACTCTGTGGGTCCTATGCGAGACAAGAATTCACCTTCAGGTACATAAACCATCCAAGAGTCATAAGCAGCACAAGGAACTGACTCCCCTAAAGCATCCAGAACCTACAACATGATTCTTGCATATAGGTAAGACTCAGATAAACCTTCCTACTAAACCTATCTTCCCAACACAAATCTGAGGCAAATGAACTTCATCAAAACAAAATTCATTCCATATAGACAGACGTACAAGTAATCATTGCCCAGAAAACTTTGTGATTGGAGGGATCAGCATTCCTAATGACATACTATGTTTTAATTGGATTATAGTAATGAAAGAGAAACAGAAGAGAATGAGCATATACTTGAGCAAGAGGATTGGCTTGAGGACCTCTGGATTGAAAACCGGAGAAAAGAGAAGGTCCGGAATCAAATTTGTAACCTTTGATGTCAAAAGAATGAGCAGCACCTCCTGGGACATCATGACTTTCCAATACAATAACATCTTGTTTATATCTTGCAAGAAGACTTCCACAACACAATCCACCAATACCACTTCCAATCACTACAACATCTGCTTCAAGCTTACCTGCACATCAATCATTCTGTCACAAAACCCTCCTACTAATTTTAAGGGGAAACCTAGATTTAACCTTGGAGTTTGGAATTCTTCATACCTGGAAAAGAGTTTTTCTGATTTGATGATGATGAAGGAGGAGAGCCATTGGAGGAGGAGGAGGGTTGTTGTTCATTTGAAATTCGCGCCAAGAGGGTTCTATTTTTCCGGGGGAATTTGAAATTGAAGGACTGTGCATTGAATTGGGGAGAGTGAGGGAGAATCCCTGACGCCATGATGAGAATTGCAAAACCCTAAAAAGGACTGGATTTTGAGCCAATTAAGAAATGTGTCTGTGTACTGGAGAGAAGCAGTAGTTTAAGTGAGGAGTGTGGAGTGAGACTAGGCATTATCATTTTGCCAAGAGAAATTGCTGGCGTGGTTTCTAGATAGCCACGACAACTGCACCGCCCATTATTCCAAGCTACAAAGACCGCCCATTATTCCAAGCTACAAAGAAACCTTCCTAAATTGAGGCCTACCAACTTAGGCTTAGTTTGGTATTGCTGCGGCTTTTATAAAAGCACTTTTCTACTGTGCGTTGTTGTGCGATGAGAAAAAAACAGTTAGATGTTTGGTAAATATTAATTAAAGTAAAAGCTAATTAAAAAGGTAATCAAAATGTGTTTGGTAAAAAATTATATTCAACCATTATTGTTGTGCCAAATGACAAAAACAGACATATTTCTGAAAATAGTTTTATTTAATTTCATCGAGTTTAAAATAATTAACTTTTTTACTATTAAATATAAGTATATTAAATATTAAATTTATTAATTGTTACAGCTATTATGATTGTTAAAAAAATATTTTAGTTAACCACTTTTTAATATATATAGTATATAATTTTCAAACAAAAAATCAAACTTAAATTAAGTAATTATTTAATATTAATTTTTGTTTTTATTAACTTTTTTACAAATTAAATTAAATGATATCATAAAATAGTTTGAAAATAAAATATAATAATATTTAAAGAATAAAATCTAGTAAATTAAAAATTGATTGTATATATATTGTAGGTGTAAATTATCCACAGGGCAAGGTGGCAACATCTTAAGCTCTGATGCACCCAAAAACGAAGAGACGCGAAGCATAGAATGAAGAAATGGCAGGCGCGAGATTCAAGAAGCAACGTGGATCGGGCATGATCGCTCTACAGCTGTCGGACAAGACTCGACCCCATGCCCCTGACAAAGCTGACGAGACAAGACATAGTGAGTCAAACGAGGAGCGTTAGTCAAACGGATAAGAAGATATGTGTCACATCGGCCAACTACAAGGGCGACAGACGAGAAGGGCGACATCGTACCATGAGAACACTCGAAGGGATCGGCTCGGACGAGAGACAGACGGAGGAGTCAAAACACATCGGCTACATGAACTGAAGAAGGGACGACATAAGCAGGCCCGACCGCAGAACTTCAGATTAGATATAGTGTGACCAACACCATAGTTTGGTTGTATGTAATCTTTCCTATAAATAGAGGAACTTATATCCAAGAGAGGTAGGTTGTAATTTTGGGGAGAGAGACTTGATATTTCAGCAAGAGTAAGAAAGTGAGAAGAGAGTTGATCGTGTAAGGGAGTTTGGTGAAGAGTAACACCTTTGTAACACTTTGAAGTAATAAGATTCACCCTTTCACCCCGTGGACGTAGGTAATCATACCAAACCACGTATATCTTGTGTTTGTTGTTGAGTCTTTACCTTCATTTGTGTGAGTAGTAGGTTTCTATCCTTTGGATGTAGTTTGTAGTAAAATGCATCTACATTCTGGCGCCGACTAAGGGGAACGACTAAGATCTCCGGATACCTTTCCTAGAAGGCCTTCAGAGACGATCAAAAGCTCCTAATTACACGTTAAAGTGTTGTAGTTGAAGCTAGGATGAACTCTGTTAGCAAAAATGGTTGTTGTTTTGAGTCATTTACTATGTGTGTAAAGTTACAGCAGTAGCAGCGTCTTCACAAAGCGTAGTAGAGTTCTCGTTTTTTCTCCCGCCAATAGTTTGATCGGCAGAGAATCTTCCTAAGCTCACCGGCGATTAACAGTTCAGGTTGGAAGCTAGGTCGAGAATGGCCGAAAGGACGATTTGCTTGTTTTTGATGGTTGGAAGAATTTTATCGTTAAGAAAGTCGTTTTCCATCTACGGAACAAAGTTGGGTGCTCGGAATTACAAAAAGTTTGAGTTTTAGATGTCTCCTCGAGTGATAAGCTGTCGACCGTATGGAGTTTTGGCCGGCGGTGTAGCATAAGTCATCGGAAAGGTCATAGTTAGATCTTGAGAAAGTGGAGTTTGTACAAACTTGGTTCGATCCGTGAGGTTGCGTGCCGTACTTTTTAATCATCACGTGCATAAGTTTAATGATTTGGAGCATATAGAATAAAGGACAAACTAACTTAAATGCATGGGTCGGGTACTGAAAGCGACGTCGTACAGAGTGATAGCGACGTAGCGCAAAATTTGCCACAGAGTCATCCAGAGTCAAAATAGGGTAGATAGGCAGAACCTATCCGATAAAACGAGTCGGCCGTGTGTCTGCAAGCTTCGTTATCGTCACATTTTTTACGTCAGTTGGATATATCTCACCCTTTATGAACGTTTTTTTCCAATAGTAGGTCAAAGTAAGGTGTTCTTTGTATTTGATGACGTAGGTAGGCATGATACTCGGCTCACCACGTACCACGTCTGATGGATAGCACTTCAGGGACGGGAAGGACATTAAGGAATCGCACAGTTACTAGCAGCAACATGCAGACATGGGTAATGGGACCAAGACAAGATGGGAGCCAACAACCACCACTCGAGGGGTCTCATGCAGCTGCGCGAGGCATTCCAACTGTAGATGAAGGAGCGGATCTCGGGCGAGATGACGACACCCTACCCTTAGACCAGGTCATCTTGACCCAAAGGAGAGTTGACCAAGTCGACGGGCTTACATCTTCAGACACAGAGGACGACGAAGAGGCGCTTGCAGTACAAGCTCAGAGACAAAGATCAAGGCAACAAGCCGAGTACCAGGAAGCCTTGGGAAGAGAACAAGAACGTCTGCGATAGATTCAGTTGGGGCAAGGAGCAGCCAGTAACGTCGGGCCTATACCTGCTCGTGCAACCGGACATACAACTGGTCCGATACTACCCCCACCACCGATGTCGGCACCGCTACAGTCCCGGCCATCCCACCCCAACGGACATTCTATCCATGAGATCATAGACCCGACGTTGTTGGCTATTTTAGAAAGTCAAAGAAGACAAAAAGCGGCACTAAGGGAGCTCCAGCAGCGGAATCTCGCCTTGGAGTTCGAGAATTACCAATTAAGGAACCAGCGAACCAGGTCACGAGGATCGTCTAGCCAAGGAACATCGAGCAACCGCGGCCGATCAGAGCAACCACCACCCCCGATAGGGCCGAGCAACCTTAATCGGTCTAGGCGATCTCCAATACCTTCCCCAAGAGGATACGGGCCACCCGAGGAGTCGTCCACTGATGAAGAGAGGCTAGAAAGAGGCGAGCGGCAGGACGGGGCGACAAAAGCTAAGCTCAAAGAGTTGGAAGCAAAGATTAAGGAGCTATCGGGAAATGGCGAAGAGAAAAAACTGGCAGAGATTATGAGCGAGGCGGAGAAGACACCTTTTTCCCAAGAACTTGAACAAATGTCGTTTCCCCCGAAGTGTACCTTACCAACGTTTCCTTCTAGATTCGACGGAACAGGAGACGCGGTCGAGCATCTGAAGATGTATACCATGTCATTGATACAATGGAAAAGTAGTACGATAGTCATGTGTAAATTCTTTCTGGCGAGCTTGGAAGAGGTGCGAGATTGGTTTTATTCACTTCCATATGGATCGATTGACGGATATGATGAACTAGTCGAGGCCTTTCTTGAAACTTACATGCACAACAGTCGACCTCGGCCAAGAATGAATAAGCTATTTACCCTCGCCGGGAGATTAAGGGAACCTTTGAGAGCCATGACCGATAGGTGGAGGAAGCTGTGTACTGAGATTGGAAAAGTACCAGTAGATCAGGCTATCTTTGGATTTGAGAACACATTGGGAAGATCAGAACCAATCTGGATAGCTATGTTCTCTGAAAAGCCAAAGACCCTAAAGGAGATGCGAAGAATGCAATAACATTTTATCGCCCTAGAGGAAGTTCATGCCGAATCAAGAGATAGGGGGTACAAGAAGCTAGCGCGGAGGCAGCCGAGGCCAAGACAGTCATGGACGATCCCTCTAGGCATCCCGAGAATAGATCGGACCATCCATCGTGGAGCAGCGGGAAGAAGGAGTGGGTGGCTAAAGGGAAGAAGCCGAGGCATGAAGCCCGATCGTATACTCCTTTGAACGCTCCTTTAGAGGAGGTATTCAAGGAAGTCGAGAAGAGAAACGATATCAATTACCCAGCGTCAAGGGGAGTCCAGTTCCACGAGACCAAGAATCACCACGAGTACTGTCTCTACCATCAATATAGAGGCCACTCCACCAATAATTGCCGAGAAGTTAAGGACATCGTCCAACACCTTGTTCGATATGGATACCTGAGGCAATTCGTCCGACACCTAGCTCAGCCGATGGTGACACCTGATGCGCCGGTTCATCAAGTCCATATCGATAGGTCAACTCAGTTTGTGAATACTATTTCACATTCCACTATGCAAGACTACACCCTCGGACCAGTAATCACTTCAAGGATCCATAAGAGGGATCGCAACGGCAAAGATATATTTAGCGTGGCCAAGACCTTACCTATGGAATATTGGATGATGCAACCTATTTCGTTCTCGTCCAAGGATGTCCTAGCAAACGGGAAAGCACACAGCGATCCCTTGGTCATCACGTTACTAATTGAGAGATGGTGAGTAAGAAGGATTCTCATCGATAGCGGAAGCTCAGTTGAAGTATTGTTCTATGATACGTTTAAAAGAATGGAGTTGTCGGACGAAGTTCTCGTCCCCTCGACGTATCGCATCTATGGTTTTAACGGAACAGTAATATCCCTAAGGGCGAGGTAACACTGAGGGTATCGGACGGAGGGGGCTACCTCGACACACTAACCACCTTCTGTGTGGTCGACGTCGCCTCGCCTTATGAAGTAATTATCGGGCGACCTTGGATCGCTGGGATTAAAGGGGTGGCATCAGCATATCATCAATGATTAAGGTTCCCGACTTACAAGGGAATAGCTAAAGTTGTGGGTGACTCTCAGGCGGCGCGGCAATGCATGCAGACTGATGCCGAAATCAATGAAGATTGGCGAGCTCGACTGAGAAGAGAGAAGAAGGAAGCCAAAGAGGTTAAGGCTGCCGAAGAATTGGAAGAGACTATTTCACAAGTGGTCATGGCATATGAGACCCAAGATAAAGACCCTTTATAGCAGTCAAAGGAAGTGGCTCTATTCTGGGAAGCCAAATCAAATTTCTCGACGGTCGAGCCGACTCGGGAAGTGAATTTGGGGATGATTAAGGAGCCAAGGTTGGTAAGGATTGGGACTTTACTATCGGACGAACAAGCAAGTCAACTCACGACGGTTTTAAGGGAAAACTTAGACGCGTTAGCATGGGAGGTGCACGATTTAGAGGGCATTGACCCGGAGGTCTGCTGCCACCACTTAAAGATTGACCCGAGGTTTAAAACAGTCAGGCAAAAAATGAGGCGCAACGCACCAGAATTACAGGCAGCAGTTGAGGTCGAGCTAAAAAAGTTGCAGGAGTCTGGGATAATCAGGAAATCCCATTACCCGCAATGGATATCTAACATGGTCGTGGTACCAAAAAAGAAAGGAGGAGTCATAATATGTATTGATTTCAGCGACTTGAACAAGGCATGCCCGAAGGACAGCTTCCCTCTCCCAAGCATAGACCAACTAGTAGAGTCCATAGTCGGGTACGAGGTGATGACATTGATGGACGGTTACATGGGCTACAACCAAATACCATTAGCGCTCGAGGACCAAGAGAATACCTCATTTTTCACACCAAGAGGGTTGTATTGCTACACAAAAATTCCATTTGGACTTAAGAACGCTGGCGCTACTTACCAGAGACTAATGGGAGACATGTTCGAAAACAAGATCCACGACACCATAGAAGTTTACGTGGACGATATGTTAGTTAAGAATCGCCGAGCTAAGGATCATGTCCGAGACCTTCGGGAGATTTTTCAGACAATGAGGAAACACAAGATGAAAATCAACCCCTTAGAAATGCCTTCTCCCACGACGGTAAAAGATGTGCAAAAGCTAAATGGCTGCATAGAAGCGTTGGGGCGATTCGTGTCACGATCGTCGGACAAATGTAAAGCCTTTTATGACATCTTGAAGAAGGGAAAGCAGTTTCAATGGACGGACGCAAGCGAATATGCTTTTCAAAACATCAAGTTACATTTAGCCAGCCTCCCGGTTTTGCAGAGGCCCGAGCCGACAGAAATCCTCACCCTATATTTAGGGGCGACACCATATGCCATTAGTGCAGTATTGGTTAAGACGGAGGGGAACACCGAGAAGCCAGTATATTTCACCAGAAAAACACTAAGCCCGGCCGAGAAAAATTTTACCAGAATGGAGCAAATGGTGTTGGCCTTAGCTTTTGCCACTTCAAAACTCCGAACTTATTTTCAAACTCATCGTATACGGGTGCTCACCAAGTCTCCCATCGAGGAATTTTTGGATAATGCAGGGCGATTAGGGAGAATCTCTAAATGGGGGGGCTTGATCAAACAGTATGATGTTGTATATGAGACAAGGACGGCGATTAAAGGACAGGTAGTGGCTGATTTCTTAACATATTTCCCACTTAGCGACGAAGACGAGGTGGAAGATATACTAGGGATGATGGAAGAGAGGGAAGAACCTACAGACCTATTAGAAGCCAGCAGTCCTACGCGATGGGAAGTTTTCGTCGATGGAGCATCAAACAAATAGGGACCGGGCCTCGGGCTAGTGTTCACCACGCCAAAGGGGAGGAAGATGGTACATTCATTCAGACTAGAATTCAAGGCAACAAACAACGTCACCGAGTATGAGGCGGTAATCCATGCTTTGCGAATAATCGTGGAGATGGGACTGCAAGAGGTTCGCTTGACTAGTGACTCACAATTGGTGATCCGGAAAATTATGGGACAATATGCTACGCACGATCCTGTGCTGCAAAAGTATTGGGAGCTCGCCCAATTTTACATCAATAAAATACTGAACATTAAATTCCGCCACATTTTTCGAAAAGATAATAGGCACTCGGACGCTCTATCATACATCGCCTCTCAGCTAGTAGACCCCAACATTGAAGGCATCCGTGTTATGAGGCTTCTTACCCCTTCTATCCTTGAAACACCCGAAGAATGAATCAATGTTGTAGTCAACACAGCTGAGCGATACAAAGAAGGAGATTGGAGAAAGTCGATACATCAATACCTGGAGACGAGCGAGCTACCCAGGGGTCGGCCCGAGATAAATAAAATCAAAAGTAAGTCGGGCGCCTACGATCTAAGGGAAGGGATATTATATAGAAAATCTTACCTAGGGCCACTTTTGTGATGTCTGAGTAGAGAAGAAGGCCACATAATCTTGCATGAATTACACTACGGAGCCGCCAGAAACCACAGCTCGGGGAGAAGCTTATCGGCAAAGGAAAAAACAATGGACTACTTTTGGATGTACATGAACGAAGATGCCAAGAAAATGGCGAAAGCTTGTGAAGAATGTCAACGGTACGGCAAGAAAATCCAGGCGCCAGGAGCACCTTTGAACTCTATTATAAGCCCATGGCCCTTTGCAAAATGGGGAATAGAAATTGTCGGACCATTACATGTAGGAACGGGGCAGAGGAAATACTTGATCGTGGCCACCGATTACTTTACCAAATGGGTATAGGCTGCACCGCTAAGGCACATCCGAGACAAAGACGTCTTCAAATTTATTTGGGAACATATCATTTTCCGATTTGGGGTCCCGGCAACTATCGTGTCCGATAATGGTAAACAACTCCAAGGGGAAAACATCGATCTTTTGTTCAACACATACAACATAAAAAAGAGCAAAGCTACCCCCATTTACCCCCAGAGTAATGGGTAAGCCGAGATCACTAACAAGACAATCGCTAACAACATGAAAAAGAAATTAGATAGATCGTACGGTGATTGGTGCGAGGAGCTGTACAACGTGTTGTGGGCGTACAGAACCACGCGGAGGGAAGCCACGGGGTTCTCGCCGTTTATGCTTGCTTACGTAACATAGGCGATTCTACCAACGGAAGGAATGATCCCTACAACCAAAACGGAGGCATGGAGGCGAAACGTCTCGTCTGATCTAATTTTGGCAAAGCTCGGCGATTTGGAAGAAATGAGGGAGATGGCGTTACAAAAGATGGAAAACTATCAAAGGAGGCTACAACGAGAATATAACAAACGCGTTCGCCCGAGGGAATTTCAACTAGGACAGCAAGTGTTGAAATTTTTGTCCGAGTGGGAGCGAGACAAAAATGGCAGAAAACTAGCACCAAAGTGGGGTGGGCCGTATATAATTGCGTCTAAAGCTGGCGAGGGATCGTATCTATTATTGAGACTCGATGGAACAAAAGAGCCGAAGCCTTGGAATGCCAAATATCTGAAACTCCACCCCCCTGACGGGAGACATGACGAAAAGGTAAGCAAACATGGCTTCTATCTCTTTGAAACCGTGAGGGGTATGAGATAGGGCATGAGCGACTAATGGTCATTCGTACTCGGGGCAAATCCAGTGTGGAAGTGCCGAGGTGACTTACACTCGAATGGTCATTCGTACTAGGGGCAAAGCCAGTTTGGAAGTGCCGAGGGGACTTACACTCGAATGGGCATTCGTACTCGGGGCAACGCCAGTGTGGAAGTGCCGAGGTGCCTTACAGTCGCCTGGCTATTCGTACTCGGGGCAGTGGCAGTGTGCAAGTGCCGAGGTAGCCTAAGGGTTCTGGTGGTTGGAAACCAGTTCCAAAGGTTGTTGAGATGCGAGGTCTCCTCATCTAGGTGGCCTACTAACATCTGAAAGACCACCCCCATCGCAGGTGGCTGTGACCACTTGCACGAGATTGGTTGATCGATAACCGCTCGGGGAAATCGAGCCTAAAATTAGGTTGACTGGTACTCTTCCACTGACTCCAAGAGATAGTGATGAGATACCCCAATCGGGACATGGCATTGGGCCCGATGACCCTCCTTGTTGGGTGTGTTCGACAGAAAAGGTTAAAATACTAACATACATAATCAATAATTGCAGGGATAACATAAGGAACAAAAGCTAAATCGATAGCGTCCTGCGTCAATCAACAATTTCCGGAATAACATAAGGAACAAAAGCTAAATCGATAGCTTCCTGCGTCAATCAACAATTGCCGGAATAACATAAGGAACAAAAGCTAAATCGATAGCGTCGTGCGTCAATCAACAACTGCCGGAATAACATAAGGAACAAAAGATAAATCGATAGCGTCGTGCTTCAATCAACAATTTCCGGAATAACATAAGAAACAGAAGTTAAATCGATAGCACCATGCGTCCAATAACAAAGCGCGGAAAGTATCAAGCGACCATACGAAACGGAAAGTGTAGCGAAAGTAAAGCGAACAACATCGGCGACGCAGCACCCCACATAAACAAACAAGCATAATATCAGAAATAAGAAGTGGAAGAGGTGTTCAAAGCGATTTACAACCCAGAAAAAAGGGAGAATTAGTGACGCAGCACTACAAAAAGAGGAATCAATCCTTGGGAGGAATCGCGCCATCCCTCTTTTGCGCGACCTCGCGCCATTTATTCTCGACCCACTCCTCGATACCCGTCTGAACCTTCTCATCTACCTCCTCTACATGAGCAACGCGTTCCTCCTCGAGCTGCTGGGTAAGCTGAGAAACAGTTTCCTAGGCATCGGCCAGCTTGGAACCCAAATCGACCTCGACCTGCTTCAACCGGAGGACCTCCAGATCCAGCTCCTGAGAATGTTTTTGCTCGGCTACAAGATCACAAAGACAGAACATTATTAATCGAACACAGTTTAACAATTTTGCAAGAATAAGATGTAATCTAAATCTAAGGAACGACCTCAACACATCGTCTAAGATACCTGAAAGGGATGGTAACACTGACTGAAGCGACTCTACCGACTTGGAAAACTCATCCTAGGCCTTGGACAACTTCATGGTTAACTTGTTATAGTGCTGCTCGTTGAATTCGTTATTGGGGAAATACTTCTTGTGTTCACTCCACTCATCCATCAAGTGATTGCGTGATGACTGAAGCACTGTAAGATGCGACCTACTCCATTCCATTTCTCCCACAACTTTGTCAAATTCGCCCACTCGCCCCAGCAGATCCCGATTGGCTCGCTCCACCAAATCTTTATCCCTCATTATTCGTCGGCGATCTTCATGAAGGTCTAGGTTCTGTAATTGTAAAGCGTCTACCCGTTGCTCTAGGTTTGTGGCCAGAGTAGTTTGTTCAGTAGCAAGATATTGGGAAGAGCCCAAGTGAGCTCGTAAATTGTCTATCTCTGCAGGGTCGTACTCAAACTGACGATACTGTTCTAGTTCATCCTCGAGTTCTTCTATTTCTCCAGCTTGGAGATCTATTTTGTCATATTTGTTTGCCATTCGCCGACGGAGATTCTCCACTAAATCATTTTCAATATCCCGTTTCCTCTTCATGATCCTAAACTCTGAAGAAGTGTCTAAGCCTACACTAGTTACCTCGGCTAGCAAAAGGATACCCGACTCAGGATGTTGGCACGATAAACTCAATCAACATAAGTTAAGGTTCGCAGAATTGTAACATACCTTGGGCATCGGCGAGTTTAATTTATAGCTCACGCGCGCGACTCCTCTCGTTCTATAACTGGAGTTGGAGAGATTTTAACAATTGCTTTTCTCTGTGACGATTGGCGGCATCCAAACGAACCCGGTTCAGGATCTAACACAAGTAAAAAAAAATCAATTGTAAGCGGCGATGAGAACGAAAATAAGAAATGGGGCATCACCATACTAAGACGAGTCACTCACCACCGTGTCGAGAGTCTTGGAAATATCTCCATAAAGAGGTACTGCAGCAAGCATTTTCTCATCTGTATACACACTGAAATCAGGGGAAGTCAGCATTCCAAGAGAATTCATGATGGGACCCGAGACAGTAAAAGAGGTATCGACACCGGACGAGGACCCTCCAGTAATCTGGGGCAGACGATGAGGCACCTCCGATCCAGCATCAACAGTTCTTCCTAGCTCGGGCTCCCTTAAGGGTTCTTGTTTGTCGGCCGATTCAGAATTAACAACCACCTCAGGATCGACGTTCTCGCCCATCTCCTTCCCATCGCCCTTGCCACCTTCATCGCCCTTTGAACCCGATAAATCCTCTCCGAATAGGTCATCCTCATCGGGGATATCGTAGATCGGTTTCTGCCTTGGCTGTGGCTTAGCAACTACATGCTTCCCCCTGTGAGGGTTACATCTCAAAGGTTGAGGATCAACCTCCTCCACATCGGCCTCATCATCATCGCGTCTGGGAAACTTCTGCACAAGGCTTCTCGTCAGAATATGTGAAGGCAAAAAACAGGGGCAAGTACATGTACTTATAATAAAATCACTATGTTTGTTACCTTCCCCTGGTCTTCCTCAACCCTTGTGCTAGCGCCTCTTTTCCTCGACGATCCGGCAGCCTTGGTAGAATCGCCCTGAGGTTTCAATAACAACAAACATCCAATTGGCGTCAAAGCTAACAAAGTAGAAATCGAGAAAAGAGGAAGGAAATACATACCTTATCATCCTTATCATCATTAACAACCCAGAAAGTATAGGGCTCGACGGGAAAATAATGCGGCGGGAAACTACCATGTAGAATGGGATCTCAGACAATAAGCGGAACTCGGGGGTAAATTAGGTCATTGGAATGACGGGGTCTCCTGTTAGAACCCTGGCCGATGGGATCCGCATCCAGCATCATCCTTTCAACACCCTTGGGCATAGATCGGTGACGATGAGGACTAGCAGCAAAACCGGCAAGGTCACCTAAGGTGGAAGTACCAGCTCGGTAGTTGGAAACAGTATATGCGGGAGCGTCCTCGGGCTTGTAGGTCGACCACTCGGCATCGGAACCATGACCATCTCGGCGATCTCTCCACTCATCCATAATGCGAAAAGTGTTGCCAGTACATTGAGCCAAAGCGCGATAAGGCTTGAGCTGGGAGAGGACCTCATAGTAGAATGGGCTATCATGGTCATACAAGGAAAGACAAAGTCCTAGCTTCAGTTGTCCCTGAGTGATGACCACGCAGTTAGCTGACTGCTCGTGCTTCTCTGTATCGGACTTCTTCAAGAGGATGTTCCGGCCCGAGACAAGGGTGACTTCGTAATTTTGAAGATCGTACTTCTCCTTCAGCTTCTCAATAAATTCTTCGTCGGAAAGATCTTTCCAATTTTTCTCGGACCTGCACGAAACAGAAGGAGAATCATCAGGAAAGATAGATTTCATGGCACGATCGTCGTACTTGGAGGGACTTTCGTATGAAAACAGAGAATTAAGGGAAAAAGCATCAATCTCGGAAAAAACATCATCAACAGACCTTTTCTCAGTCATAGAGGGAGAAGAAGCCATCAGCGGAAACAATGCGGAACTTGGAAATCGACGAAGAGAGTTGGGACGACGAAAATGTAACCACGGCTACTATAGCAATCGGTGAGCAAGAGATGAGGGAAGAAAATCAAGAAAACAAGGGTTTTTGAAGGAAGAAAGTGATGAAGAATATCTGAATAGAAGGTTGCAGTGGCGGGGAACTGAAAAAGAAATAGTAAAGGAAAAGAAATTGAAAATAAAGAGGGCTAGTGAAAGTGGAGAGTTGTAACCGACGCCGACGGTTACAGGTAATAAAGTGGATTAATGGGGGACTGCATGGCGGAATTCGCGACATGGACGAGGACATGGGCAGTTGGTACGACTTTCTTCCACTCGTGTCTGCCACACGAGCGAAATAAGGGGCATAAATGTAGGTGTAAATTATCCACATGGCCAGGTGGAAACATCTTAAGCTCTGACGCACCCAAAAACGAAGAGACGCGAAGCATAGAATGAAGAACTGGCAGGCGCGAGATTCAAGAAGCCACGTGGATCGGGCATGATCGCTCTACAGCTTCCGGACAAGACTCGACCTCAGGCCCCTGACAAAGCTGACAAGACAAGACATAATGAGTCAAACGAGGAGCGGTAGTCAAACGGATAAGAAGATATGTGTCACATCGGCCAACTACAAGGGCGACATCGTATATCTTGTGTTCGTTGTTGAGTCTTTACCTTCATTTGTGTGAGTAGTAGGTTTATATCCTTTGGATGTAGTTTGTAGTAAAATGCATCCACACACATATATATATATATTATTTATTTAAGGGTAATTTTTGTCATTTACAAAATAAAATAGGGACAAAAAGGATAAATCAAGCATTAAATTTTGGTGGGACCAAAGCTTATGTTTTTGTAGCTTTTAAAAGCTCCTCCTCCCCAGCTTTTAAAAATTAAGGAATTTGGGAAGTGCTTTGGGTAAAAAACACTTTGATTATTTTTTTTACCAAACACCCATTTCAAAAATTATTAACATATATAGGTTTTGAAAGTGCTTTTGAAAAAATAAAAGCATTACCAAACACAGCCTTAATTGGGGCCTATAACTACATGACAAAATAGGGTCACTAGGAAGTAATTTGTGGGAACCCCTTATCCATTATTTATATTAATGCCTAAAATACCCTTATTAAATTAGTGATGATTAATTAAGTTAATGTTTATTAAATAAATAAGTGTTTGAGTAGGATTACAATGTTTGGATTAGAGAAGAAGATCATTTTTCTTTTTTAAGGTTGGGAGGGAAAGAAGTAGAGGGAAAAAAGGAAAAACTAGGGTTTGTGATTTTCTTAGCAACAATGAAACTTTATAGCGATGATGAAGACTCTAGTAGTGATGAAGAAGGGGGTGCATCAAATTATAATGATTTCGATCCTACCGAATTGGAAAATTTGTTGAATGAAGAAGAGAAAGTGAACCAAAAAATGCTTGAGGATATTATTCAAGCACAAGAACACTTTCGTCGGGAGGAAGAAGATGATAATGCTTCCAATAAACAGGTATGAGTTGTAATGATCTACAAACATGTATTTGCATGCCCCAATTTCCGAATAAGGAAAAAAAAATCCAAACTTTAAACCAGAATCGGTTTATTCGATAGCATGACATAAACCAATTCTGGGTAAAATCCCCAAATTAGGTTCAGGAATCTGTCTTTGTTCATCACCAAATAAACCGATTGTAGTAAATTTTTGGCGCGATGGGTACGTGAAGAGAATCGGTTTTTGTTGGTGTTGTGCATAACCCGATTCCTTGCCTAGAATAATCACGTAGAATACACAAAGTTGACATTCGGTTTATTTTCGTGAATATGTAATCCGATTTTGGAGAAAAAATATCCAGGAGAAATGTGAACAACAATCGGATTATATTACACGAGACATGAACCGATTGTATACTATGAATTTTTTCCGTCAATTCTTTAATCGGTCTTTATGATTGCACATATAAACCGATTACCTTAATCGGTTAATCGACTGTAACATATAAATCGATTTTGAATCATCAACTTTTTGGTATTTGTTGTAGATTATTGTGGCGTTTGATGAAGATCAACCCAAAGTCGTATCTCTGCTAGGTCCTGATACCTCTGCCCACTATTTCACCGATTTGGAATGGAAAAACAGAAACGATGCAAAGCAATGGTTTATAGACAAGGGAATAGAGATCAAATGCGCGTTAGTTTTAGGTCATCGCTTAAGTCAAGATCGCTTGGAACTTGTTTGTGAGGTGGAAAGCAAGAAAGTCACTGGGAAAAGGACAGACTGTACGTGAATAAGATGAAAAGGGAATACATTACTAAATCAAAGAAGTATGGTTGCCCGTTTAATATTATAGTTAATACACGCAAGAAACCCGGTGATAGGAAGGTATACAAGCTCTATAAAGTGTTGAATGGTTGTCATAATCATGATGATCCAGAACCTCTTATTGGACACGCGGCCGTTTGTGTTTTGAAACCACATCAATGGGAAACGGTGAGGTCGATGAAAGCGGGTAAACCAAGTGACATCCTTAGGAAGATTAAGGAGGATAATAAGGATAACTTGTCCACTTTAAGGCAAATATACACGGAAAGAGCAACCTTTAAGAGGAGGTCATGGGATGGTAGAGCGGTTATGGAACAATCTCAATGGTTAGCCGATCAACACGGATACACAATGAGGAAGAAAGTATTGGATGGAAAAGTGACTCGTATTTTCTTGGCGCATCCGGAGATGATCAAGTTGGCACAATGCTTATATCAAATTCTGTTAATAGATTGTACATACAAGACCAACAAGTACAACATGCCGTTGTTAAACATTGCTTGCCATACTTCCGACAAGCAAACTTTCACGGTAGCATGGGGGTTTATGGATCGGGAAAATGATGTGAGTTTTACTTGGATGCTAGAGATCTTGAAGGAGATATACCGTGGCGATCAAACTCCGAGGATCATAGTAACGGATAAGGACCAAGCACTAATGAATGTCATTGGAGTGGTTTTTTCGGATGCTAAGCATTTTCTTCGCACATGGCACATACAATGCAATATTAGAAGTAATTGTAGGGGTCATATCCAAAAGCCAAAGCCACAAAAAGGTACCGCTCGTAAAAAAGCCGAAGATAAGCGTCTTCAAAAACTAATGAGCGTCTTCAAAAACTAACTCTGGAACAAAGAGAGGAGGACAAGAAGAAAACCAAATCGGAGTATGAAGCGAATGGGATACTATGGAAGGCTTTTCAACATCATTGGGATTTAATGGTACGCTCAATGTCCGTACCCGAGTTCGATTTCCACTTTGAGAGTTTTATTGGGCTATGGAAGAAATATTACGAGAAATGTGTGGTTTATTTCTTAAAGGAATTATTGGATTCGTACAAAGAAAAATTTGTGTATGCTTACACGTACCAACACATGCATTACAAGAATGAGGCGACAAGTATTGCGGAAGGATCTCATGGACGTTTGAAAAGCTTGCTCCGAGGGAGCCAAAATACCGTGGTTACATTACAAGAAGCCATCCATGAATACACCAAGGCCGATATCATCAAGATAACCGCTCAAATGGAAGAGAGTAGGATGAAAATTATCACAAGCTACAAGGAACACAGTCGGTTGATTACAAATTTAAATTATAGGGTGTCTCACTGGGCGATTATTTTTATGATGAAGGATTACAAATATTATGTGGAAAAGGAGATGGGGAGAAGAAGAATTGAATGTAAATATATGACGATGACGGCCTTCGGATTTTCGTGTCGTCACATGATCGCGAAGTACCAATAAGGAATTCTTTTTGAAATCATTGATCCGTTTTGGAAGCAACTTACTTTCAAACCACCCCCAACCGAAGATCCACTTGAATCCTTTGTGGACACGGATATTGGAAGAGAAATCATCGAGAAATTTCAAAAAAAAAGGATGGCTTGGGAAGAAATGTTTTGTTGTACGACTTAAAACTAGCCGTGAACCCCCATATGGTACCGGTCGGAGAACCAACGGTGCTACCACCTTCCAACATGGATATGAAGGAAGAAAGGTACGAGTTTAAGGTTGCAATGAATACCGGAAAACACTCATTGTTGAGTCATAAAAGAATCCTTTGTCGACATGAGAAGGAATACGCTAAATATGAAGATGCTAAGGTTTCAAAGAAAATGGGTCGACCGAAGAAGGGAGAAAGCTGGGAAAGTAGCACACAAAAGAAGACAAGTGTTTCAAACGTTCCTTCACAAATTGGGAATGAATAGGCACCGGCTAAGAGGAAAAGCGGTCTACCAAAAAAGGGAGAAAACGGGACATGCGCTCCTTCGCAATATGAGGATCCAATTGCTCCTTCGCAACATGAGAATCCAATCTCTCCTTCGCAAGAGAGTCAAGGTCTAAACAATCTATTCGTTCCTTCTCAAGAGAGTCAAGAGAGTACAACATGAATATCAAGGTTACATGCATGGAAGGGGGAAGCAAGACAAAAGGGTTCTATGGTGACTATAAGGGCCGCTCTTGGTGATGGAAGCACGCCTAGGGATGAACGAGGTAGACCCCATCGAACGTGTTACACCATATTCGAGGAGTATTACTCGAAACTTCCTGAAATCATCAATCCCTATGTGTTATCCACCGACGACGTGGATGCGGATGGGAATTGTGGTTATCACGTTGCGTCGGAAAAAATAGGCCATATAAGTTTGGCAGACGATGAGAACCTAACCCAATGTCAATACTTTAGAAATATGATGGCCTTGCGCCTACAAGAAGACAAGGAATTTTACATATCCATGATGAAGGAAGGAAAAACAAGACAAGACAAAGAAGTTATTTTTGAAAAAATGGTTGCTAGAGTACAAGGGCCAAAGGGGAATGGACTAATTACCCGAGAGCATTGGATGCAGATGCCTCTATGTGGACATCTCTTGGCGGAAACGTGGAGTTTCATTGTTCATCTATTTGGTAAGGGATCATGTTATACATACGCACCAAAATACACCATTTGGGATGAATCGCTTAAGGATCGGAGAATTGTTTTATTCAACCATAACAACATACATTATATCGGTCTTAGAGTACGTGATGATTGTCCATTACCACCGGTAGATGGGTTTCATGAGGTCACGGAGGAGGTGATAAAAAAATAAGATGCCAACATGAGGCGATGGGAGGAATTAATTGTGCCGGATCAATTCGATGGTCTCCATTTGTTGGAATGAGTATTTTCCTTATGTTAAAAACTTGATCTATCGGATGCTTATATTTTTTCGCTTTCTTATGGAATGAGTATCTTAATGAATGAAAGTGGTTTTCTTTTTTTTGGGTAACTAGGACTCATGAATATTGCTTCAGAATCGGACTTAAAAATACGTTTATGAAGTCTGATTCTGAAGGTAGTTTGCTGCAGCTTTTTCAGAATCGGTTTATATGTACGACAATGTAATATGATTGTTGATACAGAGATTTTAAATTAAAAAATCGGATTACATATGCTGCAAAATGAACCGAACATGAATCCAGAATAGGTTTATGTGTGTACTTATGTAATCCGATTATAGTTGATGTTCATCAAATCCACCCAGAATCGGGTAATGTAGGTTCACATTAAAAACTGATTAAGGCCATAATCGGTTTACTATGGTGCACATATAGACCGATTCTGGATGGATTTTCAGACACTTGATGAGTGGATTTTAAAGATTTTGAGGTAAATCATTGTAGAGTATCCCTTATAAGGAAAGGTTTAAAGGGATTCAACTCAACACTTGAATTGTGTGTTTTTTGTTTTAATTTTGATGAAAAATAAATTGAGTTTTAATTGTTGTTTGTGATTGATTAGAATTTAGTTTTAATTTTGATGAAGAAATAAATTGAGTTTTGATTAATGATTATGGTATTTGTTAATTAAGTTTTAATTTTGTATTTGTATTTGTGTTAGAATAATTAAGGTTTCTTCAAGGTTAATTTAGTAATTTCATAACTTTTTGGACACCCCTTATCATTTTCTATTGGGGGATGAAGAAATCTATAGGCCCCAATTAAGGATAGGCCCCAATTTAGGAAGGCAAAGAAAGCCTTATCCACTCGGTTTTTTAAAAGAGGAAGGATCCGATGACACGGTTATATTAACATAATCATGACATGGTTTCGCTATTTTTTCAACCAGATTCAAGCGACAACGAATTTGAAGTTAGTTTTTTGGTGGTATATTCCACTTATATAACTCTACATTTCTATCAAAATGAAAGTATTCCTGCCAAAAATTTCACCATCCACAAATTTTAATTTCAACCGTTAATCTTCAATGGTTGATATTCATAATGATAATGGTAGTCTTATACGTCTCCAAATGTTTCATATTTGGTAGGAACTTAGAGCTATATAAGAGGAACATGTCACCATAAAAAATAGCTTCAAATACATTATCGCTTGAGTTTTGTAGAAAAGATGGCCAAACCATGTCATGATTACTATCACTTCTTTAATTTAGTCGTTTTAGGCAAAAATTGCCTGGCTAATTTCTGCTGACCTGTCTATTTTTGGTGTCGTCTTTAAATGATTTCCAACGAGATTATTAAATAAGGAGATTGTAAGGAATCCATCAAAATGATCTAAACGGAGTTTCCCGAAGAATGAACTCCGAGAAGGTATGGTATAAATTACTATATATAATAAATTAGTAAAAAGAAACTAACATGTTTCCATAATAATTATTATTATAAGGACTTTCTCTTTTTCTTTTTCTTCCCTAATTCTTTTTTTTATGACATAACAATCCAATCTAGATTCTCGAATTTTTGAACAAAACACCAACCAGAGTTGGGGTTCGGGTTGGAATTTTTATTCAATTGAGGCATGGGCCTATTTATTTATGGTTCTAGGACCGGTAGTTCTAAGAGTCGACTCGATTCTCTTATAATGTTTCTCATTATTAAGAAAAGGTAACGAAGATAAAATACGGGATTGTTTTATAACAATAGTAATTAATCGTTGTTGTTTCAAGGTTAATCTATTCATTTGTCTAGAGAATATTTTTCCTTGTTCAGTAATAAACCGACTAATAAAACTCAAGTTTCTATAATCAATTTGATCCCCCGATCCAATTGGAGGAAAACATCTACGGAAAAAAAAGGTCGCTTGGATTTTCAATTGTTTATTCCTTATCCCGAAAATCCTATTTCTGAATTTGAATTCATTTTTGATCCGACTGAAATTGGATTTGATTTTTTTTTATATATTATATGCAATTTATTCTTGTTACTTCGCAGGTAGCACACACACTCTCTACCTTTCGTTCGGTCTGTTTATTTATCTTCTCATGAGTTGTATGTTTGCAACAATAGGGAAAAAAATTGCAATTCCAATCGACTAGGCGTATTGCGTCAAATCTTTTGAGTAATATATCTGGAAACGCCCGACGATTCCTTATTAACACGGTTTCGTATACAACTGGTACATTTCAAAATAACTTTTACTATAACATCTTTACCCTTTGCCATGAAGCTCCCTTGAATTTTGGATTTACCCAACTCTTTGATTTTTGATCTGGAATCAAATTTTAAAATATTTTGTTGTTAATATAAAGAATAAGTGATACAACGATTTCTAACTATTAATTATTTTAATCCTAGTACATACAATATTTCATTTAAATATCTTGTATGATTTATTTAGTTTCCCTAGATCCCATTTATTTCTATTTTCTTAGGCCCTTTGAGTCTAACCCAAATTTCTTTGAGATTTAATACACTTTTATTTTTTCCTCTTCTGTCCTTGTATATTTTGAAAATGGGAAAAAGGAATAAAACAAAGAGAGAAGAAGGATTAGTCACAAATAATTTATTATATCACTAATCTTCTTCATCCCTTCCCGTGTCAATAACTGGAATGAAAAAATCGAGAATGTCAACGCATCTAACGATAAATGATTAATCTCTATCAATAGCCCTGCTAAAATCCTGAACCATAGAGTACTTAAAACAGGTGCCACTGAGAGATATGTTTGTATGTCTTGCATTGCACACTCTCCTTCTTTATTGTAATACATATATGATCAAATGTATATGTAGTTAGGGATCACTTGTATTAGTACGTGAAATCTCTAACATAAATGGATATATACAACGACCCGATAGATAAGATTTACCTTTCCTTAAAATAGAAAAAGACGCCATCCTATTCCTGAGTATTACCGACAAATATCAATTTCTCTATCTCACGGATTTCATATGTAAATAATTCTTTTATTATATGTTATATGAGATCAAAAATAAAATAAAATTGCAAGCGAAAAATTTATTTTCCATAGATTAGGGGTTTTCATCCAGAAAGGGATTGGGGCGCAGTTCGTGGCTCGGCTCCCTTCAAATTTCTTGTAATCTGCTACTTATTTTCTTTAAAATAAAAAAAATAAAATATTATGTGGGAAAATTAAGGATGTGGAAAACAAAACACGGATTCTCTACAGTGACTCTGCATACCAATTGAAAGGGATGTAGCGCAGCTTGGTAGTGCGTCTGTTTGGGATACAAAATGAAAAATCGTGGGTATAACAACCACACCCAATATTTCGATTAGCAATCTGTATGGACTCAATCAATAGAAAATATTTCAAGGATTTATTATCTCAATCTCTCAATTTGATTTACTCAAGCAAATACAATCTGCGTGATCAAATAGAGATAACTTGGATGGTACCAAAGACCAATATCCAAGTGTCAATCAATTTAAATCAACAACCAATAAGGTCGGATATTCTAGTTGATTGAACAACGCACAACCTGTATTATTTCAATTATATAAAAATATAATGCGGAAAAGAAATAACACATACACCAGAATTTTGTTAACGAGGAAACCGCAAATGCAGAAAAACCCCGGGACCTAGTCCAGATTAAACATCCACTGTATTAAGCCGTTACAGACACTAGCCTACTCCAAATTAACTTCGGTTTGGACTGTAGTTAAACCCCAACCAATCTCACACTGATCCAAGGTACATTTATGCTCCTACGCCTCTGATCCTAGCAGGATACTGCGCACTTGATTCCCTTAGTTGATCTCACCCACAACCAAGAGTTGCTACGACCCAAAGTCGAAGACTTTAATAAACAAATCTGTCTCACACATAAAAGTCTATAAGATATATAAATTCGTCTCCCACGAATAAACCTATGAGTTTTGTTCCGTATTTTGATAAATCAAGGTGAACAGGAACCAATCAATAAAACCAGACTTATATTCCCAAAGAATAGCTCAGTTTTATCAATCACCTCACAATATTCATAATCGAAGCAACGAAAAAAGATATTGTGGAATCACAAACGATGAGACGAAGATGTTTGTGATTACTTTTATATCTTGCCTATCGGAGATAGAAATCTCTATCCAATTAGTACAATTATCATATCACACAACTACAAGAAAAGTATTATCGGTCTGGCTTCCCAATCCCAATGAAGTATTTAAGTCATAAACTTGGTTTTAGAAGAAAAAAAACCAAAGGTTAAAGGAGAATCGACTCTAGCTTAGCACAACTAGTATCACACAGAATGTGTGGGGATTAGGTTTTCTAGTTGCTAGAGTTCTCCCTTATATAGTCTTCAAATCATGGTTTGCAATCAATGTTAGCTTAGTAACAAAGCATTCAATATTCACCGTTAGATGAAAACCTGATTATATTCAAGCTAATGTTTATCAACCGTTAGATCGAAAACTTAGCTTGACATACACACATGTACTAGAAAATTTTAGGTTCGTGTAACCGTACCCAAACTTGTACATTAGTTGGTTCAACACTAGTTAACCAAATGGTTAGCCAAATGATTACTTTCATATCAACCATATTCTTCTTCACCATAACTAGTCCAAATGACTCAAATGAACTAGTTAGAGAGTTATTCAATTTCTTAGATCTTTATGTACTACACAAGACACAATTGAAGAAAAAACGATGTGATTCACTCGAATCGATTGATGAACTATAAAGCCACGGTTTGCAATAGCATTCCTTAGTTTATTATGATAAGTTCACAAACATCGTTTTTAGATATAACCTACTCAAGTTCGCGGACTTAAGTTCCCGGACGGAGTTCACAAACTCCAGCAGAAATTCTCGGAATCGAGAACTATGCCAGTTCTCGGACTGGGTTCGCAGACTGATCTTGTATGCTGAGTTCGTGGACTGAGCTCATGCGCTACTCCGGTTTCACTTGATCAACAAATTCGGTTCAAGCAATAAGGACTTATACATATATGTGTTACCACAACAATGATTATATCCTCCAATGGTTATATTGTCTAAACTCTCATTTCAATCATTGAAACATTCTCAGAGGATGTTATATAGTTGTTATTCACAAACTATTTCTCGTCAAAGCGGTTTCCAAAATGATTGAAACATAGCATGACTTTCGTCACTGGGTAAAGATGGACTTGGCTAAAGCGAAAGCTTTACCAACACATATTTCGAGAAATAGATAAACGATATATACTCAGTTCGAAATATCATATGTATATAATCTTAGTCTATATAGTAATACGACTTTTGTCTCAAGATAGGAAATAGAGTAGATAGAATTTTGAGTGATATATAAGTTCAAGTCTCCACATACCTTTTAGTCTATGAAGATCTACTGGTTCCTTGAGTAGTCCTTCGTCTTGTATGATGATCGCCATGGAGTTCTTGAGCTTAACTACACTTTCTATCCTAGTCCGAGACCTTAGCTATAGTAGACTAGAAATCAAGACTTTATAGTTTTGATCACTAACATTGACAAACATGCTTGAGATAGCAACGCATGCGAGTTCGACCGAGCAATGATCTAACACAAAATGTCATGGTTCAAATCCTGTCCTCCCTACCTATTATTTTTCCCGCGGACAGTTATTGAGATCGATCCTAATTGTACGTACATTATAATGCTATAGGCATGCAAAGTTTATTGGGCCTACAAAGATAATACTTTTTATGATCTTATCTATTGTGATAAGAAGGCGTTCTTAGTTCATTTTGGTAGAATGTGGGTCTCCAAAACCCGATGTCTTAGGTTCAAATCCTATAGAGCGTGATTATGTTCTCGAATTACAGTGAAATAACTCCACCAACTTAAACAGAAACATTAATTTGACCTCTTGTGAATTAAAAAGGGAGGAGGTAAATCAAAAACGAGATGTTACTTAATCAAAGGTCCAACTGATTACCGCGTCTGTATTGTAAATATGCAGTTATGAATAATCCAGCTAAAGTAATATCAATTAAACTTAACACGATTCCAAATAGTAAAACTTCAATCATTTCAGTGTGTTTAAAAGGGGAAAAAAGTAATATATATTCTTAAATATAAATCCGAATTTACAAATGAATTTGAATAATCATGAATTGACAATTTACTGGGGAAGTCACTATAGAATACCACAGAAAAAGTTTTCTTCTGAATTGTTCATTCAATTCATTTTAAATAAGTCGTATCTTGCTCATACCAATAAAAAGAGTGGGAGTTATATTTGAAGCCGCCAGTAGAAAACCGAAATAACTAGTTAGAGTAGGCATAAATGAGCTAAATAACATAAGTTCTTTTTATACATATGGTGATAAACATTTACCTAAGTTTACATAAAAAAAAAAAAAACTGACAAAATCTGCTCCAATTAAAAGTTTTTGATTCATCAATCATTACAGATGGTACTAACAAAAATAGGGTGACAGATGTTGAATAAAGATCGATCTAGTGATCCATCATCTGTAACATCTATCGATTCCATATTTTGAATCAACAGATTTGTTGAACACCTATTGACTAAAGTAAAAAGAAAAAACTTTTTACAGTAGTGGAATTTCACACATTTCACAAAGTACAATTTTTTTGAATCATTGTGGAAGCAAATCGATTTTTTTCTTTCTGTTTTGATCATTTCTTTTTAAATTGTATATAATAAATTTCCTTTTTAGAGAAAAAGACCTTATCACAACACCTTTCACCTCATGAAATGAAGTCGCATGCTCTTTAATTGTACATAATATCTCACATATGCTAAAAAAAAGTATCGCACGATTGTTGGACGGAATAAGATCTTTATTTCGGGACAACTCAATTCTAAGACTAGTCATTCTATTATATTTTCCTTTTAGGTTCTACATCCCGCCTTTCCATATTAGGTAATCCCTCTTTTGTATCTAGTTTAAGAATGAAAAGAACCTTTGTCTCTAATACGACAATGGTTGTATTACGAATATTGATTGATTCTTCCTTTTTTTTCTTTGGTCGAATACTATCTACTCCTAATATTTTAATACTAACCCATTGCTTGAATTGAAAGGATTCGAAGAAAATCCCGTTATATACAACTAAGAAAAGAGGTTTCTAGACTTCGTATCTATAGAATTATGTTAATATGATAATATATTTCATTAATTATTAAAACCCAACCCAACGGACTCAAGCTTTCCCATATCTTCAGTTTCTAGCCCAAAGATAGTAATGACAAGAACACTATAATACTATAATACATAAATTTTCGGTTGAACAACACACCCTTATATATAAGGAATAAAAAAGGAAGGACGAATTTTTGTGACACTTCTTTTGGTTACTAACTGAAATTGTGTTGTTGTGTCAGAAGAAGGTACTAAAGTTCTTGTCAATTTTCCTTTGTCTTTTCTGTTTCTTTTTCTTTGTCTATTTGTTTTGGTACTCATTTCTAAAGAAACTAAAAGCAAAAGATCGCCCTGGTTTACTTTTTATGGAGAAGAGAAGAAGAAATTTGTGTAGATGAAGAGTAAAGAGAATGGCGCTATTTATATACGATGGAGCACCGACCGCGTACGATCGAGACTCGATCGCTTAACTGTGTTCCCATAGTGACACGGACAGTTGACATGGCATATGAGTGGGTTAGGAACCCCCATAAGAACCCACCTAAGATATAACTTGACTATTCCTTATAGCTTGCAATGTTCATCATTATACTAAAAAAGACACCACATTTATTGAATATCTAAAGTTATTAACTACTATAAGTTTCTATTTTCGTTAGTGAAAAAGCGTGTGTCTAACAACCACACCCAATATTTTGTTTGGCAATCTAAATAGACAAACTCCAATATACTTTCAAGAGAATCAACTAGACAATCAGACTCAATCTAGATAAAAGTATATCAAAGAGTTTTATATCTCTATCTCTTTATTCAATCCGCAATCATCAAATAGGAATTTGCGAGCCCGATTGACTATAAGAGGAATAACTTGAACGGTACCAAAGACCAATGTTCAAGGATCAATCAATTTCAATGAACAACCAAATGTTGGATTTACCAATTGATCGACTCAACACACAACCTGTGATATTTCGATTATATAACAAAATATAATGCGAAAAATAAATAACACAGATACCAGAAGTTTTGTTAACGAGGAAACCGAAAATGCATAAAACCCCCGGGACCTAGTCCGGTTTTGAACACCACATTGTATTAATCCGCTACAGACACTAGACTACTACCAATGAACTTCAGTCTGGAATATAGTTGAACCCTAATCAATCTCACACTAATTCAAGGTACAGTAGTGCTCCTTACGTCTCTGATCCCATCCGGATACTATGCACATAATTCCCTTAGCTGATCTCACCCACAACCAAGAGTTGCTACAACCCAAAGTCGAAGACTTGATAAACAAATCTGTCTTACACAGAAAAGTCTATTGGAATAGATAAATCTGTCTCCCACAAAAATACCTACGAGTTTTGTTTCGTCTTTTGATAAATCAAGGTGCACAAGAACCAATTGATAAACCGAACTTATATTCCTGAAGAACATACTAGTATTATCAATCACCTCACAATAATCTTATTCGATTAACGAAACAATATATTCACCACTAGAGACGATGAGACGAAGATGTTTGTGACTACTTTTCAATCTTTCAATCACGATAGTAAAAGTAAGATCAGAATACGCAACTACAGGGAAAATAGTTGGGTCTGGCGTTACAATCCCAATGAAGTCTTCAAGTCGTTAACCTACAGGGTTTCGTGAAAACCTAAGGTTAAAGGAGAATCGACTCTAGTCGCAACTAGTATCACACAAGAGGTGTGGGGATTAGGTTTCCCAGTTGCTAGAGTTATCCTTTATATAGTTTTCAATAAGGGTTTGAAATCTTAGTTACCTTGGTAACAAAGCATTCAATATTCACCACTAGATGAAAACCTGATCAAACCCAAGCTAATATATTTCAACCATTAGTTCGAACTTAGCTTGTTATACACAAATGAAATGTACCCTCATTTAGGTTTATGTAACCGTACCTAAACGTGTACACCATGTTGGCTCAACAGTAGTTAACCGAGGTTAGCTATATGAATACTCTCATATCAACCTTATTCATATTAACCATAACTAGTTCAAATGACTCAAATAAAACTAGTTAAAGAGTTGTTCAATTGTTATATTCTCATAGAAGTATACAAGAACACAATTGAAGCAAAATCGGTTTGATTTACTCGAATCAATTCATGAACATTATAGCCACTGTTTACAAAGAATGCATTCCTTATTGTATAAATGTATTTGTTCATGTTACAACCGATTTTAGAACTTTAACCATTCAAGTATGCAAACGGGTACGCATACTAGAAATAGCCGAACCAAGTTTGGTTTTCGCCAGTATGCGAACGGGTACAATACCTCCAAACCCATCAAAAATTTTCGGTCACAAACCTACGCCAATATGCGTACGGTTACGTGCACTTAGGTTCCCGGACTTCTCAAACCAACAGGTACGCATACGGGTATGCATACTATGGATCCCGGACATGGATCACACATATGCAAGAGTGCACAACATGTTTATAATTCAATGTTGGTTAAGTGTTCTAAACTCTTATTTCAATCATTGAAACTTTCTTAGAGGATGACAATAGCCGTTTTCACACACTATTAGCATCGAAGCAATTTTCAAGTTATTGAAATAATCAAAACGAAACATTCGAAGTCTACACCAAATGATTGTATCACACAAACCATGTAAGATGTTACTCAACGATCTTCACATGATCATATTTTGACTTTCGTCAAGAATATAAGATAAACTTGGTTGAAGCGAAATCTTACCAACACATATTTCGAGAAATATATAAGCGAGTTAAACTCAGCTAGAAATCTCAAATGTGCATAATCGAAAATTATAGTAATACGACTTTTGTCTCAATATATGAGATAAAGTAGAAATAGACTTTCCAAGTGATATATGAGTTTTAGTCTCCACATAAATTTTGTTGATGAAGTTCCACAAGCTCTCATTATTAGTTATTCATCTTCAATTAATGACCTCCATGAAGTCTAATGCTCAACTACACAATCCATCCTAGTCCGAGACATTACTTTAAGTATACTAGAAATCAAGACTTATAGTTTTGATCAATAACATTAACAAACAAGCTTGAGATAGCAACGCTTGCGAGTTCGACCGAGAAATGCTCTAACAGTTAGTAATTAATAGTGCTACCAAAAGTTACCCAAACTTTGTTCTAGTCAATTGAGGTTGCATAATTTCAGGGTTTGATGTATATGTACCCAGCATCTAACATCCTAGGTTTAAGAATCCCTAAAATATTTTGGGAAATGATTGGTCCACAGCTGAACGCCATTGGCCGATAAAAAGACAACACGAATTGGAGGAATTTTTGGGGATACTATTGGAGAAATCTAGCATTTTTGGTTCAGACATAATATTATGCATAATTAGAATTTAATAATGTAACAACTACTGATTCATCTACCGATCAATAACATACACATTTTGATTCTAACTTCAAAACCATCTCAACCTTTTTTCTTCTTATTTTCTCTGTTCAAACTTCAAATTTTCAACATCTTTTCCACATAACTCCAATTTACATCGCAATGGTTTACAATGTAGGTTAGTCCTTTTTTTCAGGGTAAATCCAACTATTATCATTTTCAATAATATTTGTTTTGTTTATTATATTGTTTTTTTGAAGTATATTGTTTTGTTTATTGTTGCACCTCCTCTATTGTCTTATATTTAATCGTACCTATTTAACTTATCTAGTATATTTTAAAAAATTAATATAATACATAGAGATTGGAGAAGCCAAATTATATCTCTCGTGTCTTGCGTCTATTTTATCTTTATGCGTCTATTTTATCTTTATGGAATTAGAATCTTTTCATGAATAACTAATGATAAGATTTTTTCAACAAACCATTTCTTCTCATAGAAAATGATACTTTTCTATTTATTTTATTATGCATCCTCTCCCACTTTACTGATGGATTAACTCAAAGATCAAAATCCCTTATATATGTCTGCCATACTTTTTCTCTTTCACCAAAAGTTATTTTTTTGTCTATTGTCAAAAAGTCTCCCTTCCCCAACCTAATCCATAAGAAGTATCTCTCCTTAATAATATTATCGTGGAAAACTCAAAATACTCATGATGGAAAGTATAATCTTCAAGAAGTATTTGTTGTGATAAATATAATCTTCAAGAAGTATGAATAATAAAATAATCCAAAGCATATAAAGTATCAATCCTTGATGTACGTAATATAATAAGTATCCATTCCAAATAATTAATTTAAGAAGTATTAATCCTTAAGTGCTAACAAGAAGCATCACAAAGTGCTTATTTATCTAATTCTTTAAGTACTAGGGTAATTAGGAAAGGAAAGGGATCCATTATTATCTTCTTCTTCATCCATCACCTTAGAGCTAAAGTTTCAACCAAAAACTCATTAATGGAGTCTAAATGTAATCTTAATAATCATAGTGAAACAACCTGTGGATGTAGATCAATTCATGATCGAACCATGTAAATCCGGTGTCCATCTTTACATTTTAGCACTTATATTTTATATTTTGATGATGAATGAAGTTTATATCTAGGATTTTATATTTGGCTGTAGATGTGGGTGGTTGTATGATTTCCTGCATCTACATTTTGGTGCTAGAAGGAGGGGAAATTAAATTTAAATCCTTTGCTCACAAACTAATTAAACTAGGCTAAGATAAAATGTAGACAATTCTATAATACTAATTAGATTCGGCTTTCATATTACGCCATGTGTTGAGTCACATTTTTTGTATCCACAAACACAATTCCAAAAGTAAACAATCAAGTGCACTTCGCATAGACTAAGACTGGGTTTTCATGAATCACTGTTTCTATCAATCAGAATAACTTCTGTAAATGAATCAGAATCACTATCAACCGCCTTAAGTGCTTCAACAGTATATGAATCCTGCCATGCACTTGCATGTCCATACATATAAATCCATTCCATGGATAAATAAAACCCATCTGGAACTGTGTCATAGTAACCATTCACCTGGTGGCTGCTATAAGTGAATTAGCATAAGCTACTGTTACATATTTTTGTATTTTGTATTTTGCATATGAATTTTGTTTAATTACCCAATATTATTATCACTCGACACTTATGTAAATTCTTACTTTGATTAAAAATTCTTATCTTGTTGGTAAAAACAATTCCACCAGGATAGATGGTTTTCTTGTTCAGGCGCCCTGCGGCTGTTCCGCTAGATCAAAAAAAGAAGACAATTTTTATTCCGTGTTTCTGGTATTACTGAATGGCGGGATGTTGTAATGACTAAAATTTCAAAAAAAAAAATTCAGTTCTGGAATTTTTATTAAAGGAGATATGGAAACTCCGAATTTTATTTAGGTCATGTTTCTTTTGGATGATATGTGTGAAGAGATATCCGTATCCTACAAAGGCACACTTAATGCACATAGAGATGAAATTTGGTTACATCACCAAAATTTAGGTCATATTTCTTTTAGATATTTGGAGCATTTATATCCAAAACTATTTACATCGTACAAACTATCAGATTTTCAGTGCGAAACTTGTATTTTGGCAAAAAGTCACCGTGCCACTTATTCTGGTAGTTTTAATAAAAGATTTGTTTCGTTTGCTTTGGACCATTCTGATGTTTGGGGACCTTCAAAAGTTGCTACTAATTCTGGTTATAGATGGTTTGTTCTCTTTATTGATGTTGTACCCGTATGACTTGGCTTTATATGATGAAGAATAAAAGTGATGTGTCAGACTATTTCCACAATTTCCACAAAATAATTCAGACACAATACTCCGGAACTTTAAAGGTTCTCCGAAGTGATAGAGGTGGGGAATATATCAATGAAGTCTTAAAGGGTTATTTTTCCGAGCATGGTCTTGTCCATCCACACCGTAAAAAAACAGAGTTGCTGAAAGGAAAAGGAAACTATTAGAAATTACCTGGGCAAGCTTGAATGGAGCAAACATGAAACCGAGTTTTTGGGAAGAAGATCTTACCACTATCGTGTTTCTTCTTAATCGAGTTCCTACTAGGGTTCTGAAATTTCAAACACCAGTAGATAAGCTAGCTTTGTGACTCTTACTTCTAATCTTACACTTCCTCCACGGGTTTTTGGTTGTGTAGCTTTTGTACATATACAAAAGCATTTACATTCAAAACTTAAGCCTTGTGCTTTCAAGTGTATCTTTGTTGGGTATAACCGAGTTCAAAAGAATTATTTCGAAAGGATTACGAATATATTATCATCTTATGGATATGACTTCCTCTGAACATGAAATATATTTTTGCTTACGCTGAATCCAATTTTTTCATTCGGGAGAGAGTACGAATAAAAATTTCAATTGAATAAAAAAATTTCTAGAAAATTATGATTCGGTGCTAGAATCCTTTCACCATGTAAATACCAGAAAACTTTTAGTATTTGCGGAACCAAATTTTGTGTCTTAGATCCATTAAGCACATAACTAAAAACTTGTCGGTCAATACGCGGAAGGTTAATCTTGACTTTAGTCATATTCAAATACATTTATCTCTTACTACCCATACTTACACTTATGCATTAGCGACAAATAAAATGAAATTGTTTCTTTTGTGAATTACATAGATGACATAATTTATAAAACAAAACCATAACTAGCAGATGACGATAAGAAAATTCATTCAATGCATTTCAGTGGTTGAAAAGTAAGGTAGACTACATAGGTTAATGACACACATGTAGTGGTGTAGGATAACAGATGTAGCAGTGCAGGTTAAGATTGATTGGTGTAGGTTACGGTAATAATGTAGTGCAAGATAAGGACGTTTGAACTGTAATTCCCTCTCACGTGTGCTAGATGTCCCACTTATATTTGTCGGTCAGGTGTACGTTAGTTTGTCTTTATATACTCACATTTTATGTGATGTGTCTGTAAGGAAAACTTTATCTTCTCTAATGAAACAATGTGTGTGTTTCATGTGATTGATACAATACTATCATGGTATCAGACAGGGTAGGTTAGGGTTTTTTCCTCACCATTTTTCGATCATGTTACTTCAATTTCTTGATTTTCTAATCAATTTAGCTTTAGTTTTATTCACTGTATCAATCTGAGAAGATTTACGGAGTTTCAATATTGTTTTCAATTAAAGATTTCAAAATTTACTGATATTTTCTTTACTTTCTTGATTTTCTTTGATTCTGTATTCTGTTTTCATCATCGACTGTCATGGACAATCCAACATCCAATTTGTTTTCTGCAATTCCACTAAATCAATTAACAAACTTTGTTCATCTCAAATTAAAGGATGATAACTTCATCACCCAGCGTAACTTAATGAATCCTATCATTGTTAAATACAAACTTATGAGATCTCTTGATGGATCTCATGAATGTCCACCTCAATTTACAAATATTAGAAATCAACAGAATGACATTGAGAATCAGCTTTACACCGACTGGATGGATGATGATTCAACAATAATAATGTAGATTAATTCAACAATCTCAGACTCTGTCATCACCTACTTCTCCAGATTTACTTCCTCTCATCAACTATGGACTAGCATTAAGGATCGATTTGCAAGAGCTTCATCAACTCATTCTATTCAACTTCGAACAAAATTGCTTTTTATAACTCAAGGTGATTGATCTATTCCATCTCTTATAAATGAAATAAAATTATTATTAGATCAATTAGCAGCAGCTGGTGAAATCATATCAGATAAGGAACTTGTAGTTATTACACTAAAAGCACGTAACTCAGATTACATTCCATTTGCAACATCTATGAGACACAGAAATCCTCCCATCTCAAGCATTGAATTACATAATAATCTGTTAAGTGAAGAAGCAGTGGTTAGTGATAGACTTAAATCTCATAAAGAACATACTGAAGCCAAGGTTTTTGTTGCTAATAGAGGATCCTTTAGAGGAGGTTACTATCATAATAATAGAGGCAATTACATAGGAAGAGGCTATTCTAATTCAAATGGTGGCAGATATCCTAATCCGGCAATATTCAATAGAAATTCTTCAGGAAGAGGATATCAAACTGCCGCTAAGCCACCACCATGTCAGATTTTCCTTTCTAATGAGCATCTGGCTCCTAACTGTGATCAGAGAATAAATTTTTATTATCAAGGCAGAAGTCCACCAACAAATCTGAGTGCCATATTAGCAGCTGCATATATATTTGATACTCCATAAGAGTGGATTTCAGACAATGGTGCAAACAATCATGTTGCTTCTAACAAGGATGAATTTCAAGAAGTTACTCCATATGATGGCTCAGAACTCATTCAAACTGCTAGTGGTGAAGGTATGTGTATTACTCACAAACTTAACTCTAGTATAATTGTTAATGATCATTCATTCACACTCAATGATGTTCTTATTATCCCTCAGTCCTCACATAATCTTTTATCCATACATAAATTTACATCAGATAACAATTGTAGAAATCGAGGCCTGGCACGGGTCGAGAGCCGGTATTTCCTATCCCTAATTTATTATGGGGGGGGGGGGAGTCTATGTGCTCATCCGTTTGTGGATGTTTATTGCACAAGGTCAGACAGATGTAGCTTCTTATGAGTTTGTTCTATAAGAGATCTAACTCCGTAAAGAGAGATATTTTGAAGTTGCCACCTGACTAAGAGGAGTCATGACCCTTTAACTAGTTTGAATTCTTTTGAGGAAAACAAAACCTAATTATGACTTTCATGTTTATGGTATGCTATCAGAGAGTTCAGGGTAAGGAGATTCTAGTACGGGATGGGAAGGTGTTAGGCACCCATCATCCGCCCAATCATATGATTGGCCTATACTTCATGATTAAATGATAATGATATTTACAACTTTTTTTAAAATGTTCTATACACACTTGTGAATCTTAGACTCATATATATATATATAGCTGGCAAAACAACTTATGATTAGTCAATGGTATTGGGAACCTATATCAATTCCTAACATGTTGAGAATACTAAGGCCAAACCTAAAGTTGTAATTTATTGATGTGAATAGTTTAGATCTGAATTAGACATCCATGGATGATGACAGAAATTTGGAAGCTGTCACGGATTACCGATTGAAGGCTTATTTAAATTTTGGAGTAATAACCGATAACATGCAACTTAACCGGTAGTTAGATAAGTTATTTGCATATTATTCATATGTGGGGGTTGTGAAACCGCCCCACGATATGAATTAATTATATTATACTACAAAACATATCATTACAAACAAGTTATGCAGAAATTGATATGGACAATCAGAATGTGTGAGGGGAAATCCACTCTATACTCACAATTTTGATTTATCCACGAAAATAAATTTGATCAATATACCTTAGACGGGGTATTTGCTTCAAAGATTCTTATACTCTTCCCTTTTTTTTGTTTTTGGTTAAGTATGCTGAAAGTAGTTAAAGTACTAGCAATTTAATGCTAATCTTTTAAAAACTTAAAGACAATACTTGATTTAATATTTGGATTATATACAGAAGTAGGCCTGTTCTGGACCCTCACTTTCGTTTCTAGGCCTTTTTTTTATTTCTTACAAATCTAGGCCAATCAAACGGATTCCATCCAAATTCGTTATCTTAGTCAATATCTCGTGTTGACTGGTCAATATATCGTCAAATTCTCGGAACGCGAGATATCGTGGAGGTGCTAACATTACGAATATGCCCTTTATCTTCAAATTCTCTCAAAACCCATCGATTCTATCCTTCCATTTTCTTTATCAGTGTTGTGTTCTTCAACATCGCTAGCTCCACAACAATCTCATAATTTTCCTCGGATCAACAACAACAGCTCACCACTTCTTCTCAGCTTCCGAAACTTGTTTCTCTAATTCAACAGAACCCAAAATCACCTGCAATTGTTTCTTCCTGTAAACCCTAAAATCATCACAGACTCAAAATTAATTAATTAACAATCTCGATTAATCTCAGTATCTTCTCGAACAATTGTGGAAACAGACTATCCTTCTTCTCTGTAATTCCATGGCATAAGCTTAAATATCCACTACAAGACGAATTCCACCATCTTCGAAACCCAATCAATAATGCTTCTTTTCTGTAATTCCATGGTATAACTCCACAAAATCGATTTCTAATCAAAGTTATGGAGTTTGGGTATGAGTTATTTGATGATTTGGATAATAATTTTGTGCCAGTTTGGAGAGTTATTAAGATAAATAAAGGGAAGAAACAAGCATACTTGCCATTGAATTTATGGCTGAATGGTGGAAATAAAAGAGATTTTCGAAGAGTCTCTGAGGAATTATGAGTTGGGTTCTCACTAGATTCGAGTATACATCGAGTTATAAGAAGATTTAATAAAGATTTGATCAAGAGAAACCATCCAGAGAAGTCAATCTTCTGCCATCAAGTTTTGGTGGTTATCCATGAAGATTTATGAATGCTTCGAAGATATTGGTTTGATCAATACTTGTATTGTGCAGGGAAAGAGATAGAAATGATCTTAGAAATCAAGATGGAGTTAATATGTGGAGCACCAATAAACTGCACACAGGTTGTTTGTATAAAGGCTTAAACCAGTTTAGTTCTGCATGGTTTGCCATGAATTATGTGGTTCGATTCAAAATGGCCTTGGGGTCAAGTTCTAGCAGAACTACAAGACGAGGAAGTAAACCAAGGTCATGCTGTCAAGAGTTCAATCCTGCATAGTATGAATTCATATGGCTGGTCGAGATGGGTTTGTGAATGAAGTTTTAGCCGAGAAACAACTAAGGAAGGTGAACTGCAGTCGTTGATTATTGTGGGTTGAATGTAGATGATTTGAACTGAAAGACAAAGAATTACAAAATCTGGGAAGTTTAGTTGGATTTAGACATCAACTCCAAGCCGAGAAGTCAGGGAATAAGATGTAATCTGTGTTGCAGTAGTAAGATTAGGTGGATCTGCTAAAGCTGAGTCAGCTGCAAGGAGGAACGAGTGTATGAACTGCAATGGACTGAGACAGTGGTGACTGGTTAAGCAATGCAGGTACAGGGGTAGTATAGTTGCAATGGATTGAAGTAGTAACAAATGAAAGATTGGTTTTATGTGCTGGTTCTGCAAGCAAGGAAGAAATGGAATATATGACCAGAGTGTTAGAACTGGGATTTGAATTGTGGTTAGCTGAGACATGGGTTTTGAAGCTGAGTTTACAAAGTCATGAAATGTGCAGAATGGTTTGTGTGGAACTGCAGGTGGTGATTGCAGTAGAAGATATTTGTGGTTGATCTTGGTGGTGATTTATGATAGGAAAAATGGTTGTTGTATGCCTTGGTCTGGTGCTTCAGGCATGAATTGATGATTGTGCAACATGGTTGTCGCTGGTGTTTTGGGATAGTGTATGTGTAGCTGACGAAAATTGAGTTTGGATTGAGTCTGTGTGCAAAGATGAAGATGGGTTTGAGGATGGATTGTTGTGGTCATGTTGTTGATATCAAGCAGGTGTTGAGTGGTGGTTGCAAACAAAAATAAAATAGCAATTCAAATGACTATTAGGTCTTTTTAGGTCCACTTAACTGGGATAACTTTCCATCCACCGTTTTTGGTCAAAACTAGCCTAGTTTTGTAAGAAATAAAAAAACTGGCCTAGTTTTGCAAACCATAAAAAAAAGAGGCCTATTTTTGTAAAAAGCCCTTAATATTTCTATTTTTTTGGGTTTTTCTCAAAATGAACTATAAATGCATAAGACCATAACAACTATTATGTAGGAGGGAAATTTGATTTCTCTTTGATTAAATGATAAAATACATGGAGACTAAGAACATGTGAGAAGAAATATTTTTCTAATTGAGAGACTATAATTCTTCTTGGTTTGGGTGGAAACCTAGATTTTTTATTGTGTTTGCATAAGAAAAATTCCTTTGGTGTAATTGGTTGTGATTCTTTGTTGTAGAATCAGATTTTTTGGTGTTGTGTAACTCTTTTGGTTTTTCTTGTTAGTAACTCCCTTGGGATTTATTGGTGTCTTTCCTTGGTTGTAAGGTATGCCTTATATAGTTGAAGAAAGGTAGGGAGTAGGTGGAAGAAATGATGAAAAGAATAATGGGGAACAAAGAAAATTGAGATTTTTCTTTACCTCCTTTTTTCTTTTCCTTTCCTCTTTTTTTTGACTTTTCTTTTAAAATTTCTTGAAAGGAATTCAACGGATGAAAAAATGGGGATGTGAGGAGATGGTGCATGTGATGTGTTTGAAAAGCCTTTTTTTTCTTTTCCAATCCTCTTTTTTTGACTTTTAAAAAAAAAAAAAAAATCCCTTGAAAGGAATTCAACGGATGAAAAAATGGGGATGTGAGGAGATGGTGCTTGTGATGTGTTTGAAAAGCCTTTTTTTCTTTTCCTTTCCTCTTTTTTTGACTTTTTTTTTTTTTTAAAATTCCTTGAAAGAAATTCAACAGATGAAAAATGGGGATGTGAGGAGATGGTGCATGTGATGTATAGGAGAATTCTTTTCATTTGTTAGTAAGAATTATTGGTAGGAGAAGGATTATTTCACATAGGTCATGGAAATGGGTAATTAGGTGGTGCTTGTGGGCTTGATTGGGTAGTGCTTGTGGGTATTTAAAGGATATGGAAATCCTTAATTGTCCACAAAGAATTTCTCTTGTATTCAGTTTCGAAGTATAAGACTAATTTTTTTCCATGGAAGGTGCGAAATTGGGTGTCAACAGTTGCCCCTTTTTGAGAGTAATCGCTCCGGTTGGAGAACAAGGTCGTGGACCCGATTTCGCGCTCTGTTTGTTATTGATGAACGTTGATTCAACTGTTGATGCAGAAATTTATGACATTGGCCAGGTTTTCCCTGGTTAAGCTTCGTCGATTTCCCAGGAGGCGTCGGGCCTTACACTATGAAGTCCATTACAAATTCTGTTTTTTAGGTCATAACTATTTGGTGTGTCATGCCTTGACCTGGTATGATTGATTCTCCTCGCAGGAAACAAGCAATTTTATATTCCAAGCTTCTTAAAGAAGGAATAACTTTTCTTTCTATATAAGATTGGGGGAGAAGAGTATACTTTACCCATGGGTTCTTCTTCCATTTGTTTTTATTATTTTCTCTTTCAAGATGACATCTGATAAGCCTTCTGATGTTATCTATGCTCTTCCTCATTTGTCGCCGGCACGTAGAATACGGAGGGTCGGGGTTTTGGCTGATATTGAAAACCACGTTTTGACAAGGATCCGTGATAGTCCGGTAAGCTTTTGAGTTGAGGTTTCCCTGTTCCTGTTCTCCGAGTCTGTCTTCTGGTAACTCTGACCAGGATTTTTCCTTATCACGTGCTTTTGCAGGATTATTCTTGGGCACGCGTCCGTGGAACGACCACTGGCATAGTGGAGTGTTAGATTGTATTAAGAAGATGCATAGGTGTTCGTGACATTGTACGCCGAGTCGGTTGGTTTGCCTTCATAGAATCCTTGAGTTCGTACCCGGATCCTGATAATGCCATAATTGTGGCGGAGCGATGGTGGGGTGACACTAACTCATTTCATCTTCTACACTGCGATTTGACCATCACTCCTTGGGATTTCTACATGATTACTGGAATCCATGTGGGGGTTGGAGTTCATGTGCCTTTAGGTGCCGTCATGCTTGAGGTAAATGTCCGGTAGATGTTGGGGCCGCGTTATGGGAACATTTTCCTAAAGAGTTGGTCAGTTAGTCTTTCAGACTTGAGATCAAGTTTCTGGACTCCTGAGATGGAGCTTGTTGATGACTCTCCGAGAGATGACCCTAAAGTCATTGAAGTTACTAGAGCTTTTCTTATTTATTTTGCTGGGTATACCTTCATCAATTCTTCACATGACTATGTCAAAGCGAGTTACCTGACAGCTTTCAATGATCTTGACCTGCTGGGTTTTTATGACTGGGAAGTTGCCCAATGGCTTGCCTCTTCAACATTCTCACTCGAGTGACTCGTCTTAAGACTAAGGTTCTGTGTGGGTTTTGGCCCATCTTTAATGTGAGTGTCCATCACCTTGGATTAATCCTGATAATTCCATTTAAATTTCTCATTGCTTTTTTCTAACTCTGCTTCTTACCCTTTTTCAACAGTTCTGGTGTTATATTTTCCCACTAGTCGTCCACCATTTAATTGCAGCTTCTCTAATAGCCAGTTGTTTCCAAGAATGGCTAGGTAGAGAGGCGCCTTCCGAAATCATTTGATTACACATGCATGTCGTTGTTTAGAAGATGCTACCGTTGACTCAGTAAGTATTTTTTTATTTTTTTTAACCTCACTTCATCTTTGTTGTAGATTTTCTGGGATCCTTGGAAGAATCATCCGACCAGTCGTGATGACGGATCTATCCATGTTATGTCGCTTATCATGCTTCATTATTTGTTACGAGGCTCGGATTATTTTTCCTGGTATCTTGATGATGGATTTGGGAAGCAAATCGGTCAACTGAATGCGACACCTCGCTTTCCCCCTCCTCAGGATACATGTTTAATTTATGCATATTTTAGTGATATGCATGATTTCTATGTCTCGACAACCGCAACGCCTATATGAAGACTCGGTCGATCGTGACTTGGATTTTGACACGTATTGGAGATTTGTTTCTTTGGGTCCATCTCTCGACGTCCGTGCTCAACATGAGGATCTTATTGTGAGGGACCTTGGTTCTTCCCCTCGTCCGCTATTGATGGGATCTTCAAGTAATATTCCTGCTCAACAGGCTCCCGTACTCAACGTGGATCATCTGATTCCTTCTTGGGATCTTCAAATACCTATCTTGGGTACTTCTAACGTGATTTGTATTGAAGGCGGCTCTTTTGACCGGGAGGGCATTGTTGGTTTGCCTATTCCGATCGATATTCCAGAGGTATCTTCATTATCACTGCTATGTTTTGATTATTTACGATAACATCTTGTTTTAACCTGTACTTTTTATAGGTTTCCTAAGTTTTTCAAGAATACTTGCTCCGTCTGGTAGATAGCAGAAATCACCAGCTTAATTCGGTGGTAAATGAGATGTATGGGATCATGTTGAGGAATGATGCTATTAGTAGGGCATCTTTAGAGCAACAAGCACGCATCAAAGCTCTTTCTGTATAATTGTCCACACTCCGGCTGCTTCACGAGGTTTACCAGTTTTTTTTTTTTTGATTTTTTTTTGTTTAAATAGGGAAAAGGAGCTAGCGAGTCGGATGGGTGACCGCAACGTATCGGGTTTATTTCGAGTGATGCCCGAATAGGTGGTTTGATGGAGCCCTAATCCTCAGCCTTATATACTTCGTCTTCTCCTTTTCGACCACCAGCTTATTCTTCTTCTTCTTCGTTTCTCTGCACATCCGCCTCTTTCTTCCATCTTTCATCAGATCCTTCTTGTATGTGCCAGATCCGTTCTTTGATTTTTGTTCTCTTAATCACTGTCTTCATGTTCTTCTACTTTCTGCTTGTTTGGTTTATTGCCGTAGTAATCATTTATTGGTGGAGTATGCAAGATAGAGTTTGAATGGATGTACAACTTACTCTCTGAAGTAGTGTTAACTGAAGTGAGACGTCTTTGGTGGAATCTCAGTATAGATCTATATAAAAATATATTTTTTCTGTGCTTGATGTTAGTACATCTTGAGATCCATACTAATGTTCGGCTCAAAGATGAAAATCTGGTGATTTAGGGAAAGATGAAAGATCGTTCTATATGCAGCTTCAAAATACGTACAATGATAAATCCGGATTTCAAAGTTGAAGTTAGATTTAAATTTAGATGTATTCTAACAAGTATGGACGATCTGCCTGAGATGAAGCCGTCTGAATCAAATGTGTCATATGGGAACTTTTACCACCATCACACACTGGTCTCGATCAATGGGAAATGGTGAAGAAGTTGGGTCTCAGTCCACACTCGGATAAAATCATCTCCTTTCTTTATTAGTTCTTCATTTCTTCTTCTTTGGTTCATCGTCATATCATTTTGCTTGTTGTTGTTTTTTTTTTTTTTGATCTGATCATGTATCCTTCAGATGAGTGAGTATTCATGCCTTTCATTGTTGTAGACGAAGATCTTGTAAATCCTTCATTTGTGAATGGAATGTTTTCTTCTGGTGGTGTTCTTGTCTTTGGTTTGACTTGCACTGACTTTGCAGATCGCTGACTCCGGTGGAGAAACCTTAACTCAGATAACTCTTCGTTCACAAAAACTAAAGCATGATTAGAACATGATTAGACTCAAAATAATACTCAAAAGCTTATGCCTCAGTTTCCTATTCGGTGTGTGCAAGGCACAGTATCATCCTAAGGCTTTCATCATCAACATTTTTATTTATTTTTTATTTTGAAAAAAAAAACCTTAGAAATCTGTTGTTTTTTTTTTAATAATATTTACAAAATTTAATAACTGTAAACTACGGAAATTATTGAATTTGAGAGTTTGGCTCAGTTTCCTATCTGGTTTCTCATAACACCATATCCGATCATAAGCCTTTCATCATTGACAAACTCCCCGGGTTTTTTTTTTTTGAAAACAAAACTTTAGAAATCTGTTTTTTTTTTTGTAATGGCACAACTTTTATAAAAGCACACACTTTTTTTGGTTTTTTTCATTTTGAAAACAAGACCTTAGCAATCTGTTTTTTTTTTTAAATATTGAAACTCAATTAAACTTTTTTTTTTCATTTTGAAAACAAGTTGATAAAGTAGAAAATGATGATAATTGCTCACAAATCAGTTGATCTTTTGAGGAGGTGCAAGGATTAGGTATGCTGGAATGTTGCCTTTGATTAGGCATAATACCTCTTGAGTTGATCTGCATTCGTGGGCCTTGGAAGTTCTTCTCCATCTAGGTCCATTAATTGTACTGTCATTCCTTGAAAAATCTTTTTGACAATGAATGGGCCTTCCCACTTTGGCTTGAACTTTCCCCTTGGGTCGGTGTGCTTTACCGGATGGATTTATTTGAGCACAATATCTCATTCGTTGAAGTTGCGTGGTCGCACGTGTTTGTTGAAACTTCGTGCAACTCTGCTCTGGTATGCTTGAGAATGTCAGGCTGCTGCCAACCTCTTTTCGTCGATAAGATTTAGTTGCTCAACTCTCACTTTTACCCATTCATCTTCAGGTAACTGACTCTCCTTTAGGACTCTTAGAGTTGGAATTTCCACCTCTATAGGATGCATTGCCTCCATACCATATGTGAGAGAGAATGGTGTATCCCCGGTTGCGGTGCGAATTGAGGTTTTGTATGCCCATAAAGCATATGGTAATTTCTCACTCCAATATGTATATGTATCCATCATCTTCTTTAGGATCTTGACGAGTGTCTTGTTGGCTGCTTCTACCGCTCTATTGGTTTGAGCCGATACGGTGATGCTAGATGGTTCTTAATCTTGTACTTTCCAAGCAGTTCTTCGGTTTCTTCACCGATAAAGTTTGACCCATTGTCTGATATTATTTCATGTGGAACTCCATATCTGCAGATGATGTGGTTGTAGGAAATCGACTGTCGACTTTCCTTTGAAACTTCTGGTTTGAAATGGCTTCTACCCATTTGGTGAAATAGTCAATTGCAACAAAGATATACTTGTGGCCATTGGAAGATGGATTGATTTTACCTATGAGATCGATTCCCCAGGTAGAAAAAGGCCATGGAGACGATAGTGTATGAAGTTAAGAAGGAGGTACATGCATAAGGTTCCCATGTATCTGACATTGGTGACATCTCATGACGAAGTTACAGCAATCTGACATCATTGTTGTCCAGTAGTAGTATCCCAAGCGAGCTATCTTCCTACTCATCATGTGTGCGTTCATATGAGGACCACACTCACCAATGTGTACTCTCCAGGATCTTCCTTGCTTCGTGTTCGTTCATGCATCGTAACAAAGTTCTGTCTCTTGACAACTTGTACAGAAAATTTGCAAAGATTGTGTACTGACACGTCATCCTTCAAATGTACCTCCTTTGTTGTTTTGTTGAATCTTCTGGATAAGACTAATCTTCGAGGTACCATTGTAAATCAACAAACCAAGGAGTGCCGTATAATTGTTCAGCGGCGACTTGAATGGCATAACATAAGGCAGGTTCATCTCTTTGGCCTATTTCGATAGGTTTCACCGTCATTCCTTCGGGGACTGCAAGCCAAGAAGCTAAAACAGCAAGAGCATTAGCACCATAATTTTTGTTTATGTAGATGTGGTGGAATTTGATGTGATCGAATTGTTTTGTGAGCTCTTAAAGGTATGTATGATATTTGGATAACTGTTCGTTAACCCTCCATTCCTTCTGGATTTGCTTGATGATCAGTAGCAAATCTCCGTATATTATGATGCTCTTGACATTGATTTTAATAGCAGCTTTCAGTCCAGCTATGCAGGCTTCATATTCTGCAACATTATTAGAGCATGGAAAACATAGCCTGATACCAATAGGTGTATGAATACCTTCTAGTGACTCTAGCAGTGCCCCTATACCCCTTCCTTGTTTGTTGTGGGCGCCATCAAAGTGCATCTTCCATGGCCTATCTTCGGGTATATCAGCATACATCACCCATTCGTCTGGGAACTCAATCTTCAGCTCAGTGTTGTCGAGGATAGGATGTGATGCTAGATGATCGGAAATTTCTCTTCCTTTGACATATTTTTGTGTGATGTATGTAATATCAAACTCGGAGAGCAACAATTGCCATTTTGACATTCTTCCGAATAATACGGGATTCTCAAACAAGTATTTGATTGGATCCATCCTTGATAGAAGTTGAATCTTATGAGACAACATGTAATGTCGAAGATGTTGGGTTGCCCAGACAAGCGCCAATCAAGTATTTTCTAACATGGTGTATTTTGACTCTTACCTTGAAAAAGTTTTGATGATATAGTATATTTCCCTCTCTTTGCCGCTGCCTTTATGATACTGTCCCAACATTACTCCCATAGAGGTTTCGGTAACCGAGAGATATAAAATCAAAGGCACACCATGGGTGGGGGCAACAAGTACTGGCAGATTAACCAAATATTTCCGGATCTTTTCAAATGCTTCATAACATTCATGGTTCCATACTGTAAGCACATTCTTCCTTAGCAACTTGAATATCGGCTCGCAGATGGGAGTGAGTTGATTTATGAACCGACTTATGTATTTCAGCCGACCCAAAAATCCTATGATTTATTTCTCCGTTCTTGGTGGAGACATCTCGATGATAGCCTTAGCCTTTGATGGGTCGCATTCAATCCCTCTGTTACTGACGATGAAACCTAGCAATTTCCCGGACTTGGCGCTGAATAAACACTTGTTGGGGTTGAGCTTAAGTTGAAATTTTCGAAGACGTTGGAATACCTTTCTCAGAACATTTACATGATCCTTACTATGTGCATATTTTTCCACCATGTCGTCTACATAAATCTCTAGCTCTTTGTGCATCGTATCGTGGAAGATAGTCGTCATGGCTCGTTGGTATGTGGCTCCGGCATTCTTCAATCCAAAAGGCATAACTACATAACAAAATATTCCTCATGGAGTGATGATGGATGTTTTGATCATATCTTCTTCTGCCATTCTGATTTGATTGTATCCGGAGAAACCATTCATGAATGAACGGCTTCCTTGCCTAGAGGAGTTGTTTACCAAGATATCAATATGTGGCAACGGGAAGTCATCTTTTGGGCTTGCTTTGTTCAAGTTACGGTAATCAATGAACATCCTCACCTTTCCGTCATTCTTCGGAACAAGTACAATGTTAGCCATCCATTCAGTATAAGTGACCACTTTGAGAAAACCTGCGTTGAGCTGCTTCTCCACTTCTTCTTTGACTTTTAAGGTCCATTCTGACCTTAGTCTCCTAAGCTTTTGTTTGACTGGCTTTACATGAGGATAAGTCGGAAAATAATGGACCACCAAGTCAGTATCCAACCCAGGCATATCTTCGTAAGACCAGGCAAAGATGTCATCGAACTCAGTGAGCAGCTCGATCATCTCCTTCCTTTCTTCAGCTGATAATGTTGTCCCGATTTTCACATTCTGTGGTTCTTCTCCCGTTCTCAAGTTGATTGTTTCTTCTTCCATGAATTCTGGCTCTTTTTCATGTTTTTCGACGTTATTTTGGATCTCTTCTGGAACGTCTTTCAGGCAGGTTATCATTTCTTCATCCTCATATTCAAAATTTCCTGCAATGTCATCCTCCAAATCCAAGGTATCATATTGTTTTTCATACTTTAAAATCACACTTTCCACATTTTTTTGCTTTTCACGTTTTTCTGATTTTTTTGGATTTTTTAAATTTAATGGTGCATTAAATATACAAATACCGTCTTCCGGGGCCCACGTGGATTCTTGAGGTTCAACCTTCGTCAGTTGTGGACCCTCATTATCCGTTCTTACCAGGTCGTCAGAAGAAGTTCCGACGTCCTCTGCTGCTTCGTTGGGAATTATCATGAAGATGTTTTCATCAGATGATTGCTCCCTCCTTCTGGTGTTGGTCCTCCAGAACCTCTCTCTTTATTTTCCGAGGTACTGTTCCAAGTTTTGATTAATCACCTCTGGTCGAATCTTTGAGAAATACTCAATGAAAGCATTGATCATTTCTGGCCACGCTACTTGCCGAACGCGGTCGTTGGTTGAATACCATACTGACGCACTCCCAGTTAAGCTTTTGCCGAAATATTGTTTCAATTCATCTTTGTGCATCTTCAATGGTCTTATGTACCACAAGAATGACTTGAGGTGTTTGATGAGGGAGCCTTTACCGTTATAGATAGGAAATTTCCTCCTTCCAGGAAATTGCAACCCTAAGGATGCAATAACCATGCATTCTTGGATTGAGCTTGTCATACTCTCCTTTTGTTCAGGAACTACCAATTCTTGTCCATCTTCCCCTTTGTGTCCGCTGGATTCTCCTGCATTTTTAGTGGGAGATGGAGAAAAAAGATGACTTACCCCTTCATAGATGGGTTCCTCGTTTTCTTTTCCTTGGTCAGAACTTCTTCTTGTTACCACGGGTTTACATTTATTGGTTTTCTAGGTGGTGGAGCCTTTTCTTCTCCTTTACGGATGAACCATTTTTGGAAGGACAGTTGACGGCTCCAATCTATTCCTTGATCTTCTCGCCTTTTCCCAAATATTGTAGTATTTTGATAGGTCAACTGATATCCCAGGCCTGCCGTATCAATTGCCTTTCTCCCAGGTATTGTTATTGGTTGTGTTGGCCCTTGTTGTCGGAGCCCCAGCCCCATTCCCGGAAAGAACTTGTTTTTTTGTAACATTTTCGGAACATTTAGATTCCGGTATTTGAGTTGGTCCGCATGTGCACGTTGACTTGGTACTTCAGCTGCACTCTCATTTCGGACCTCTGCAGTATAATTTTCAATCACATGGACCATATTTATGGACGCTTGATGAGCCCTTATTTCGTCCTCCCCATTATCTGCATGTATAGTAATTAATTCATTTCCCATCCTGAATCTGGATTTCTGGTGAAGGGAGGATGCACCAATTCTATTTTTATGCATTCATGGACATCCTAGAAGCATGTTAAAACTTTCCGAGATATCCATGAGGAGGAAGGTAGCCTTGGTTTTCATAGGTCTGACCCATATTTCGAGCGTGATCTCCCTAATTCCTATTTTCTTACCGTTATCGAAACCTCTGACCGTTAAAGCTGATTTATTGCTTTTGATTACACAACTGAGGTCAATCCCTATCTTTATTGCTGCTTTTAGGGTGCATATGTTAACACCTGCACCGTTGTCCATGAAGACTGACGGTATAACCATGTTTTACCATCCTATGGTGATGTAGAGTCCTTTGTTGTGATCTCTTCCTTCTGGTGGTAGGTCGTCGTCTGTTAATGTAATTGCACCTAGTCTTGCAGCTTGGTCGATCATGTGCACTAGTTCGCCAGGAGTGATTCCCAATGGAACCTGCATCAAGCTTAGTGCCTCTTGTAGGGATTGACGATGACTTGTCGATGCTTCTAGAAGTCCCCAAATAAAGATGTCTGCCTTTGTTCTTCGCAACTGCTCGATGAGTATTTTATTCTCCTTCATCGCATCTTTTAGATTGCTGGTCCGGATTCGAACTGGATTTCCCCTAGCCGGAACACCTGGATTTTCGGATCGCAGATTTGGAGGCTTGAACTATCTCCCTCCCCTTGTTTGGTGTTGTACTTCTTCACATCTTTCCGGCATTTGTTCCGGGTACGTATATAACTTTCCCGATTCCTACGATAGTGAACAATGGTTTTGTTTTTACTTTAAAGATGTTGACAACTAATGTGATTTTTTATGCTTCTTCGTTGTTCTCGACAACGACTCTAACATCTTTCTTTGTTTTGATTGGAAATTCTTCTGGGAGGGTGCGGCGTACTTCGATGAAGTTGACTCCCTGATTCCGCGGATGTGGCGGAAGAGGGTTCTGTTGGATATTGGGTTGCTTCGACGACCCCTCGATGACTATCTTATTATCATCCAACAAATCTTGGATAAGATGCTTCAGGACATAACATGAGTTGGTATCATGCCCCGCGCTTTAATGATAATTGCACTTATTTGATTCATCATAACCCCGAGGTTTAGGGTTAGGTACAGGTTTAGGATCCCGAAGTTGGATCAATTTCTCTTTAACTAGTGCAGGAAGGAAACCGATGATTTCTCCATCCAGTTCATAAAACACCCGATTTCTGCTCCCCCTTTTTTCAACATACTGCTGACCATTTCCTTGTCGAAGTGTCTCTGTCATTGGTGCTTTTACTGCAGCTTTGATGTAGGTGGGTCTGGAAGGAGTTGGGTTGACATAACTGACTTCCGTTTTTTTTTTGAGGTTTGCCCAGTGAGGAATCCAGAGTATGCACCGTCTCTCATGGCATCCTCGATGCTGGCTCCTTTTCTTCGAAAAGCAGCAAGATTCTTGGGTGCGGACATGCTGAGGGGCACCCTGTAAGACATGGAAATATTTTTTATTAGCATCCTTAATTGAGTTTCTTCAGAGGGACGTTCGATCATTTCGAACATTTTTTTCCCATCGACTCATCCAGTCGATGAACCCTTCATAGGCCCCTTGTCGGAGGGACTCGAGCTCGCGGAAGGCGATTGTATGATCTATATTTTTGGTAAAGTGTTGGACAAATGATTCAATCATGGTTGGCCATGTGGATATTTTATATTTTTCCACGTGTTGATACCAATCCAGAGCTAGTCCAGTAAGGCCCTGGTGGAATAAGTTTAACAACCAATCATCTGTTTACCCTTGGGGCTTTAGATAATTGAGGTAATGTTGATGTGAGATGCTGGAGGGCCACGACCATCATACTTCGCCATTTTAGGGAATCTGAAACCTTCGGGGAGTTTCCCTCTTGGTGGAGTGTACCACACTTTTCTCTCGATGCCGGTGTTGTCTTCAATGGCTGACAACCTCTTTGTTACTTGTTCTTTGAAATGTTCGTATTCCAAGTTCTCTTTGCTTGGTGATGGGATTTCGTTATCGTCGCCTGCATTTCCAGATTCCCCATTTATGTTTTGCTCTTTATGTAGTGGATTGTCTTCGGGTCCAGAACCGTTCATTTTTCGATGGGAATCAAAGCCTTTTTCGTTGTTCACATTGTTTCTGGCCTCATCTTGCAGCTTCGTACAAAAAATTGCGAGTTTTTCTTCAATGATTTGTTCAATATTTGAGGTGAGGATGTCAGGATTGCTAGTTTCCACTTTCCCATGTTGCGAATCATCCATCTTGACCAGTCTTCCTCATTTTCTCCGATGCCAGCTACGAGTGTAAGCTCCCCTTCGCGTTATGGTTGCTTACGCTTGGATGAGTACATTTAATCACAAAATCTTAATAAGTGAACATTAGTACATAATAAAGAAAAGATTATAAAATTTCCCATTAATCATTTTTTAACTCGAATCTCTTATTTTTTTCCCCAGTGAAGTCGCCACTGTAGAAATCGAGGCCTGGCACGGGTCGAGAACCGGTCTTTTCCGATCCCTAATTTATTATGGGGGGAAGTCTATATGCTCATCCGTTCATGGATGTTTATCGCACAAGGTCGGACAGATGTAGCTTCTTACGAGTTTGTTCTATAAGAGAGCTAACTCCGTAAAGAGAGATGTTTTGAAGTTGCCACCTGACTAAGAGGAGTCGGGACCCTTTAACTAGTTTGAATTCTTTTGAGGAAAACAAAATCTAATTATAACTTTCATGTTTATGGTCTGCTATCAGAGAGTTCAGGGTAAGGAGATTCTAGTACGGGATGGGAAGGTGGTAGGCACCCATCATCCACCCAATCATATGATTGGCATATACTTCATGATTAAATGAGGATGATATTTACAACTTTTCTTTAAAATGTTCTATACACACTTGTGACTCTTAGACTCATATATATATGAGATATTTTGTAAAAGGGTCGCAACTATATTAGCTAATTAGGGTATGGGTCCGAAAACATGCAGTTGATGCATTAGGGTCGAAGAATGACTTTGATTGTTTGATTTTTTACTAAAATACCCTTATCAAATAGGTAAAGGACATTATCTTAACGCCCTTTATGGTTCAACTGAGTCGTTACGACCCTCACCTTGCGTTCAAATGCCAAACACCTGATGATCAATATTTCACGTAAAACCTAAACCTAACGCAGCACAATCACAACATTTTATTTGATGTAAACGAATCAAAAAATTTCAAAAACCTTAAGAACCCATTATATGCATAATCCCCCATGAAAAGATAATCAGCAACATGAGCATTCAATAAGATCATCAAATTGACCATGAATACTACCATAAACAGTAGCTGGACAAACATTAGATTGGTTGTAAATTACCTTTTACTTCTGCTTCTGTTAATGATTTACATACCATAAAATATTTCATTTGATTTGTTAGATCTCACATCCACAAAATTCAATTAACTGCTTATCACCCTAACATAACTTAATTCAATTTGATTGAATTTGAAGAAGACAATTTTGATTTCGTTAATTAGGATTTGCAAAATCACTTTTTCTTTCTCATTTTTGAGGTTTTTTCTTCTCTTCCTTTAAACCCCCAATTAAAACGTACTTCCAATTCTGCCTCAGTACTCATTGAATTAAAGATTACTTCCCCATTCTGTCTCACGCTCCTCCATATAAAATTGAATCCAAAATGGTTCTCGTATTCTGCAGTACCAAAAATGGTTTCTTAAATTCTGTCTTTCTTCTCGATAATTCATTCCTTTGAAATTTGACAGCTGCCCATTCTGGGCATCAACACAACTGCTTTTTAATTCGATCTTCATTTTTTTTTTTCTCCTGAGAAAGAAAGAGGGTTTTCAATGACGTCGGATATCAGGGTTTAGACAGTCAAATACGGTCAGGGGATTTTCTAAAATATAAAAAGTCAAACTAATGGGGTTTTCACGGTCTATGGCTAGTCTCCGACCCTAATGCATCAAGTGCATGTTTTACGACCCAGACCCTAATTATAAAATATAGTTACGACTACCCTTTTACAAAATATCTCTATATATAGCTGGCAAAACAACTTATGATTATTCAATGGTATTGTGAACCTTGATCAATTCCTAACATGTTGAGAATACTAAGGCCAAACCTAAAATTGTAATTTATTGATGTGAATAGTTTAGATATGAATTAGACATCCATGGATGATGACAGAAATTTGGAAGCTGTCAAGGATTACCGATTGAAGGCTTATTGAAATTTTGGAGTAATAACCGATAACCTGCAACTTAACCGGTTGTTAGATAAGTTATTTGAATATTATTCATATGTGGGGGTTGTGAAACCGCCCCACGATATGAATTAATTATATTATACTACGAAACATATCATTACAAACAAGTTATGTAGAAATTGACATGGACAATCAGAATTTGAGAGGGGAAATCCATTATACTCACAATTTTGATTTATCCACGAAAATAAATTTTATCAATATACCTTAGACGGTATTTTCTTCAAAGATTCTTATACTCTTCCCTTTTTTTTTGTTTTTGGTTAAGTATGCTGAAAGTAGTTAAAGTACTGGCAATTTAATGCTAATCTTTTAAAAACAATACTTGATTTAATATTTCTATTTTTTTGGGTTTTTCTCAAAATGAACTATAAATGCATAAGACCATAACAACTATTATGTAGGAGGGAAATTTGATTTCTCTTTGATTAAATGATAAAATACATGGAGACTAAGAACATGTGAGAAGAAATAGTTTTCTAATTGAGAGACGATAATTCTTCTTGGTTTGGGTGGAAACCTAGATTTTTTATTGTGTTTCCATAAAAAAAAATTATTTGGTGTAATTGGTTGTGATTCTTTGTTGTAGAATCAGATTTTTTGGTGTTGTGTAACTCTTTTGGGTTTTCTTGTTAGTAACTCCCTTGGGATTTCATGGTGTCTTTCCTTGGTTGTAAGGTATGCCTTATATAGTTGAAGAAAGGTTGGGAGTAGGTGGAAGAAATGATGAAAAGAATAGTGGGGAACAAAGAAAATTGAGATTTTTCTTTACCTCCTTTTTTCTTTTACTTTCCTCTTCTTTTTTTTGACTTTTCTTTTAAAATTTCTTGAAAGTAATTCAACGGATGAAAAAATGGGGATGTGAGGAGATGGTGCATGTGATGTGTTTGAAAAACCTTTTTTTTCTTTTCCAATCCTCTTTTTTTGACTTTTTTTTTCTTTTAAAAAAAAAAAAGTTCCTTGAAAGGAATTCAACGGATGAAAAAATGGGGATGTGAGGAGATGGTGCATGTGATGTGTTTGAAAAGCCTTTTTTCTTTTCTTTTCTTTTCTTTTCCTTTCCTTTTTTTTTTTGACTTTTTTTTTTTTGTAAATTCCTTGAAAGGAATTCAAAGGATAAAAAATGGGGATGTGAGGAGAATTCTTTTCATTTGTTAGTAAGAATTATTGGTAGGAGAAGGATTATTTCGCATGGGTCATGGAAATAGGTAAATAGGTAATGAAATGGGTAATTAGGTGGTGCTTGTGGGCTTGATTGGGTAGTGCTTGTGGGCTTGATTGGTAGTGCTTGTGGGTTTGATTTAAAGGATATGGAAATCCTTAATTTTCCACAAAGAATTTCTCTTGTATTCAGTTTCGAAGTATAAGACTAATATTTTTCCATGGAAGATGCGAAATTGGGGTGTCAACAACAATTGCACATTAACTCTTGATTCACATGGATTTTGTGTGAAGGATCTCAACCCTGATAAGCTTCTTTTCCAAGCTCCACATAGAAATAGACTTTATCCTATTTCATTCAGCTCCAACCATCATGCTCTCACCTCCACACTTCATGATCCAGCTTTACTTCATAGAAGATTTGGACATCCTTCATTTCAGACTCTACAAAAATTGTGTAAAACACTGAAATTGTCCATTGTTTCAAATAAACCCTTCTTTTGTAATGAATGCAAATTATGCAGATGTCAGAAACTACCTTTCCAAATGTCTAGTTATGAAGCTACTAAACCTTTAGAACTTTTGCATATAGACCTCTGGGGTCCTTGTCATGTAGCTTCTACATCAAGTGTTTTGTATTATGCAAATGTTGTGGATAAATTTACCAAATATTGTTGGATTTTACCTATTATTATTACCAAAGCAACTTTCAAACATGGTTTCATCTCATTTGTCATTAGGATTGAAAAGTTGTTGTCTCACTCTGTTGTTACTATAAGAACTGATAATAGTGGTGAGTTTCTTAATAATTTTCTTCTTCATTTCTGTGAATCAAAAGGTATAAGTCATGAATTTTCTTGTACACACACACCAGAACAGAATGGTGTTGTTGAAGTAAAACATAAACAACTTTTAGGAATTACTAGAACTCTTCTTTTTCAAGCTGGTCTACTAAATTATTTTGGGTAGAAGCTCTTCAGACTGCTAATTATCTAATCAACAGACTTCCCACTAGATCTATTTCTTTTCAATCACCTTTTGAAGCTCTATTTCACAAACAACCTGATTATAACTTTCTTAAATCTTTTGGTTGTGCTTTCTTTCCATGGCTCAAGCCTTATACCACCAATAAACTTGAACCTAGAAGTAAACATTGTATTTTTCTTGGTTATAGTCTAAATCAAAAAGGCTATAGATGTCTTGGTCCTATCTCAGGTACTATTTACATCTCTAGATATGTTTCCTTCAATGAATCTTCATTTCCTTACACCTCACTTGTCTCTAAGAGTACCACATTGCCTTCTACTTACATCCCAACTGTTTTTCCTATTGAGTCTTCTACTGAAACTCTTGCTCCAATCTCCAATGTTCAGCCTATTGTTTATTCTCCTAGTATTCCTTCAACTCCTAATTACACTATGAATGATCACAACATGACTACTATGGGTAAAAGAGGAATATACAAGCCTAAATATTACTTTGCTACTAAACATCCATTTCCAGTTGCATTCTTATCTTCAATTCCAACTTGTATTATTGCTGCTAACAAAATTGTTGTTTGGAGAGTTGCTTCTGTGAATGAGTATACGACCCTTCAGAATGCTGGTACTTGGTCTTTAGTTCCTCCTGAAGATGATCAAAATGTCATTGGTTGCAAGTGGGTGTTTAGAACAAAGTACAATCCTGATGGCAGCATTGGAATGCATAAGGCAAGACTTGTTTCCAAAGGCTATCATCAACAACCAGGACTTGATTTTGAAGATACATTTAGTCCAGTAGCTAATCCAACTACTATCATAATCATTTTGTCTATAACAGTGCAATTCAATTGGCAAATTCATCAGCTTGATGAAAGTAATGCCTTTCTCCATGGGGATTTGAAGGAAACTGTCTATATGAATCAATCGCCTGGCTTTATTGATCCTGATAAATATAATCATGTGTGTCTACTACATAAATCTATTTATGGGCTCAAACAGGCACCTAGAGCATGGTTTGAGAAGATCAGTACTGCCTTTCTTTCTTTCGGTTTTGTACACTCTGTTGCATATTCTTCTTTGTTTATGCACAAGGATGGAAATCAGATTACAGTTGCACTTGTTTATGTGGATGATATCCCGCTTACTGGTTCTTCATCAACTTTTATTCTTCATATCATTGCTCAGTTGCAGTTTCAAATTAAGGATTTGGGTCCTCTGCATTATTTTTTGGGTCTTGAAGTTCATAGAAATGGTGATTCTCTATTTCTATCTCAAACTAAATATGCAGTGGATTTTCTCAATAAATTTCATATGAAGGGTGCTAAGTCCTGTAAAACTCCTATTGTTGCTTCATAGAAATTGTCAAAGGATGATGGTTTACTTCTAGACAATCCAACTGAATACAAGTCCTTAGTAGGGGTACTTCATTATATTACTTGGACAAGACCTAAAATTTCCTTTGCAGTGAATTTAGTTTGCCAGCATATGCAGCATCCTAGAACTGTACATCTAGTGGCTGCTAAATGAATTTTACGCTATGTCAAAGGCACTCTTGGCTATGGCATACACTTCACCAAAGGTAGTTCATTTTTTTTGGGTTTTTCTGATGCTGATTGGGCTGGTTATGTTGATGACATAAGATCAACTGGAGTTTACTGTGTTTTTCTTGGTCCCAACATCATTTCATGGTCATCCAAGAAGCAGACAACTTTGGCACGCTCAAGTACTGAAGATGAGTATCGTACTCTAGCTCATAGTGCTGCTGAAATTGTTTGGATCTGTTTTATCCTCAGAGATCTTCATATGCTACTACCAGGTGTGCCTAAACTTGCTTGTGATAATCTTAGCTCTCTCTCCTTAGCTTCTAATCCTGTGCTCCATTCAAGAATGAAACATGTTCAGTTGGACTACCATTTTGTTAGAGAGCTAGTTCAATCAAAAGCTCTGGATGTATTTTATGTCAGCACCATAGATCAGATTGCGGATATTTTCACAAAAGGTCTTCATGCTCCATGTTTTACTCTATTGCGTTCCAAGCTCAATGTCAGCTCACTACCCCTGAGCTTGAGGGGGATAATGACACAAATGTAGTGGTGCAGGATAATAGATGTAGAAGTGCAGGTTAATATTGAGTGGTGTAGGTTACGGTAATAATGCAGTGCAGGATAAGGACGTTTGAAATGTAATTCCCTCTCACGTGTGCTAGCTATCCAACTTATATTTGTCGGTCAGGTGTACGTTAGTCTGTCTTTATATACTCACATTTTATGCGCTATGTCTGTAAGGAAACCTTATCTTCTCTAATGAAACAATGTGTGTGTTTCCTGTGATTGATGCAATACTATCATAGCTGACATCAGCGATAAGACGACTGAGTTGAGAAACACATGAGCTCAATTATATCAGAACTGAATGGTACCAGTAGGACCTAACAACCATTCCTGAACACAATTTCTAAAGTTAAACAAACAAGTGCACTGGCATAGACTAAGATCCGCCTCAAGTGGTTCAATTAAGCTACCGATACAAATTTTTGTATTTTACGTTCGGCTTGAATTTTGTAATTAGCCAATTATTATCACTTGACACTTATGTTTTGTCTGCTCTTTGATACTCGACTTCACTTTTATTCCAATGAAAATACGAGGTGAGGAGTTTCTTATGTGAATTCTTAATTTGATTAAACTAGCTTGAAACCCGTGCTACGCACCGGGACTGTTGGAATTTCTTACATCGTTGGTTCATGTCCACTGAGGCGGGGCTTCGCCCCGCACCCGTCCCAATAAAAGTTTTAATAGGCTATTATAGAATTTACTATTTAACAGATTGACAATTAAAACTATGTAATTAAAATTTCTAATAATCAAATGTATAATACTTTCATAATTTAAAGATCTCACATGGTTTTGAAAACTAATTTCAAGTAACCCAATAAAGCAGTAATCAACTCTACAAATAAATTAAAATAAATAAATCAAAGTATCGAAAGAAAAATAGTTTAAACTATAAACACTAAAATATATTAGATTTTTTTTAGTAGTTAACCAGTGTTATGCACCGGGTAAATTGATCACAATTTAGTGAGGTTTCACTCGTCCCAAAGAGGGTCCCAATTAACATTTGCGGTGTATAATGAAAATGCCAATTACCATTTAATAAACTAACAGTTGGAACCAAAATCACCTATTACATATGGTTTAAAGTGTTGGAGATTAAGAAATACTCTTAAAGAAAATACTTTAAAAAAAATAATTAACTTTTGAAATCAGTACGTAGTTCATGATATTTCCAACATCAATACTATTGGTAGTTACATGAAAAATCACACTCGCTATCTAATATTAGAGATACTAAAAAAACACGAAAATATAAGATGGATTGCCAACACTAAATAGTACAAAGCACATGAAGTGCTTCCCGTCAAAAAAGATGTTATCAAGGAAATGAATTGATATATCTTCTTTGGGAATCATATATCTACTTTAAGAATCAAGTGGCCAATTCAACAACTCTTCTAGTCTCCAAGATCTTCTAATAAAATGAACGCTATACTCACTATATAGGTACGGATATCTGATAGAGACACTAAAGAAACACGATATTAATATAAAATAGATTTCCTAAATAGTACAAAGCATATGAAGTGCTTCCCGTCAAAGATGATGTAATATAGGAAATATACTTATATATCTTACTCAGAAATCATATAGCTGCGTTAAGAATCAAGCTACCAATTTAACTACTCATCCAGGCACTAACTTCTTGTAGTTATATTAAAAATCACGCTCGCTATATAGTTGTATTGATATCTTATATTAGAGACACTTAAAAAAATTGATATTATATAAAAATAGATTGTCAACTCTAAATAGTACAAAACATATAAAGTGTGCCCTTCAAAGAAGATGTAATATAAGAAATATACTGATATATCTTTCTTCAAAAATCATATAGTTAAGTTATAAATCAAGCGATCAATTTAACTGCTCTGTTAGGCACTAACTTCTTGTAGCTAAATGAACAGTTACACTCATTATATAGTTGTATTGATATCTGGTATTCGAGACACTTAAAAAAATGATGTTAAGTAAAATAGATTGTCAATTCTAAATAGTACAACACATATGAAGTGTTTCCCGTTGAAGAAGATGTAATCAAGGAAAATCACAAATATTTTTTTTTTCAGAAATCAAACATGAAGTGTTTCCCGTTTCTTGAGTTTCTCTCTTCAAGAGACGCTCTACACTAATGTGAGTAATGTAGTGAAATAGATAAAACGAAAAAAAGGCAAAGGTAAAAAATGATCCCGTGCAAGCATTACAAAATGATTGTGTGATTTTTTCACATGTAACTCCAAGTCTATACATGCCAAGTTCGTTCATATTGATATGTAAGGCCTTACGACCAATACATCAAGGATCCATTTGGCGCGTGGTGTGCTGGTTTTGTTATTGTTGCTGAATTGGGTGAAAGAAACTTGAGAAATCCTAAATTGAACATTAAATTTAGGTTTGAATGCTATAATAGCACGATGAAGAAACAAAATGGCTTATAGCGAGTGTGGACATCACACTTATTGACTGATCACAACCAAGGTACACATCATCCATGTTCATATATTTTTATGTAGGGATTATATATAATATGTCCAAATACACAAAGTGAAAGTGGATGTTTGAAGTACTTTGTTGTGTTCATAATCAAATGATGTCAGAGTATATAGAGATAAACCTTGCATCATTAGTTGATAAAATAACTAAGCATATTTTTGAGAAATCCAAACAACATTAGAATTCTAGTGGTAAGGAGCCTCTTAGAGACCTCGTTAAGGGAGCTGATATATGAAATGGTCAGTTGTTAAAGAGCCCATTTTGTGTGAAAACAACATACGCAAAAAATTGTTAGACTCATAGTAACAATATGTGATAATGTGATATACGTAGACCTTGTGAATGTGATATTCTTGAACTGTTACTTTGAGGTTATCATTTTCGTACTTCTTGGGAAAAGTTACTTGATACCGGCTTGGCGGTGATAACCCTCTTGATACAGGGTGGTCAAGTATACTTTTTTGTGATTTGAATTATTGTAAGGAGTGTATTTTTAATTAATTTGTCAATTTCGTCAATATAAATAATCCCTTGTTGAGCAGCTTGCATCCCGATACCTTTAACATAAATAAAGAAGAAGGGTTAAGAACCAAAATAAAATTAAGCAAAGCAATCGAAAATTCTAACCACATATTCTAATCAAAATTCTCTTTATTGACAAAAACAAAGCCAAAAATAATTTCAAATGCCACAATTTGTGTGAATCGATGCAAAACTCTTTTCTCAATAATAAGCCATATGTAAAAAATTCTTAATTTGCGCTTCCAGATATAATACAGTGAAAATATTGATATCTTTTTCTCAAATTCTTATATGGAGCTCATGGAGATTTTCAAGGGATACTCGATGAGTCAAATCACTCAACACCAGGAAGATGTAGTTATTTTGTAATTAGATAGCTTTTTTTTTTTCCATGGGAGTCTTTGACTCAACACTTGTACATATTTTTCTCTTCTCAATATAACCTTTTCTTCTCGAAAAATAAATAACGGTATTAGAGAACAAAAAAATTATTGGAAGCAACGTATAGTTATTAATAAAGAAGTGTGTGCCTATATCAAACGACACCAAAACAAAACTAAAATCTACTGATCTTAGAAAAAAAACTCAAAAAACCAAAATCTATTTATTGTTATTCGATAAGAACATATCAAGATGGTCTTTGAGTTTTTTCGGATCAGATGCCAGGAAATTCGTTGTTGTCACCAGAATTAGAATACATATGTAAGGAATATTCTTAGGTTACCATCATAGATGGAATCCACGAAGATAGTAAGATTAATAATAGGGGAGAAAAATCCAGGAAATAAAAGCACATTCTTTGTTGCTTCCAAACCACTGCAAATCAGTAAAAGTACCAGTAAATTACATTAGTTGAAGGATTACTATGAGCTTAGTTTGGGAGTCCATTGAGAATTTTCCACAATTTTCCACATTCTGATCATTCGACGCGAAAGATTACTATGCTGTAAGTTTCCCTTTGTATACCTTGGAATAACATAAATCTATACCATGAAGTAACCCAATAAAGCTGCAATCAACTCTACAAATAAATTAAAATAAATAAATCAAAGTATCGAAAGCAAAATAGTTTAAACTATAAACACTAAAATATATTAGATATTTTTAGTAGTTAACCAGTGTTATGCACCGGGTACCATCGAAATTGATCACAATTTAGTGAGGATTCACTCGTCCCAAAGGAGGTCCCAATTAACATATGCGGTGTATAATGAAAATGCCAATTAACATTTAATAGACTAACAGTTGGAACCAAAATCACCAATTACATATGGTTTAAAGTGTTGGAGATTAAGAAATCCTCTTAAAGAAAATACTTAAAAAAAAAATTACTTTTGAAATCAGTTTGTAGTTCATGATATTTCCAACATCAATACTATTGGTAGTTACATGAAAAATCACACTCGCTATCTAATATTAGAGATACTAAAAAAACACGAAAATATAAGATGGATTGCCAACACTAAATAGTACAAATCACATGAAGTGCTTCCCGTCAAAGAAGATGTTATATCAAGGAAATGAATTGATATATCTTCTTTGGAAATCATATATCTACTTTAAGAATCAAGTGGCCAACTCAACAACTCTTCTAGTCTCCAAGTTCTTCTAATAAAATGAACGATATACTCACTATATAGGTACTGATATCTGATAGAGACACTAAAGAAACACGATATTAATATAAAATAGATTTCCTAAATAGTACAAAGCATATGAAGTGCTTCCCGTCAAAGATGATGTAATATAGGAAATATACTTATATATCTTTCTCATAAATCATATAGCTGCGTTAAGAATCAAGCTACCAATTTAACTGCTCATCCAGGCACTAACTTCTTGTAGTTATATAAAAAATCACGCTTGTTATATAGTTGTATTGATATCTTATATTAGAGACACTTAAAAAAGTTGATATTATATAAAAATAGATTGTCAACTCTAAATAGTACAAAACATATAAAGTGTGCCCTTCAAAGAAGATGTAATATAAGAAATATACTGATATATCTTTCTTCAAAAATCATATAGTTACGTTATAAATCAAGCGATCAATTTAACTGCTCTGTTAGGCACTAACTTCTTGTAGCTAAATGAAAAATTACACTCATTATATAGTTGTATTGATATCTAGTATTCGAGACACTTAAAAAAATGATATTAAGTAAAATAGATTGTCAATTCTAAATAGTACAACACATATGAAGTGTTTCCCGTTGAAGAAGATATAATCAAGAAAAATCACAATTTTTTTTTTTTCAGAAATCAAACATGAAGTGTTTCCCGTTTCTTGAGTTTCTCTCTTCAAGAGACGCTCTACACTAATGTGAGTAATGTAGTGAAATAGATAAAAAGAAAAAAAGGCAAAGGTAAAAAATGATCCCGTGCAAGCATTACAAAATGATTGTGTAATTTTTTCACATGTAACTCCAAGTCTATACTTGCCAAGTTTGTTCATATTGATATGTAAGGCCTTACGACCAATACATCAAGGATCCATTTGGCGCGTGGTGTGCTGGTTTTGTTATTGTTGCTGAATTAGGTGAAAGAAACTTGAGAAATCCTAAATTGAACATTAACTTTAGGTTTTAATGCTATAATAGCACGATGAAGAAACAAAATGGCTTATAGCGAGTGTGGACATCACACTTATTGACTGATCACAACCAAGGTACACATCATCCATGTTCATATATTTTTATGTAGGGATTATATATAATATGTCCAAATACACAGTGAAAGTGGATGTTTGAAGTACTTTGTTGTGTTCATAATCAAATGATGTCAGAGTATATAGAGATAAACCTTGCATCGTTAGTTGATAAAATAACTAAGCATATTTTTGAGAAAGCCAAACAACATTAGACTTCTAGTGGTAAGGAGCCTCTTAGAGACTTCGTTAAGGGAGCTGATATATGAAATGGTCAGTTGTTAAAGAGACCATTTTGTGTGAAAACAACATACGCAAAAAATTGTTAGACTCATAGTAACAATATGTGATAATGTGATATACGTAGACCTTGTGAATGTGATATTCTTGAACTGTTACTTTGAGGTTATCATTTTCGTACTTCTTGGGAAAAGTTACTTGATACCGGCTTGGCGGTGATAACCCGCTTGATACAGGGTGGTCAAGTATACTTTTTTGTGATTTGAATTATTGTAAGGAGTGTATTTTTAATTAATTTGTCAATTTCGTCAATGTAAATAATCCCTTGTTGAGCAGCTTGCATCCCGATACCTTTAACAAAAATAAATAAGAAGGGTTAAGAACCAAAATAAAATTAAGCAAAGCAATCAAAAATTCTAACCACATATTCTAATCAAAATTCTCTTTATTGACAAAAACAAAGCCAAAAATAATTTCAAATGCCACAATTTGTGTGAATCGATGCAAAACTCTTTTCTCAATAATAAGCCATATGTAAAAAATTCTTAATTTGCGCTTCCAGATATAATACAGTGAAAATATTGATATCTTTTTCTCAAATTCTTATATGGAGCTCATGGAGATTTTCAAGGGATACTCGATGAGTCAAATCACTCAACACCAGGAAGATGTAGTTATTTTGTAATTAGATAGCTTTTTTTTTCCATGGGAGTCTTTGACTCAACACTTGTACATATTTTTCTCTTCTCAATATAACCTTTTCTTCCCGAAAAAAAAATAACGGTATTAGAGAACAAAAAAATTATTGGAAGCAACGTATAGTTATTAATAAAGAAGTGTGTGCCTATATTAAACGACACCAAAACAAAACTAAAATCTACTGATCTTAGAAGAAAAAAACTCAAAAAACCAAAATCTATTTATTGTTATTCGATAAGAACATATCAAGATGGTCTTTGAGTTTTTTCGGATCAGATGCCAGGAAATTCGTTGTTGTCACCAGAATTAGAATACATATGTAAGGAATATTCTTAGGTTACCATCATAGATGGAATCCACGAAGATAGTAAGATTAATAATAGGGGAGAAAAATCCAGGAAATAAAAGCACATTCTTTGTTGCTTCCAAACCACTGCAAATCAGTAAAAGTACCAGTAAATTACATTAATTGAAGGATTACTATGAGCTTAGTTTGGGAGTCCATTGAGAATTTTCCACAATTTTCCACATTCTGATCATTCGACGCGAAAGATTACTATGCTGTAAGTTTCCCTTTGTATACCTTGGAATAACATAAAGCTATACCATGAAGTAACCCAATAAAGCTGCAATCAACTCTACAAATAAATTAAAATAAATAAATCAAAGTATCGAAAGCAAAATAGTTTAAACTATAAACACTAAAATATATTAGATATTTTTAGTAGTTAACCAGTGTTATGCACCGGGTACCATCGAAATTGATCACAATTTAGTGAGGATTCACTCGTCCCAAAGGAGGTCCCAATTAACATATGCGGTGTATAATGAAAATGCCAATTAACATTTAATAGACTAACAGTTGGAACCAAAATCACAAATTACATATGGTTTAAAGTGTTGGAGATTAAGAAATCCTCTTAAAGAAAATACTTAAAAAAAAAATTACTTTTGAAATCAGTTTGTAGTTCATAATATTTCCAACATCAATACTATTGGTAGTTACATGAAAAATCACACTCGATATCTAATATTAGAGATACTAAAAAAACACGAAAATATAAGATGGATTGCCAACACTAAATAGTACAAATCACATGAAGTGCTTCCCGTCAAAGAAGATGTTATATCAAGGAAATGAATTGATATATCTTCTTTGGAAATCATATATCTACTTTAAGAATCAAGTGGCCAACTCAACAACTCTTCTAGTCTCCAAGTTATTCTAATAAAATGAACGCTATACTCACTATATAGGTACTGATATCTGATAGAGACACTAAAGAAACACGATATTAATATAAAATAGATTTCCTAAATAGTACAAAGCATATGAAGTGCTTCCCGTCAAAGATGATGTAATATAGGAAATATACTTATATATCTTTCTCATAAATCATATAGCTGCGTTAAGAATCAAGCTACCAATTTAACTGCTCATCCAAGCACTAACTTCTTGTAGTTATATAAAAAATCACGCTTGCTATATAGTTGTATTGATATCTTATATTAGAGACACTTAAAAAAGTTGATATTATATAAAAATAGATTGTCAACTCTAAATAGTAAAAAACATATAAAGTGTGCCCTTCAAAGAAGATGTAATATAAGAAATATACTGATATATCTTTCTTCAAAAATCATATAGTTACGTTATAAATCAAGCGATCAATTTAACTGCTCTGTTAGGCACTAACTTCTTGTAGCTAAATGAACAATTACACTCATTATATAGTTGTATTGATATCTAGTATTCGAGACACTTAAAAAAATGATATTAAGTAAAATAGATTGTCAATTCTAAATAGTACAACACATATGAAGTGTTTCCCGTTGAAGAAGATGTAATCAAGAAAAATCACAATTTTTTTTTTTTTCAGAAATCAAACATGAAGTGTTTCCCGTTTCTTGAGTTTCTCTCTTCAAGAGACGCTCTACACTAATGTGAGTAATGTAGTGAAATAGATAAAAAGCAAAAAAGGCAAAGGTAAAAAATGATCCCGTGCAAGCATTACAAAATGATTGTGTAATTTTTTCACATGTAACTCCAAGTCTATACTTGCCAAGTTTGTTCATATTGATATGTAAGGCCTTACGACCAATACATCAAGGATCCATTTGGCGCGTGGTGTGCTGGTTTTGTTATTGTTGCTGAATTGAGTGAAAGAAACTTGAGAAATCCTAAATTGAACATTAACTTTAGGTTTTAATGCTATAATAGCACGATGAAGAAAAAAAATGGCTTATAACGAGTGTGGACATCACACTTATTGACTGATCACAACCAAGGTACACATCATCCATGTTCATATATTTTTATGTAGGGATTATATATAATATGTCCAAATACACAAAGTGAAAGTGGATGTTTGAAGTACTTTGTTGTGTTCATAATCAAATGATGTCAGAGTATATAGAGATAAACCTTGCATCGTTAGTTGATAAAATAACTAAGCATATTTTTGAGAAAGCCAAACAACATTAGACTTCTAGTGGTAAGGAGCCTCTTAGAGACTTCGTTAAGGGAGCTGATATATGAAATGGTCAACATACGCAAAAAATTGTTAGACTCGTAGTAACAATATGTGATAATGTGATATACGTAGACCTTGTGAATGTGATATTCTTGAACTGTTACTTTGAGGTTATCATTTTCGTACTTCTTGGGAAAAGTTACTTGATACCGGCTTGGCGGTGATAACCCGCTTGATACAGGGTGGTCAAGTATACTTTTTTGTGATTTGAATTATTGTAAGGAGTATATTTTTAATTAATTTGTCAATTTCGTCAATGTAAATAATCCCTTGTTGAGCAGCTTGCATCCCGACACCTTTAACATAAATAAAGAAGAAGGGTTAAGAACCAAAATAAAATTAAGCAAAGCAATCAAAAATTCTAACCACATATTCTAATCAAAATTCTCTTTATTGACAAAAACAAAGCCAAAAATAATTTCAAATGCCACAATTTATGTGAATCGATGCAAAACTCTTTTCTCAATAATAAGCCATATGTAAAAAATTCTTAATTTGCGCTTCCAGATATAATACAGTGAAAATATTGATATCTTTTTCTCAAATTCTTATATGGAGCTCATGGAGATTTTCAAGGGATACTCGATGAGTCAAATCACTCAACACCAGGAAGATGTAGTTATTTTGTAATTAGATAGATTTTTTTTCTTCCATGGGAGTCTTTGACTCAACACTTGTACATATTTTTCTCTTCTCAATATAACCTTTTCTTGTCGAAAAAAAAAAACGGTATAAGAGAAAAAAAATATTATCGGAAGCAACGTATAGTTATTAATAAAGAAGTGTGTGCCTATATCAAACGACACCAAAACAAAACTAAAATCTACTGATCTTAGAAAAAAAACTCAAAAAACCAAAATCTATTTATTGTTATTCGATAGAACATATCAAGATGGTCTTTGAGTTTTTTCGGATCAGATGCCAGGAAATTCGTTGTTGTCACCAGAATTAGAATACATATGTAAGGAATATTCTTAGGTTACCATCATAGATGGAATCCACGAAGCTAGTAAGATTAATAATAGGGGAGAAAAATCCAGGAAATAAAAGCACATTCTTTGTTGCTTCCAAACCACTGCAAATCAGTAAAAGTACCAGTAAAATACATTAATTGAAGGATTACTATGAGCTTAGTTTGGGAGTCCATTGAGAATTTTCCACAATTTTCCACATTCTGATCATTCCACGCGAAAGATTACTATATACAAGTTTCCCTTTGTATATCTTGGAATAACATAAAGCTATACCATGAAATATGGACATCTTATATTTCAATTATCCGAAGACAAAAATAAATAAATAAATGATCTTAGATGAGAAACCGAATTTGTGCTCAAAGTTTTACCATATGTGTGGGAGATATAGTGAAAGATCTGTTGATCCTACGGGTTCCTTCTTTAGTGCGTGATTATCTTCATGTAGGGCTGTCAAGGGGTCCGGGTCCTCCCGGGTAGTACATGGCCCAGAACCGGACCCGGAATATCAGCATCGGTTCCGGGTCCTAACGGTTCCGGGGCCGGTTCCATAATGTGTTGGCCCAGAACCGGACCCGTTTAAAGTCCCGGGTACCCGTTGGGTATTAAAAAAACTATTAAAATCTTAATTTCTTTCTCTTTTAAACTTGAATATAAATTATTTTTATAAAAATTTATTATTATTTCCTTATTAATGTACTAAATAAAGATTAAATGTAAGAAAAAAATCAAAAATCAAAAAAATTCAAAGCCGAAACTTGCAAAATACCTATAATTTTGCTAAAAAGATGATTAAAAGGTTAAATAAACGGGTACCCATTACCCGTGGGTACCCGACGGGTATTACCCGTTTGGACCCGTTAACATTCGGGTCAAATCGGGTAATTACCCGTCGGGTCCTAAGTTGCTAATGGGTCCGACTTTAGGACCCAGAACCGGACCCAATTAGGCGGGTCCGATTCCGGGTAGCGGGTAACGGGTACCCATTGACAGCCCTATCTTCATGGACTATGGGAGGAGACCTAAAAAAAACTGAAACCGGTAACCAGTAATATGATTTTTTCGGATGCACCATCAACATCTCTAATCTTGTGCTGATCATAGAGGTTGCAATACGATGCTACAGACAGATCTATAAACCGTAGTCATGATGTTTTGGACTATAATGATCAATTGGAGGATCAGATTATTTTTAGATTTATCCATGTTCATATGCCCACCTAAGGCTCGAGCTCACCTGAATTTTGTTGCACAAAAGAACCAAAGCCTGCACTACTTTTTGTTGTGTTTGATTCCTAACCAGACGCTTGAAGGGGGTATAAACTATTCCCAAAGGTTTCTTACCTACATATAAACATCATATATTTAAAAATTGATAAGATAAAAAAAACAGCAGCCTATTAATATAAAGAAAAAATTGATAAGAGAAAAAAAAAATAGCAGTCTAGGATTCGAAATTGTGACACATGAATAAGTTTACATACCACTGGAATTAACTATCATTGCTTCCCCCTTGTTATGATTTTCTTCAAAAGTCATAGTTGATATCTTCTGTTCGCTACCTCCTTTTTCACAGCAAGTACGTGGTTTATGCAAGAATAAAGAGTGATTTGCATTCTTTATATAGATGTTGGAAACTTGGTTCCAAAGAAAATCTTTAAAATCGTTATGGCATTAAATCCAGTTATATGGGTTATTATAAAGAAAATAGGGATGAAGAATGATTTCTAGCCTTTATTAACCATTGGCTTTGTTTTTATTAGTAAATCAACCATATTAATGGAACTTGTTAGATTTTGTTCATGTAAATGATCATATTTTTTTCTATATTAACGGATATTGTTAACATAAATATAAATAGTAATTTAAATATTAATTAATGTAAATTTTTTTTTAGATATTTATCATCAATGTTAAAAATTAATATAGATATTTATATATCTTTTTTCCTTTTAAAAGATTCAAAAAATAAAAATATTTTTTTATTCGTTATGGAATTAAATCCAGTTATATGGATTGTTATAAAGAAAATAGGGATGAAGAATGATTTCCATCCTTTATTAACCATTTGCTTTGTTTTAATTAGTAAATCAACCATATTATTGGAACTTGTTAGATTATGTTCATGTAAATGATCAGATTTTTTTTTTATATTAATGGATATTGCTAACATAATATAAATAGTAATTTAAATATTAATTAATGTAGTATTTTTTGTTAGATATTTATCATCAATGCTAAAAATTAATATAGATATTTATATATCTTTTTTCCTTTTAAAAGATTCATAAAATTAAAATATTTTTTTATTCCTTAAATACGTAGATTTTTTAAATTCTCTGGATCTTTTACAATAATTACATGAAATTATAAATGTAATTACTTTATTTCATAAATATGTTAAATTAATTTTTTTTATTTTAATCATAAATATCCAAAATTAATATAGTAATTTTTTTATTTTTTGGATTATCATAAAATTATAAAAAATTATTTTATATGTTGAATTGATTTTTTTTTAATCATAAATGTCTAAAATTAATATAGTAGTTTTTTAAATTTTTTGGATTTTGAAAATAAATACACAAAATTAATATAGTAATTTTTCTAAATAATGGGGGCCTTCCGTCAGGTGTGTCCCACTAATCCATCCAATCTACACCGCACATTGTCAGATTAACGCTCCATATCTAACGAAATTTCATCTGACGAATACGAATGGTTTCTTAATTAACCAATGAGAGTGCGAGGTTACGGTAACCAACCAATATGAAAAGAGGGTAAGCACCACCAGTACTACTTTTATTCTGGAGTGAGAGATGGTATTGAGTTTTTAGGTTGTTGAACCTTATTAATGGAACTTGTTAGATTTTGTTCATGTAAATGATCATATTTTTTTTCTATATTAACGGATATTGTTAACATAAATATAAATAGTAATTCAAATATTAATTAATGTAGTTTTTTTTTTAGATATTTATCATCAATGCTAAAAATTAATATAGATATTTATATATCTTTTTTCCTTTTAAAAGATTCAAAAAATAAAAATATTTTTTTATTCGTTATGGAATTAAATCCAGTTATATGGATTGTTATAAAGAAAATAGGATGAAGAATGATTTCCATCCTTTATTAACCATTGGCTTTGTTTTAATTAATAAATCAACCATATTAATGGAACTTGTTAGATTATGTTCATGTAAATGATCAGATTTTTTTTATATATTAATGGATATTGCTAACATAAATATAAATAGTAATTTAAATATTAATTAATGTAGTATTTTTTGTTAGATATTTATCATCAATGCTAAAAATTAATATAGATATTTATATATCTTTTTTCCTTTTAAAAGATTCATAAAATTAAAATATTTTTTTATTCCTTAAATTCGTAGATTTTTTAAATTCTCTGGATCTTTTACAATAATTACATGAAATTATAAATGTAATTATTTTATTTTATAAATATGTTAAATTGATATTTTTTTTTTAATCATAAATGTGCAAAATTAATATAGTAATTTTTTTATTTTTTGGATTATTATAAAATTATAAAAATTATTTTATTCCATAAATATGTTGAATTGATTTTTTCTATTTTAATCATAAATGTCTAAAATTAATATAGTAGTTTTTTTAATTTTTTTTGGATTTTGAAAATAATACACGAAATTAATATAGTAATTTTTCTAAATAATGGGGGTCGTCCGTCAAGTGTGTCCCACTAATCCATCCAATCTACACCGCACATTGTCAGATTAACGCTTCATATCTAACGAAATTTCATCTGACGAATACGAATGGTTTCTCAATTAACCAATGAGAGCGTGAGGTTATGGTAACCAACCAATAGGAAAGAGGGTAAGCAGCACCAGTGTTACTTTTATACTGGAGTGAGGGATGGTATTGAGTTTTTAGGTTGTTGATGATTTTTTTATCTTGTTGGTAAAATCAATTCGACCAAGATAGATGTTTCTCTTGTTCAGGCGCACTGTGGTTCCGGTAGATCAAAAAAAGAAGACAAATTTCATTTCGTGTTTCTGGTACTACTGAATGGTGGGATGCTGTAACAAGTAACAACTAAATTTCAAGGTTTTTTATTTTTTTATTATTACAATTATTTTTTATTCCAGTTCTGGAAATTTTTGTTAAAGGAGATGGAAACTCTTATTTTTATTTAGGATATAAGTTTCATTATAACAAACAGATTATTATCATACACATGATTAGACGATAGCGTTGTCATACACTCAAATCCAATTAAAAGATACGAATGATATGATTCTCCAAAACTGAATTAGGGAAAAACAAAACAAAAAACAACACAGAAATGAACTAATCCATCAAAGGTTTTCAGTAGCTAGTACTCTCGGGCTTGTATGCGATGAAACTAATACATTGTACTTGACGAACGTTGTCGAATCCGATGATTCTGATGAAATAGTCAGGGTATGCAGCCTTGGCCTCTTCTACCTCCTTGATAACCTGGGAAGCGTCGGTACAACCGAACATGGGTAGCTTCCACATTGTCCAGTAACGACCATCATAGTATCCAGGGGACCTATTGTTATCTCTGGAGATGAATCCTACGGCGTCGAATTCCAAACAGGGAACCCATCCATTACGGAGAAGGTAGTCGATTTCCTTTGACAATTGCTCCACGGTCAATGGAGGAAGGTATGAGAGGGTCTCAAACTTCTTCAAACCAGTTGGTGGCCATACCTGCATGCAGTTAACTCTTCCACCGTTGCTGGAGATGGAGGTGATGTCGGCTGATTTGTGGGTGACGGGGAATGCAGAAACGGATTTCAAACCGCTGAAAGGTGCAACCATGCTAGCTTGAGTGGGAGCGGAGCTCCTTACGGAGGCGACTGCAGCAGAAGAAATCATTGAAGAAGCCATTTTTTTTTCTTTTCACTCTACTTCTTTCTTGCTTCTGTGTGTTCACTTCTGAAGAATAAATAGGGCATTCCTCAATAACCTTATCCCACTATAACTGCAATGAATGGACTCAATCAAACTAAATTTTCCCCTTGGGTTGAGATAAGATAAGAAAACTCGTTATGCCACATTTTTTTTTTTCACGAGTGACACTTACCCACTTACTAGCGTTTTCACCAGTAACGCTCAATAAAATTTCATTCAATGTGGCAGTCCAAAGAAAATTTATTTTGAAATAATGTTTGAATTCCACACGAACTTGTGGAGGAAAACAACTGGGTTATTTTGTGGATTCGAAATGGAATCATAATCTTATTTCACTAATAAAATGTGGTCTGGGACTCTGGGGTAGGTTACCTACAGATGGAGTGTTGGAAGAGAGGTTGGTAATTAGAGTTCTTCTCAAAGACACTCAGCATTACTCAAGTTATCAGCTCCTCTAATCCAATTCCAAGTACTAGTACTGCAAAAATACCATGCTAGCAATACGATCACCGTGCAATGAATCTAACAGACTTGTCTCATACAATGTCCAAAGCCATTCATACAATATCCAAAGCCATAAGAACTTGGTAATTTCGATCTTAATAACCAGACTTCTCAGAACAAAACCTATTTTCACAGCATTCAACTTATTAGTGAACAAATACAACGTTGAAACACTTTAGAAACAGTCTAATACTTGAAAAATACAGAACCCACTCACAGTAAACGCATATAAATCACAAGTGAAATTTCAGAAAACAATCACAGCGTGAAATGTTAACAGGTCCAATAAAAGTGACTGTAGAAACAACAAAAAGGCCTTTTTGCTGCAGATAAAACCAATCAAAAAAAAAGAAAAGCTCTGGCAAAAATAAAACCAAATGGAGGACTAGTAGTAGTCTAGTACCAAATTCATAACAAATGCACATAGCAGAAGTAGAACAAGAAATGTCGCTGTAAATAAGTATGCATCATAATATGCACATGCACCATGACATGGCAGGTAGGATACTAAGTCTAAGAGATGACAGAATTTACTGGAAGGAAGCAAACAGTGAGATGAGGTCATTTCATTAGCTCACTGAGACCAACATATATGACTGAAGCTGACTCCAACAGATGGACTCTTTTTATAAGAACAAAAACCAGTATTTCTTCACGGCTTTCATTCCTGAAGGAGTTATCAGAAATCAGTATTTCTTCAGGGCTTTCATTCCTGAAGGAGTTATCAGAAATAACATTTTATGAACCTAGAAAACAAACCATAGTTTAACTCTACAAACAGATGACCTATTATTCCTCTTAACACCATCATAAAACCTTAACCACCTCTATGTTTAGCTGCTTGGTCGTTCGAAATTCACAATAGTCCAAAGAGGCATATCATAAGAGCTTTACCAACAGATAATCAATTGCCATGTGCCTGTGTTCCCTACTAACGTAGTTGATGGCACAACTTGCAAATTCAGTAGAAACCAAATATCAACACTCAAATAGTATACTGACATATTAGAATAAGCAGCAAAATTAAGGTTGTATGCTCTCAGATGTGACATCAAGACCACTTGGGGGATGATGCCAAGGTGTCGACACTAACTTACCAAGCCATCTATGAGTATATCGTACATCACTGACAAAACAACGACCAAGGTGTGACGCCAAACCTCACTAACCAATTAAAAATATATGCAAAAAATCGTAAACATAATACCCATCTTTCTGCATGGATGTACACTATTATCTGATTTAAAGCACCTAAAAATCACAACATGATTATACTCACCAAGCAATGCCGAATATCCACAGTACAATCAAGGATTCATCTCGTACGACTTATACAGACAACATTACCAACAGAAAGTAGTCTTTTCGGTCTTTATTGCAAGCAAACCATCTCTCCATCTATTTCACACTAACCATTTCCAAAGTATCTACCATACACCACGACATCACTTTAAATTCTACGGATCTACGTGCAACTATGTCAGTTATCAATCATCGGACATTATGCATATTATCATCTTTCCTAAGAAAAGTCCGTTTAATTCATCAACAAACAATAGAAAATTGGAAAGAAATTAAACCGCGCCCAGTTCAACAGACATCATTGAAGACCCTAAGAACGAATCAATTCTAGATACCAGCAAATAACCTAGATTTCATTTTCAAAGCAAAACAAAACCTTAAAGAGGAGAGAGATTACCTGAAATTGGTAGTTTTCCTTCAGCCCTTTTGAAATGGCTTCAGATTGTAAGATTTCTTTAACAATTACAAACTAAAAAAGCAAAGTTTTTGAGCATGTAATCAATGTATGTCATCCCTGCTGATCTCAAGAATGGTACTGCTATTCCTGATGCTGCTGCTATTCCTGATCTCAAGAATGCTGCTGCTATCCCTGTTATTTCTTTTTCTCTCCAGAAAGGGAGATTTTTCTCTCTACTTCTTTTGTTCAACAATTGTAATTACTCAGATATATGTAGAATGAGTCATAGACAGATCAACTAACCAAAGGAGAAACCAATGTGCCATTACGTGAAGGAATAAAGTTCCACACCATATTAACTGTTTTTAACACGAGAGATGAATATTATGCAAATAGTGATAGTACCAAAAGGTTGTAAATGATTTACAAGAACAGCAGTTAAAAAGGAAAACAATGTTCTAAAGATGTGGGCACGATACTGCAATGATTTTCATACTACAAAAAGATTAAAAATAGAAGAAACAGATGAACAAATGAAAAAGGTGAACCCACTAAAGTCATGCACAAGTGTGGGGAATGAGTGAAGAGTCATGCGTTATAACTCAGATTCAGAAATAGCTAACGAGTCAGGTTCATGGCCGTGAACCCTTAGGCGGTATATGCATGTGTGAGGGGCTCCATGGTTAGAAGAAAAGTCAAACCTAACCATATTAATAATTCTCTTTTCTCCTGACTCCACATTGAAGGTTTGAGCATTACTTCTGTCAAGATCATACACAGACTCAGCCAACCTAAACATCTTCTTCTCACCCAACCTAGATACACCAGCACCACTACCAGTAATAGTCTCAATCTTTTGATACCAGCCAGAAACCCGAAAGTCCTTTGGAGCACTGGATCTATCATAAGCTACACTCTTAGAAACATGTTCAACAGTCACAGCCTCTGGAATTATCGCTGTCCTAAGCATAATAACCACATACCCTTGAGATCCATGTAGAGGAAAGCATTTACCAGGCTCCCCAAAACTTGGTTCCAATACTCTTTGTGCATCTGGATGAACTCCATAGTGTTTCTTGAAAGGAAGCCAACTCCGACCCTTAGTAACCTGAAACCATTCAGAATGATCAAGTACCAAACCTCCCCCAGAAGCTAATGCATAATCAACCATTCCAAGTCCATCTGATGCATGTTTCTCAATCTCCCTGTCAACAATCTCCTTGGCGAAACCCCTAATATCATCCAAACTCCATTCATTTTCACTTCCAACACCACCATTACCAGTCCCCTTCTTAAACTCATCCAAAAACTTATCAAGATCTTCCTTGGATAAAATTCCACTACCCTTCAATTCACCAAAAGTTTTTCCCAATTCATCAGTCTTACCTCTCAATTTCTTCAACTCAGCCTCATACTCAACACTTTTCTCATCAATCTTCTTCACAATTTCTCTCCTCAACCCCCCAACTTCACTCCCAATCTTCCTATCCATGATTTCAACCTGAACTTGCATCATCTTCATAGTCGTTTTCAGAAACGATTCCACCTCTGCAATTCTACCTTCAATCTCCGAAGAAACAACAGTACCAACACCAGATTTCACAGCTAAATTTCTAACCATCTTGAAAAGCCCTAGAATTACAAGAATAAGTACAAAATTCTTGATGAAAATACTGACGATTCGCTTCCATAAGGGTTTGTCAGATGATTTAGAAACAATCTTTTTACGCCGAGGAAGAGGAGAAATCACCTGAGTAGTTTTCTTCATATTTGTTTCTCTATCAACTGAAGTTTCTCCTTTAATCGTATGGCTTAGATCTCGACCTCCGTCGTGTCTGATCTTTTCAGAAACTCCAACATCACCACCTTCTTGAACACTTTCGAAGTTGGAAGATTTCTTCTCCGTAACAGTTGAAACAGTTCTTCTCATTGTTTTGAAAAATCTTGAAACCCTAGATATTTTTTTTGGGTTTGGGCGCGGAAATAAAGCATTTATGATAATGTTTTGATTTTGAAAAGATTTGTTTTCTTTGTCTTTGATATCTATTTATCGCAAAATAATTCACTTTTACCTGACAGCGGCACGTATGTTGGGCACGCTTACTAGTACAACCGTTGCCACGGTGGGAGGGCCGACCGAAGAAGAATCTGAAGATGGGGTTTGTCCGCGACTACTTTCACATTCCGTTTCACGAAAAATAATCTTTTCTCCCCGTTTCGGAAAAAGTGATACTTTCACCTCGTTTCAGAAAAAGTGACACTTTCGCCTCGTCTCAGAAAAAGTGATACTTTTGCCCCGTTTCAGAAAAAATGATGCTTTCGCTCTGTTCCAGAAAAAGTGATACTTTCGCTCCCCGTTTCAGAAAAAGTGATGCTTTTGCTCTGTTCCAGAAAAAGCGATGCTTTTTCTGGAACATAGCGAAAGTTTTCCCTAAACGGACCGAAAGAATCATTTTTCTCGAAACGGGGTGAAAATATCATTTTTTCCCGAAACGGGGAGAAATGATCACTTTTCCTAAAAAGGAATGTGAAAGTATTATTTGTTTCTGAAATGGAAAATTAATCGATCCATAAACCAAATATGGTTGCAGCCTGTGTGGTGGTTTGCGTAATGGCATGCATTCAATTTTCGTGAATTTGCATCTAAAATGAAAGTATCACTTTTTCTTGAAACGAAGGGAGTAGTTTTATTAGTTGCAACGGAAAATTAGTTGATGCATAAACCAAAATATGGCTACATAAAGTATTTTGTATCCTTTGTGGTGGTTTGCATAATGGATGTACATTTAATTTTCTAAACTTGTGCCTAAAATGATAAATACCTCCGAATATTTCGTAAAAACTCTAAAACTCTAAATTTGATATTGTTGTTTGTACTCGTTGCGTAGAATTTTTTGTAAGATTTCCAACGAGATAAAATTTATAAAATTCCAAGGCACGGATTTTTAGATATGTTATATTAAAGTTTGCATTCCAATTATACCCCTAAAAAATAGGATACACAATGAGTTATAGTAATTGGACTAAAAGGAAGAGACAATTTTGTCTAGTGAAAAAATAACCATGGACATGGAATTTCCAATCTTTTTATCAAATTGAACATTTATGTTACTCTTCATTTTACAAAAAAGTGGCCATAAAAGGGACTCCCTCCCTTTGGACACTCCGGTCGGTCGACCCAATAACTCGTGACTGACTCGATGGGACGTGCCAAGGGATTCGTCGCATAGTGAGCCAAACCATTCGTTGATGAGAGAATGGTTCAGTGGAATTTAATTCGGGATATGGGAGCTCATATGGATTTACCTTGGGTGATAATGGGTGATTTTAATTCTACTCTCTACAGTAATGAAAGGCAGGGTTATATTATTCATACAACACCTTCTCATTCCGCTATTACTTCAACGGTTGATTCTTTAGGCTTAACCGATATCCCTTTTACAGGGAATCCGTACACTTGATCTAATAGGCAGCATCAACCTACTTTTATTAGGACCAGATTGGATCGGGGTTTAGCAGATATTTTGTGGCATCAAGTCTTTCTGAATGCTATCATACACAACCTGTTACCTATTGGTTCAGATCATGCACCAATATTATTGTCTACTGATCCGACATTATCTGGGGTTTCTAGGCCTTTTCGTGTTTGTGAGTCTTGGTTTCAGCATCATACTTGCAAGCCTCTCATCCAGTCTAAATGGCAGTCTCACAGTACTGGTTCTGCAGCTGAAAATCTTATTCATAATTTATCAAGGACTTCTATTGCTCTCAGGAAGTGGAAGAATGAAACTTTTGTGAAGCTGATCATTATATTAAACATTTAGAACACCAATTATCTGTGTTGCACCAAGCTGCAGTCCCTAATTTTTCACAAATTCACAAAGTGGAGTAGGATATTGCTAAATGGTATGGTATAAAGGATAGAAATGCTTACCAGAATTCTTGTGAACATATTCTTCCATTTCAAGACAAGAATGTTAAGTATTTTCATGCCAAGGAAAATTTTCGTCGTCGGAGAAATCAAATTGATACAATACAAGATGTTCATGGTCACTGGCATTCCAGTCGAGATGATATTGAGGCAGTTTTGGTTAATCATTTTAGGGATATCTCGACAATAGTTAATCCTCAGATAAACTTGTCACTTCTTAATCTTGTCTCTCCCTGTATTACTTCATCTGATAATGAACAACTTGTTGTTATTCCTACAGTGGATGAAATTAAAAGCATTGTGTTTCAAATTAAGTCGTGGGCTGCACCTGGACTCGATGGTTATCAAGCAGGTTTCTATAAGAAATTTTGGGATGTTGTTGGGTCTGATATTATTTTAATGGTTCAGGAGTTCTTTTCAACAGGTATTTTGTTACCTCAACTTAATTTTACCTACCAAACTTTAATTCCTAAACATAACTGTGCTCATACACCCAATGATTATCGACCTATTAGCTTATGTAATATTACTTACAAAATTATCTCTAAGTTAATGGCGGTTCTATTGATAAATCAAGCTGGTCGCACTACTCAAATCAATCTGTTTTAAAGACTATGGGCCAATATCAAATGGCTTGTCTTCATTTACCGGATTCAACATTGAAACAAATGGATGTTGTTCAGCGTCGGTATTGGTGGAATAAGCATAATTCTAGAAGTTGTTATTTGAAGGGTTGGTCTTCTTTTTGTTATCCTAAACGAGACGGAGGTTTGGGATTTAAAAATCTAAGGGCCACTAATGAAGCTTTCTTAACTAAGTTGGCGTGGCGTATGATTAATAATCTTGATGCCAAGTGGGTTAAAGTTTTGGAAGCAAAATATTTCCATAATTGTAATCCTCTTCATACTGTGGTCAGAACCAAAGGTTCTTGGCTGTGGCATAGTATTCAGAGAGGTTTGCACTGGGTCAGAAAGTACCATGTTTGGGAAATATGCGATGGTTCCCATGTTCAAGCGTTTACTGATAATTGGATCCCATGCACCGATTATAATTATACATCATTTCAGGCTTCTTATCTCTCAAATTCTAAGGTCAGTTCTTTTATAGTTCCTAATTCAAATACTTGGGATATTGCGGCTCTTCAACAGTGCTTTTCTACTAGTCAGGTGAATGCTATATCTTTAATTCATATTGCATCTGATTGTCAAGATACTTTAAGATGGTCTCTTACTTGTAGTGGTGACTTTACTCTTAAATCTGCATATTGAGCCATTTTACGCAGCCTATATCCCCCTCCTCCAACTATGTTTTCTGAGAAGTACTGGTTGAATCTTTGGCACTTACAAGTCCCTTATAAATGTCAATTTTTTTTATGGAAGCTTTCTCACCAAGTTCTTCCAGTTCTTCATCGTCTTGCTCAGCATCTGCGCATACAAGATTCTTCTTGTCCATTTTGTCATTCTCGTGATGAAACAAGCACTCACCTCTTTTTGCAATGTCCATATGATGTTAATGTTTGGGTTCAAATGGTTCCAGCTTGGTCTTCTGTAATTTCTTCTCAGCAATCTATTACTGTTTGGTTACAGAGTTGGATGGATTCGACAAAAAAAAATTCATTTTAAAGAGCCAAGGAAACTTAATCTGCTGGTGTTTATTTTATGGAATATTTGGAAGGCGCGTTGTACTCTTGTGTTTGAAAACACACTACTTTCTACAAGAACAACTGTTTACAAGATTAAGGATTTCTGTAGCTACAACAAAATTAGTTGGGAAGTCTTCTCTCCTATTCAGCCGAATACTTGTTCAGTTCATAATACTAACCATCAGAGTCAGCTTGTAGATTATCATGACAATGCAACTAACTATTTTACAATGACTGTAGATGCTTCACTTTTACCTAATACTCACATTGCAGATCATGCTTTTATTCTCACCAATCCTTTTAATTCCTTTGTGACTGCAGTAGCAACAACAATGTGGGCTAGGAATGTTCTTAATGCTGAAATGATGGCCTTCTATAAAGTTGTGTGTTGGTTATCATCTTCTCAACTATCTAATGTGAATATTAGTTCAGACTGTAAAAAACTATTTGATGGTTTGAATGGGTCTGTGTATAGTGTGCCATAGCTTGATAGGTCGTTGCGGTATGAATGTTGTTGTCTGTTAAATAGTTTAACGAATATCAAGGTTTCTTATATTCGTAGAGTCAATAATGGAGCAGCTGACAGTCTTGCTAAGTTTTCTATATGTAATGGTTGTAATCTGCAATGGTGGTATACTCCACCAGATGTAATCTGTTCTTTGTTATAATGAAAGCTCACTGTTAGTTTTCCAAAAAAAAAAAAAAAACTTAATACATAGATTTGAAAGGTCTAGCCTCTAGCCTAGAGATGCTAACTTCTTCTTTTCTTTTTAAATGTTTGCTTGTCGCGTTGGTTATTCATCATCTTTTAATGTAGATTAAGAATTAGTCTTCTTTCAGCAAGTTTAATTTTTTTATATGATGGACAAAGTTTATTAGGATGTTATTGATAAATTCGCACCGAGGAAGCAATATTCAATGTATTTAATCTCCACCCTTGAGCAGAGCTGACAAAGTTCACACCTCCGGTACCACCAAGTGACCGGAAGGCATATTATTATCCATGACTCATATGTTCTTTAAAAACTCTTTATTTTTTTGATAGATTTTACATATAAAAACCCGTGAGTATACGGGAAAGAGAGACACTCTATAACCGTCACTGTGACATAGTCATAAAAATCTAAAAACATATCTTTCTCAATCTAGCACAATCAACCCTATTTAAAACAACTTCATCAAAACCTGATCAAATCATGAACTAAACCTTATCTATGGTCCTTCCCTTTTTGCTTTGGTATTTGTAGTGGGCATCTTCTTTATCCGACAGGTAAACATCTTTTTCTCTCTAATTTTCCTGTTGAATCTAAAGTTTTATCTTGGTTTATTTTAAGGGGGAACCCCTCCTCTCACAGCTGCCCTCATCCTTTTCTTTATCTCTTTATCTATCTATTTCTCGACGTAGTAAAAGATCTATATTCCAATCTCCTGGACTTTGTCCCCTTGGTCTTGTCTTGTCAATTTTTAACTCTCTCATCTCTTCCCAAGAAGATATTATCCTCCTTTATCCCCCGCTTTTAACTCCCTTTATCCTTTTTGCCTTCATGAAACACTCTCTAGCTACCATTAAAATTAAGTAGTGGTTAACCGGATTACTCCTCTATGAATTCATGGGCGAGTACTTGCTCAAAAAAAAAATATCAAATCATCAAAAACTCGCTCGCTTTTTCCATATCTTCCTGGTGCTCCGACAATATGAACTCTTTATGAGATCAACCCACGGAAAATCTCTCAGATTCTCAAACTGAGACAGAAATTATCGACATAATGAATATGCAACTCTCCATTTCTCGCTTCACGGTTCTACCGGTTGGTACTAGAGAACGATGCAGAAGAAAAACAGATTATATGGTGGTAAAGCGAATCTTCCGCCCTTTAAAGCTAAACATAGAAAAGATGATGGAGATGATTTAGTTCCGTTGAGTGATGACTTACCAACCCATTGCTACCCTAGTGAGTAGAACTCAAAAAGTAAACAAGTTTACTTTAGAGCTTCAAGCATTTGACGATGCACAAAGGGCGATCAGGTACTCACCAATAAAATACGTTGCATGGCTCATGGTAGTAAAAGATTATCACTTTTCAGTTCCGTCGGCATTAATCAACATGAAGGTAGTAAATCTCTGGGTCATCTACCTCAACTTACCAGTAGAGTTATTTGGAGAAGGCCCAAGAAATGATACCAAATAGTATTGGTACATTCGTTAAGAAGGAACTTACACAAGATTGTTACCATACTAGGCCATTCATGCGTTTCTTGGTAGCAATGGATCTTTCGAAAGAGCTTGATGCTTATTTTTTCCTCTAATTAGAAGAAGCATACTATCTGTATGTGATATTGTACTATGAACCTCTCCCAAAGTCTTTCCTGCAAAGTATGCAGGGTCATCAACCACTCAAAAATAAGAAGTTTTTCAGATCATGACCTAATGGGAGCTCCCTCATCGTGTATCTCAATCAAAAAAAAAATTATGCTCCCAAAATACCGTCAGGTTTCAGCATGTCAGTATAGGGTGCAGATCTTCTAACAACATTTTTCAGTTAATCGGATAGTGACATGTTGATGTCAAACGCAAAATCGTCAAAAAGGATATGTATGGAGACATCAAATGAGATGGATAACAAAATCCAAAGATGGGACCAACAATTTTGTGAAGCCTCTGACTTTGTTGGGTATTTTAACTACATAAATGGACCACTTGCTGATTCAAGTCAGATGTGGACTCGAGCACGCACCTCGGTGAACATAGAACAAAATTCTACGGGGAAAGCTAATGAAAATTGGTTTGGGCCCTCAACAAGTTTAGGGGTGTCTTTCAGTTCTACATTGTGAAACTTCTTGGACTTTAGAGAAACACAAGAAAAACTGCAATCAGAAAAGACTAAAAGGGGAAAAGTGATAATGTCAGCTGAAGAAGAATTTGCTGAAGTAAAATTGTCGAAGAAGGGACCAGAAAAAAAAAAACTAAATAAAGAAGAGAAGTTGAAACTGAAACTGGGAAGGCCAACAAAGATTATTTTTCCTAAGACAAAAGGATTTAAATTCAAATTAAATAAGGATAAATTACTAGATCTAATTCATGGAGAAAATATGTTAGGGGGTAAGAGTCAGTAACCCCTCCTCGGTCAAAAATCCACCAAGGTTCAGCATCAAATCAGAAATTAATCATTCAAGAAGAGGAGATAGAGAAGATTAAACGGAAAGAAGAAACCAGGGATAAAAAATCCAGAGGAAAATCAAAGATGTCAAAAACTAGAATGAATCGATTAGACTCTTTTATGCTCAATAGCAACTCCCAATCCTCATATCAAATCACTCATAGTACAAAGAAAGATATGGAAGACAAGTTTATCCAAGATGAAATGGAAGGAAGAGATATTTTAGCACCCCCACATTTGTATTTCCCCCTTTCCAATTTCGGGAAATCTAATGAAACTCGATAATCTTCCCCTAATTTCACCTTCACAACATCTTAAATTGGAAACAACAGTGTTATCTCAAGTTTCCATGGTGAAGCATCCACTATAAAATCCATCCTTGTTCCACCTCTTTCCATCTCTGCCCCCTTTAATATTATGCCATTGCTACCCCATCAGAGTGATATCTCACCCCTCTTAGTCCCTCATCCATTAGCTGTGAGAATTGTGCTACCCATGATTCCCAGGAAACAGCAAGAATGGATGGTGAATCAACAGGAGAACAAGATGCTGCTTCTTTTGAGCAACCATAATTGACCACTACTTGAGGTGGTGAAAATATCTCAGCAGAGGAGGACCGGGTAACTCTCAACCCAGTAAACCTTTATAAAACATCTCAAGTTACTTATGGTCTCATTATTTGCATCACATATTTGTTCGAAACTGAAAATGATGATAAATTAAGATGCTTGTGGAAATGATACAAATTAAATAGTAAATGGTATAAATTAAATAATAATGAGGGAATTAGAAAAATAATAAGTAATAGGAAGAAGGAGAATTTGTTGCATCTAGATGGATTGAAAATCTAATTAGAAGGCATACGTGGTATTGGAGTATTGATGTGAAGACGGTAACTAATGGAAATATAAGAAATTGATCCCCATGCCTAAAACAAGAAAGAAATAGACCTAAAATTATTAGTTCTCTACTTAGTATTACAAATAGTGCAAAAGCTACAGTTACAATATCTCTCAATATTTTGTCTTGGCATGTTTCTTAGACTCAATATTTAGTTCTCTACTTGGAGAATATAGAAAGATCGTTTGCTTCTTCAATGGCATGTTTCTTAGACTCGTATCTTGACGGTAGAGACCTTAGAATTTTGCACACAATAACTTTCTCAGGAATAGTTCTTCCTAATGAAAATGAGGCGTTAACTATTTGAGTAAGTCTTTGGTTAAACTCATCAAAGGTTTCATCATCAGACATGTGAAGGTTTTCCTAGTCAGATGCTAGGTTTTGAAGCCTTGCTTATTTCTCTGCGGCATTCCCTTCAAATATGGTTTCTAAGATATCCCAAGCATCTTTAGACTTATTACACGTAGTAACGTGGTGCTGAAGATCTGGGGTAATGGCATGGATAATAGCATTTAATCCTTCAGAATTTTGCTTTGCAGCAAGAATCTCAAAGATCATTATAATCACCAATATCCTTTTCAACATTTACACCATCTATTGTGACTGACGGAGGATCATATCCATTAATAATACGAACCCATGATTTAAAATCTCGCGCTTGTATAAACGAACGCATAGCAATTTTCCACCATAAATAGTTCGTACCATCGAAGACTGGCGGTACGTTTATAGAGATAACACTTCTGTCCATAACAATCAGATTGCTTCAAACACAGACTTATAAGGTCTTAGCGTGTTTGCCTTCTCTGATACCAATTGAAAAAGCGGGGGTCTAACAACCACACCCAACAATTCGTTTGGCAATGTGAGAGGACTTACTCCAATACACTTTCTAGAGAATCAACTAGACAGTCAGACTCAATCTAGAGTAAAGTATATCAAAGAGTTTAATATCTCTATTTCAACACAATCAAAGTTAAACAGAAACAAGTCTGTAAACTTGATTTTAGTGTGAAACTCTTGAAACAAAGTCTTTTGTTTTAATCACAACCTATTCAATATCCACCGTGTATAAACCTCTTTAAGAAACAATCACTAAAGGAATATTTCAACACAGTGTCCACTTGAAATAGGGTTAGTCCAGACTGGTCTAACAATGTGACAATAACAAAATTAATTGTTCAAGATCAATCAAGTCTTATCCAACAAACAAGGTCGGATTTAATAACTATGATTGATTAACGTACAACCTGTATTATTTCAATTATATGAATAAAATATAATGCGGAAAAGAAATAACACAGACACCAGAAATTTTGTTAACGAGGAAACCGCAAATGCAGAAAAACCCCGGTACCTAGTCCAGAATAAACACACAATGATTATAAGTTGTTACACCAATATCCTACTACCTATTCGGACTAGATGTAATACCTTCTTCAGCTGTATTCTTACACAACTCCTAGCAGAACACCGATTCTCTTTAGGAACTCTTCACGCAAATCTTCTATCAGAACCCAAGGTTCTCTTTTAGAAGATACAACAACATACAATTCAATATTTTTTTTGCACAAAACACCAGTTTGATTTCCCTTTAGATATAAATCAAGGTTTTGGAAATCTTGTAGATTAGGGTTTTAATTTACAATCAGTATGCGTACACACAAGAAGTCCGTGAACTTGATTTTCGTAAGTGAACTTGGGTGATTCCAAAGATCAATTTCCAAGTTAGGAAAACCATAATAATTCTACAACAAGGACAACTAGATAAATCTAGAGATATATTGTTTAAAACTTCAAAGGGATTTTTACAAGATTCCTTAATCGAAGTTTTCTTTCTAGTCTCCGATTTCAACTAACAAGTGTTGTTATTCGATCGGAAACTGAAATCTATCAAAACCTAGGGGTTATGATTAACAACTCTTGAATGGTTTTATATCAGAAGAGAAAACCTTAGAATAGACAAGAGGTGAAAAACCTAGATTACAAGTTGTATAATCAATCACGAAGATTTAATCCAACTTGGCTTTGTGATCCTCAATACAAAGACTTTTATCTCACTCTTGTTCACGAAAAACAGAAGACGTGGAAAACAACCTGCAGAGCTTACGCCAATTTTCCAAAGGGGATCAAAAACTTGTAAACTCACGAACTCAATATTTATAGTGAAACATAGCTTGAAAACTAAGCAAAGCTATTTTCCTTTTTCAAGACTCTCCTGATTTTGGGAGTCTTTCCTAAGTTACAACTCTTGCCAAAATAATGAAATAAATAAATAATTAGAAAATATTGTATTTATGTGCATAAATCACATTTTAAGTTAGGAAGGAATCCCAAACACTTTAATATGGTAATCAAAGATGTTTGGAGCAATAGCTAACTTGCCTAGATAAGGAAACATCACCAACTTGACCAAAAATCCCTTTTAGTCACGTATTGGGCCTAAGTTCGCGGACCTACAAACAACCCATTAATTGTTTCCTACTAATGAACTTAAATCACTCATAACTTCATCGTTATAACTCGGAATTGAGTGATTCTTGGCTCATTGGATTCGCAAGCTCATTCACTATAACGTGATATCATTTATAGGGATAAAGGTTATTGACACCAAGGTCATGAATCAAATAACCTCAAGTATATATACATAAATGTATATTTACCGTCATGGGAATTGTTCCATAGAGTGAGCATTTATCTTGATAGATTAGAAAGGTAGAATTGAAAAAGAATCCAAATGAAATCAATCACATACCTTTGTTGATGAAGTACTTGTTGATGTCTTCTTGTAGTCTTCAAACTTCAATCTTCATCCTTTAAGGATAGCTTCGATTTAACTTCTTAGACCTAATCTAGTTTAAACTATCTTTAGTATGCTAAATCAAGAATGCATTTTGGCAACTAAAATTGACAACTAACTTGACATACCAACGCTAGTGGGTTCAACCGAGCTAAACTCTAACAATCACCTCACAATAATCTTAATCGTATGGTAGTGAAGCAAGATATTATGGAATCACAAACGATGAGACGAAGATGTTTGTGACTACTTTTTATCTTGCCTATCGGAGAATAAATCTCGATCAAATCTTAGAGAAGATAGTACTCAATATGATAGAAAACAATAAGATCAGAACACGCAACTACAGAGAAAATAGTTGGGTCTGGCGTCACAATCCCAATGAAGTCTTCAAGTTGTTAACCTACATGGTTTCTTTCACCTAAGGTTAAAGGATAATCAAATATAGACGAAACTAGTATCACACAGGAGATTTTAGGATTAGGTTTCCCAGTTGTTAGAGTTCTCCTTTATATAGTCTTCAAATCAGGGTATGCAATCTAAGTTACCTTGGTAACAAAGCATTCAATATTCACCGTTAGATGAAAACCCAATTAGACTCAAGCTAATATCTTTCAACCGTTAGATCGAACTTAGCTTGTTACACACAAATGAAAAGTGACTTCATTTAGATATAGGTAACCGTACCTAAACGTGTACACCTTGTTGGCTCAACAATAGTTAACCGAAGTTAGACATATGAAAAATTTAATAACCATATTCATCTTAACCATAACTAGTTCAAATGACTCAAATGAAACTAATTCTAGAGTTGTTCATTTGTTTATATTCTCATAGAAGTATACAAGACACAATTGAAGAAAAATCGATTTTGATTCACTCGAATAAAATCATGAACATTATAGCCACGGTTTGCAAAATTAAATTGCATTCCTTATTGTATAAATGTATTAGTTCATGAACGAACCGATTTTAGGACATAACCCATTCAAATATGAAAATGGGAACGCATACCTAAGTAGCCGGACTTGGACTATGTTCTCCAATATGCAAACAAGTACGCATACTGTCATATACTTCCAAACTTCAGTTGAACCCAGTACGCGTACATGTACGCATACTCTAGTATCTGGACTTCAACTGACTTCGCCAGTACACGTACATGTACCCATACTATAGATAACGTACTTTACCTGTCCAACCAGTACGTATACGGTTATGCATACTAAGGTCGGGTCTTGGATCAACACATATGCAAGTACACATACTGTGATTATAATCCAATCATGGTTAAGTGTTCTAAACTCTCATTTAAATCGTTGAAACATTCTCGGAATAAGACAATATCTGTCTCACACAAACTATTAGCTTCAAAGAAATTTTCAAGTGATCCAATGATCAATACAAAATATTACGAGTCTATATCAAATGATTGTCTCACACAAATCATGTAAGATGTTACAAGGTGATTTTCACATGATCATATTTTGTCTTTCTTCGAGAATATAAGATGAACTTGGTTAAAGCAAAATATTACCAACACATATTTTGAGAAATATGTAACCGAGTTAAACTCAGCTCGAAATATCAAATGTGTATAATCGAAATCTATATATCTATACGACTTTTATCTCAAATAGGAGATAGAGTAGATAGACTTTTGAGTGATAGATGAGTTCAAGTCTCTACATACCTTTTGTTGATGAAGTTCCATAATATCCCCTTAGTAGTTGTTTGTATTCAATCGATGAACATCGTGAAGTCTAATGCTCAACTACATTTTTTATCCTAATCCGAGACTTAGCTATAAGTAGACTAGAAATCAAGACTTATAGTTTTGGAAACTAAACTTGACAACAAGCTTGAGATAGAAACGCTTTCAAGTTCGACCGAGCGGTGCTCTAACACCTAGGATGGCTTTATTTGTTTAAGTATTACTCCATCACTGCTATTGTACATTCAGTACTTCTGATTATCACAGGTACATGCAGACTTAGGTTATGATTATAATTTTGGCACTAGGGAACATCATGGGATCAATTCTTTACTCTGACACCTAATGAATACAATACATGAGAACAGATGATTAAATGATTTGGTTGATGGTCGATTTTGATGGCTTCTTTAACTGGTATTCTAACTTTTTTTTTCTTCAGGTGGTAACAAATGTTGCGCCCCAAATGGTTAATGTAGTAGCTCCACAATCGGTTAATGTAACAAGAGCTAGCTAGGTAAAAAAAATTAGTCAAAATGTAGTTCACTTAGGATGTCTTTATTACTTCATATATTAAGTATTATTCCTTCATTGCTATCCTTGTTTTGAGTCAACTTCTCCAAGAATAAAACTCTTTCGTTTAGTTTTAAGATATAACCCTTCAAATTAATTGTTAGGTATTCAACATAAACAAGTCCCAAATTAATAATAATATTGAAATTTATTTGAGTACTCCAATTCATTTTTCTTTTTAAAATGTGTTTTTTTTACCTCTATATATTTAGAGAAAATCCTTCAAATGTAAAAAGTAAGTTGAGTTTTTAAAATCCTTTAGAAAATCTTAGTTTAACAAATTTTCTTTTATTTTTAAGAATATATGTATCTAAGCTTTGATCACGTAGGAGTTGTTTTAATAGAAGAAAAATGGTCGTGGTATGACTACTCCTGCGCAATACAATTCATTTCAGTAAGTACGCTCGGAATATCAAAATATGACATGAGTATTCAAAACATGCCATATATAACATAAAGGAAAATAATCGCTCATTACATGGCCAACTACATCTACCTGTATATATGATGACCATAAGCATGCTAATTATTTATGTTTTCTTTGTTTTTAGGTTGTGTTATTATCTCTTACAAACTTTTATATTCACATTTCTTTTAACTTTTAATACATTGCATTCTCTATTCCACCAAAATAAATAAGTAGCCTGAGCCTGCATAAAGTCTCCAACATTAACAAATTGTATTTACCCATTGATTGCATTCAAATGAACTATAAACACTGGGATGAAATATTCATAGTTTTCCTAATTGTCTTGTGACAATTCTTCAAAGAAACATGGATAAGATAGTTTTTCATGCTTGTTATACCTTTTTTTTGTATAAAACTACTACCTATTTTATAATCGTGTTACACGTAATATTGTTTCTGTCTTAACCAGTGTCGTTATGGCATCAATTATTTCTAGTATAGTACATGAGAATAGTTGATTAAATGATTTGGTTGATGGTTAATTTTTCTGGATTCTTTAACTGGCATTTTAACATTTTTTTTTCTCTTTTTCAGGTGCCAACGAACATAGCAGCGCCCCAAGCGGTTAATGTAGCAAGGACCCAAACATTTTATTCTCCACATAACTTTGGTAATGACATAGATCTTGAGTTGGGTTCGGCTCTTTTCACTTTCAACCCTCAACGGGGTACTGACCCACAGGTAATTAGTTAGGTTTTTTTGTTTACCATTTCCCTTTTTGATGTTGGTTGATTTTATGTTCTCCAACTGCTTGGCATTCTAAAATTTAGCATTTTGTTGTTGTTTGGGTTTTTAGTGCCAATTGGTGGAATGATAGGTACAACCCCGATGGTTCCTCCATCAGCTACTAAGGTTGTGAAGAAATGCATGTCTTGTATACCCGTGATATTTTATTTTTTGAATTTGGTTATATAAGTAAGTCGAAACCAAAATAGGTTTAAACTCTTGATTTCCTACTTTAACTAGATTTTATAATCTAACTGATCATAATATAAAACAAAACTTTCCTAATTTAACAAGATTCCCTAATCAAGAAATCAAAACCAGTTTAAACTTTCGATTTCCTAATTTAACTAGATTTCCTAAACGCATTCTCCTATATATCCTCTATATACACTTTCTTAGCTGAACTAGCTTTCCTAATCTTAATAGTTTTCCCATATATCTTCCTCTATATATACACCTTAGATAATCACACCATGGAGCATAACTATTGGCATTGGAAAGTGTTCAGTTTGCGATTATACCTTTGATCAAAGTCTGGAGCGATCGTGGAATAGAAACATAAATTGTCATTAAATCGTGGAACAGAGGTATTGTCATAAAGCATCCTGGATATATATTGGCTTAACTTAAATTAAATTATGAGGTAAGCATTCTATTGTGTAGTTCAAAGTCGATTGTGTAGTTATTTAAGTTAGTTTGTCTGATTGATTTTTATTATATTTGGTATATTTATCTATCCATTATATAATTATTCAAGTTGGTTTATCTGATGGATTTTTATATTTGGTATAATCTTTGTATATTTCAGGGCCCCGCTAACTCTTACTGAGAATGATCAATTATGCAAGCAACTACCCAAAATCAGCGTATGTTCTGTAATGTATATTGTTATACAAGTTATAATGACTACTATAAATTATGAAAACCGGAAAATAATTTTGGTTTAAAATTCACACTTGAAACATCTTTAGGTTAGAAAGCATGATGAGAAAGAAAGAACAACTTCCAAAAAGGGAGCCATCACAGGTAATGCATTGATCTTGATTCTAATCCTATTGAAGAATAACAAAGATTTAAACTCTGAAATAAATTTTTGTTTAAATTTTCTAATAGGCATGCTCATAAGCAAGAAAAGCATATCTTCAAAGAGTTAAACAAGGAAAAACTAAACAAGCCAACGATATTCAGCAAGACGTTATTCTCATGACTCGTCTTCAACCTGATCAATCATGCAATATTGATCATCAAGGCGTTATTTTTACAACTCTTCTTCAAACTGATCAGTTATGTTGTAATATATAAAGGATGCGTAAGTTAAAAAAAATACAATGGAGCACTATTTAGAGAAAATTTTATCTATAACTTTTTTTATTTTAAAGCATTCTCATCTACAACTGATTTTACTTTAATTTGTATTGGGAAGTTTACTCAGGAATTATGCAATGAAGGAGCCTGTGATGAATTTGTACTAGAAATAACAAAGGTACTTTATGTTCAATTTTGTTGTCACTTGTGCAGTCATAATCAAGGCATCAAAAGAGATGCAAAACCGCTAATCAAATACATCGGCTCTAACTGATCAAAACCAACCACCAAAAAAGTCATGAACAACATTGATGTTCAGTTGTTTTTTTTTTCTTTATAGGGTTGATAACTGATTCTCCTAGTTTAGGTTTCGGCATGTAAAATACCTTAAACTGGCAAATGTTCACAGTGAAAACTTAACTCAGTGATTATTTGAGAAGTTGAATAATGTAGTTACTTCATTTTACAGGAAAGGAAACGTTCCTCCCAGCAATAACGCCGTAACAAAGAATTAGTACAACCAAGAAAAGTATATTTTTTGATGGCCAATTTTTCCATAGTTGTAGTAACTTTATGTTGAAAGATAGTATTCACTTAGGATATTGATTAAATTTGTATTTAAAATGTACACCATGTAGAGAAGTGTGTTTTTTGGCGCAAAAGAAATGTCGTGCACAAGAGAATAAAGAAAAAGAACATCATCCAAAAATAGAACCATCAAAGGTATCTAATTTGTATCCAAAATATTATTATCTAATAAAACCCTTGCTAACACCTATTTAAAATTTTCAGCAGGCACACTCCTTGGCAAGAAAAGCATGTCTTGAAATAGGTAAATGGAGTTAGAAAATAGAAGAAGACAGTGATACTATCATTGAACACAGTGTTCAAACAGAATGTGAAAATAGAAGAAGACAATGATACTATCATTGAACACAGTGTTCAAACAGAATGTGAACAAACACACATACAAACGCATTCCTCGGCGCAGAAACCCTATCATGGGTGAGAGAATCGATTAAAATCACATGAACAACATGCTATGAAGATTCATGGATAATTACAGGAAAATATAGTGATGAGACATTGCTGCTTATTTATTCATGATTTTGTAATTGCTACCATGGATTTAATAACTTTGGTACTTACAAAATACTCGGTACATTAAAAAAGAATACTATTGAATCCTTTGTGACCTTGCAGAATACATGGTGCACAAAAAAAAAAAACTCTTAACTTCTCTCTGCTAAATAAAGAGCCAACAATCCAGATTTTGAGGCTACGTGTGGTGATCAGGTAAATTTAAAATTGGTGGGAAACAATCATGAATTTTTTCCTGAGCCGATTATTGCACCAGCAAATATTGTGGATCCACTACTAAGGCCTCATTGTGAATTGGTCATCTGAGGAAAATACATTCATGTTGAATTCAATATTTGATAATGGTGCTTTACCAATCAATTTCATACTGAATACATTAAAATGACCTATATAAATGTATATATCCAAAGTTCAAACTAAAATAATAGGTGACACTTTGCATAGAGTCTGTACAGTAGAAAATTCAACTATCTTATGGGATTAGATGTCTTTGTTAGAGAATTGCTTGGTTGAACCCACCAAGCGTTGGTATGTCAAGTTTGGTTGTCATATTTTAGTATCAAAACTCATCTAGAGTCGCTTGATTAATTACTAGATTCAACTTCGTTTTGGTTCGACTAGAAAGTCTAGGAATGTTGAGACTTACAAGTATTACTCTGAAGAACTGAAGAATATGAAGAAGTAACAACTACAACAACTACATCATCCTTCCACTTGAGGTTAGTAATACTGACTTGACTTGTTTCCATTCCTAACGTATCTTTCAAGTCGCTTTATATTGAAAACATAACATGCGAATCCATATTTATGACATTCTAGTGATTAGACTTGGTCATATTATGATCAAAGTATCAAGGAATTATATTGAATTACGAAGTATAACGTTTATCTTTTAAACTTCGTAAATATGACATCAACATCAACATCAACATCAACATAATCTATCTATCTATCTATATATATATATATAGTTACTTGATTATGTGTGGGATAAGTTTGTGATTTCATCCTAGGAAACTATGTATTATTACATTGGTTTAAGGAAGTATATGTACGAACTTGTTACGTAATCGAAAGGGAGATCAATAATTATGTTGGTCCGGTTTTTCATTGAAGATTATTTGGATGGACAATGCAAGATGACAAGGTAGAAACAATCTTAACTTATGTTGAGAATCAAGGTAAAACCGGTCATAGCCAATATTGTATGACAATGGATAACCGATCCTAACCAGTATTGGGAGACAAGGTAGAACCGGTCATTACCTATATTTAGTGGCAAGGTATAACCGATCCTAACTAGTTTTGGAAATCAAGGTATAACCGGTCATAACCTATATTGGGATTCATGGTATAACCGATCCTAACTTAGTTTGGGAGTCATGGTAGAGTTCCAAGATCAAAACCAAGTTTCCAATATTCACATATTTCTTTATGTTGTGTGTGAATTTGGAATTATGGTTTGATAAGATAGGAAACTTTTAGATGTAGACATTATTTGAACATGTGCATAACTCTTATCATTAATTGTTCAAAAATACTCCTTGATGCTCCAGGTGATCCCACACCGAAATATTGAAAAACCTTTAATTATGATTTTCGATTTTATATTTTTTTTCTCGATTTTATATGTTTTAATTACCAGCAATTAAAGTATATACTTTAAAAAAGAATTGTTATCTAATGTGCTAAACTAATAATAAAAAATTTAAGTGAGAGATTTCATAAATATTGTTCGACATTAATTGAAAATAGGAAAACCATTAGGTACTTTATTGCATATCTTGAGAATATTTTTGGTTTTGGAATTTCCATGCTGTCCAAACATCCTTGGTCTATAAATACTTGAGTTTGCATGAACTAAGAGCCAAGGAAACTTCATTCATGTTGTTTCTGTTGGAGTCATCTATCCATAGAGAAAAGTACCATAATTATGCGAAATCTCTTACGACCGCTCGTTTAAAGACTACTGTGGGATCAAGAAGCTCTACGAGTACCGTTGGTGGGAAACTAGATAATTGCATTGTTATTTTGGTTTTCGATTATTGATTTGATTGACTAAAGGTTGTTGAAATTTTAATTGCACCTAGTTTGATTATTCTTGAGAGCATTCTCTTCTGACATAAGGGTCATTCAAACTTGATCAAAGTATCGATGGGATCTTTAGGACTTTTTTTAGATTTAAAGACATCTTGTGATAATCCATTGTTAACAGACTCCGTTTTGGGCATGATTGATCACAAGAAGATTCAAGTTTGTGTTGTGTAGGTTATTTAAGAAGGAAATGGAAAATTTGAAGACGAAGAAGATTTACCTAATTAGTAAATGTATCTTGTGAATTTTGTTCACACATCTTGATCGTCTTGGATCCAACCAGATCTTGTTTATCTTTGATAGACTTGTGATTATCTAGTTGATAAGATCGACATCACATTAGTTTCTTTTTGAGTTCTATATTGTTTGATTACAAATCCGGAAATTTATTATTTCGGTAACTAAGATTCGGATTGATCTAAACAGACATATGAGTTTATTATATTAAACATAAGAGCCTTAGTCAATGACTCAACATATCTTTTCTTAAAGATTGAATAGAGTGGTTACCAAATAGATTTGTTCCTTTACTATTTGGAATATGATCAAAAGGAGTTGAGTACATAAAACTTTAATTGATAAAGCAACTCGAGATAGTGACTTATGTCTTGAGATTCACGTGCATGACCAAAAGGTCGAAGACACGGGGATACTGAGGGAACTACGTAACTAGGGGTAGTTTACTTGGTCTCAACTATACGAAGTTGGCTTTTGTTCTTTGCATAACAACTTTATTTTGAGAGTATTTAAAACTGGACTAGGTCCCGGGGTTTTTCTAGATTTACAGTTTCCTCGTTAACAAAATACTGTTGTGTCATTTACTTTACTTCCGCATTATAATTATCTTATAATAATAAAGTAAATTACACTTGTACATTAATCCTAATCACTTGACTTCGATGCTTTAGTCAATCAGTCTTGTACCATGACTATTGTCAAGTGAATATATATCAACTTGTCGTATTGTCTCGACTTTGTCCATAGACGATCACACTTTGTATCGGATTTATAGGTTGAAATAAAAAGATTATGATGTATTTGGGTACTCTCGTCTTTTCAGTCTTAGTCACCTAACTTTGGACATTGCATTAATATGTTTTTGTACACCAGTGGAAATAGTTTGATATGCACAATCTTGTAATTCTTTTCATAATATGCCTTTTCTATATATATAACTGAACAGTAACCTATTTATGACTTATGAAATTCATAGATCAATGTTTTAGACCGGTTATAAGCAATGATAATATGTAATTTTTATTTATTGCATATGAATTTACCTGGAGTGGAGAGGAATATGCAAATAGATTCAGACCGTGTAGTATCCACTGAAAATGAAAATGAGATGTAAAACTAAGATTTGAAACTACTATTCTTATAAGCTAATTGTTAGAGCATAGCTCTGTTGAACCCACTAGCGTTGGGATGTCAAGTTAGTTGTCAATTTTAGTTGCCAAAATGCATTCTTGATTTAGCATACTAAAGATAGTTTCAGACTAGATTAGGTCTAAGAAGTTGAATCGAAGCTATCCTTAAAGGATGAAGATTGGAGACTACAATAAGACATCAACAAGTACTTCATCAACAAAGGTATGTGATTGATTTCATTTGGATTTTTGTTCAATTCTACCTTTCTAATCTATCAAGATAAATGCTCACTCTATGGAACAATTCCAATGACAGTAAATGTACATTTATGTATATATACTTGAGGTTATTTGATTCATGAATTTGGTGACAATAACCTTTATCCATGTAGATACATTTTACTACAAACTACATCCAAAGGATAGAAACCATCTACTCATGCAAGTGAAAGTAAAAACAATGATAATAGACACAAGGATATACGTGGTTCGGTATGATTACCTACGTCCACGGGGGTGAAAGGATGAATCTTATTATTTCAAGGGTTACAATGGTGTTGCTCTCCATGTTGAACTCACTTACAAGATGGGCTAGTTCTCAATTCTCTCATTCCTTAATGTGATCTCAAGTCTCTCTCTCTCTCTGAAATTAAAACCTACCTCTCTTGGATACAAGTTATTTTATTTATAAGAGAGGCTACCTACATCCAAAATAGGGTGTTGATCACAACATATCTAACTTGAAGTCCTGTCGTCGGGCCTGCTTGCGTCGTCCCTTCTTCTGTAATTATGGACGATGTTCTTTGATTCCTTTGTAGTCTCTCGTCCGATCCGATCCATTCGGGTATTCTCTTGGTGCGATGTCTCCCTTCCAGTCTGTCTCCCATGCAGTTGGCCGATATGACACGTATCTTCTTATCCCTTTGACTACCGCTCCTCGTTTGACCCAATATGTCTCGTCTGTCAGCTTTTTCAGAGGCCTGGGGTCGAGTCTTGTCCGACAGCTGTAGAGTGGTCATGCCCGATCCACGTGGCTCCTTAAATCTCGCGCCACCCAGCCTCTATCCCGTGCTTCTCGTCTCTTTATGTTTGGGTACATCATAGCTTTGAGATGTTGCCACCTAGCCCTGTGGATAATCTACACCTACATTTATGCCCCTTCTTTCGCTCGTGTGGTAGACACGAGTGGAAGAAAGTCGTCCCAGCTTCCCACGTCCTCGTTCATGCCGCGAATTCCGTCATGCAGTCCCCCATTAACTCCACTTTACTACCTGTAATCATCGGTGTCGGTTACAACTTCTCTTCTTTAAATAGCCCATTTCTTGTTCTCTTTCTTCTTGTTCACCATTTCTTTTTTTAGTTTCCAGATGCTGAAACTTTCTCTTCGAGACTCTCCATTACCTTTCTTCCTCTATAAGCCTTTGTTTTCTTGATTTTCTTCCCTTACCTCTTCATCATTGATTGCTACAGTAGCTGTGGTTATGTTCTCGTCGTCCCAACCTTCTTCACCGATTTCCAAGTTCTGCACTATTCCTTTCAATGGATTCTTCTCCCTCCATGACCGAGAAAATGTGTGTTGCTGATGTTTTTTCTGAGATTGATGCTTTTCCCCTTTATTCCATGTTTTCATTTGATAGTCCCTCCAAGTACGATGATCGCGCCATGAAATATATCTTTCCTGATGATTCTCCTTCTATTTCGTGCAGGTCCGAGAAAAGGGGGAAAGATCTCTCTGATGAAGAATTCATTGAGCAGTTGAAGGAGAAGTACGATCTTCAAAATTACGAAGTTACCCTGATCTCGGGCTAAAATAATATTCTGAAGAAGTCCGACATGGAGAAGTACGATCAGTCGGCTGAGTGTGTGGTCATTACTCAGGGTCAGCTGGAGCTAGGACTTCGTCTTCCTTTGTACAACCTAGATATCCCTTTTTATTATGAGGTTCTCTCCCAGCTCAAGCCTTATCGTGCCCTGGATCAGTGGACTGGCAACACTTTTCGCATTATGGATGAATGGAGAGCCCGCCGAGATGGTCATGGTTCTACCGCCGAGTGGTCGACATACAAGCCCGAGCACGCTCCAGAGTATACCGTTGCCAATTTCCTTGTCAACTATCGAACCGGTACCTCAACCAACGGTGATCTTGCCGGTTTGCTGCCAGTCTGCATCGTCACAGAACTATGCCCAAGAATGTTGAGAGGATGATGCTAGATGCTGATCCCATGGGCCAAGGTTCTAACAGGAGACCCCATCATACCAATGAACCAATTTATCCCCGAGTTCCACTTCTTGTCCGAGGTCCCATTTTACATGGTAGCTTCCCGTCGCCTCCACTTCCCGCCGACCCCTATCCTTTCTGGGTGGTTAACGACGATATGGCTGATAAGGTATGTGCTTCCTTCTACTTTCCTTAATTTCTATCTTGTTAGTTTTGACGCCAATCGCCTGTTTGTTGTTATTGAAGCCCAGGGAGACTCTACCAAGGTCGCCGCTTCGTCGAGAAAAAGGGGTACTGGCACAAGGGTTGAGGAAGACCGGGGAAAGGTAACAAACACAATGATTTTCTTATAAGTACATGTACTTGCCCCTGTTTTTTTCCTTCGCATGTTCTGACGAGAAGCCTTGTGCAGAAATGTCCTAGGCACGATGATGATGAATCCGGTGTGCCGGAGATTGATCCCCAGCCTCTTAGGCGTAATTCTCTTAGGGGCAAGCATGTTGTTACTAAGCAGCAGCAGAGGCAGAAACCAATCATCGATATTCCCGATGAAGATGACATATTTGGCGAGGATGTCTCGGATGACAAGGGCGATGGGCAAGAGATGGGCGACAAACAAGAACCCCTGAAGACGCCCGACTCAGAGAAGATTGTCACTGTTGGACTACCTCGTGTGCCCCGGTTTACTTATGGATCGTCGTATAGTGCTGAAACTTCCTTCATTGTCTCCGACCCTATCATGAACTCTCTTGGAGCGCTTATTTCCCCCGACTTTGGAGTGTATACTGATGAACAAATGATTGATACGGTGCCCCTCTATGACGATATTGCTTAGACTCTTGACACGGGGGTGAGTGACTCTGCATGTTTGGGCGATGTCCCACTCCTTAGTTTCTTCTCGATCGTCGCCTGCCATTCTAACTTGCTTACGTGGGTCAGATTCTTAATCGAGTACGGTTGGATGCTGCCAATCGTCAACGGGAGAGCCAGTTGGTGGAAACTCTCCAACTTCAACTGCAGAACGAGAAGAGTCGTGCGCGCGAGCTGGAAATCAAACTCGCCGATGCTCAAGGTATGTTACAGTTCTATAAACCTTAACTTAAGTTGATTGAGTTTACCGTGCCAGTATCCTGAGTCGGGTATCCTTCTTCTAGCCGAGATAGCTAGTATAGGTTTAGATGCTTCTTCGGAGTTTAGGATCATGAATAGGAAGTGGGATATTGAAAAGGATTTAGTGGAGAATCTCCGTCGGCGAATGGAAAACAAAGATGGCAAAATAGATCGCCAAGCTGAGGAGATCGAAGAACTCGAAGGTGAACTAGAATGATATCGTCAGTTTGAGTATGACCCTGCAGAGATAGACAATTTATGGGCTCACTTGGGCTCTTCCCAACGCCTTGCTGCTGAGAAAACTGCTCTGGCTACAAATTTAGAGCAATGGGTAGACGCTCTACAATTGCAGAACCGAGACCTTCATGAGGATCGCCGACAAATATTAAGGGATAAAGATGTGGTGCAGCGAGACAATAGGGATCTACTGGGCAAAGTGGGAGAGTTTGAAAAGATGGTGGGTGAGCTAGAATGGAGTAGGTAGCAACTTTCAGTGCTTCAAGTATCACGCAATCGTTTAATGGAGGAGTGGAGTGAACATAAGAAGTACTGCCCCAGTAATGAATTCAATGAACAATGCTATAACGAGCTAACCATGAAATTTTCCAAGGCCGAGGATGAGTTGTCCAAGTCAGTAGAGTCGTTTCAGTCAGTGTTACCAGCCCTTTCAGGTCTTATTAGCGACGTGTTGATGCAGTTCCTTAGGTCTAGATTATTTTTTGTAGTTGTGAAATTGCTAAACCCTATTAAATGAATAATCCCGCGTTGTTGTGATCTTTTAGGCGAGCAGAAACGTTCTCACGAATTGGATCTGGAGGTCCGACGGTTGAAACAGGTCGAGGCCGAGTTAGGTTCGAAGCTGGCCGATGCCGAGGAAACTACTTCTCAGCTTACCCAACAACTTGAGGATAAACGCGTCGCCCATGCAGAGGAGATAAAAGAGAATGTTCGGTCGGGTATTGAGGAGTGGGTGGAGAATAAACGGTGCGAGGTCGCGCAAAAGAGGGCTGACACTGTTCCCATCAAGGCTTGAATTCCCCTTTTGTAGTGCTGCGTCACTAAATCTCCCTTTGGCATGGGTTGTAAATCGCTTTGAACACTTCTCCCCTTTTTACTTCTGATACACTGCTTGTTTGTTTAAATGGGGGTTCTCCGTCGCCGATGATGTTTGTTTTATTTCTGTTAAACTTTTCGTTTTGTATGGTCGCATGACACTTTCCGCGCTTTCTTTATGGACACATGACGCTATCGAATTAGCTTTTGTTTCTTATGTCAGTCCTGCAATTATTATGTAAGTTAGTATTTTAACCTTTTCTGTCGAACACGCCCAACAAGGAGGGTCATCGGGCCCAATGCCATGTCCTGATTGGGGTATCTCATCACTATCTCTTGGATTCAGTGGAAGGGTATCAGTCAACCTAATTCTAGGATCGATTACCCCAAGAGGTTATCGATCAACCAATCTCGGGAAAGCAGTCACAGCCACTTGCGATGGGGGCGGCCTTTCAAATGTAAGTAGGCCACCTAGATGAGAAGACCCCGTGTCTTAACAACATGTGGAACTGGTTTCCAACCACCAGAACCCTTAGGCTACCTCGGCACTTGCACACTGCCACTACCCCGAGTACGAATAGCTAGGTGACTGTAAGGCACCTCCACACTGGATTTGCCCCGAGTACGAATGCCCATTCGAGTGTAAGTCACCTCGGCACTTCCACACTGGATTTGTCCCGAGTACGAATGACCATTCGAGTGTAAGTAACCTTGGCACTTCCACACTGGCTTTGCCCCGAGTGCGAATGACCATTAGTCGCTCATGCCCTATTTCATACCCCTCACGGTTTCATAGAAATAGAAGACAAGTATGCTCACCTTTTCATCGCACCTCCCTTCATGGGTGGTATAGCTTTAGATATTTGACATTCCAGGGTTTGGGCTCTTTTGTTCCATCGAGTCTCAGTAGTCGATACGATCCCTCGCCTACCTTAGACGCAATTAAATACGGCCTGCCCCACTTTGGTGCTAGATTACCGCCCTTTTTATCGCGCTCCCAGTCGTCCAGAAACTTCAGCACTTTCTCTCCTGGTTGGAATTCTCTTGGGCGAACACGTTTGTTGTACTCTCGCTGTGACCTCCTTTGATAGTTTTCCATTTTTTGTAGCGCCATCTCTCGTGTCTCCTCCAAATCGTCTAGTTTTTCCAAAATTAGATCGGACGAGACGTTTCGCCTCCAAGCTTCTGTCCTAGTAGTGAGGATCATTCCTTCCGTCGGTAAAATCGCCTCAGTTCCGTAAGTAAGCATGAACGATGAGAACCCGGTAGCTTCCCTTCGTGTGGTCATGTTTTCCCATAACACGTTGTATAGCTCCTCGCACCAGTTACCATATTCCCCATCCAACTTCTTCTTCATGTTGTCGGCGATTGTTTTGTTAGTGATCTCGGCCTGCCCATTACTCTGGGGGTAAATGGGAGTATCTTTACTTTTCCTGATGTTGTACGTATTGAACAAAAGGTCAATGTTTTCCCCTTGGAGATGTTTCCAATTATCGGAGACGATAGCTGCTGGGACCCCGAAGCGGCAAATGATATGTTCCCAGATAAACTTGAAAACATCTTTGTCTCGGATATGCCTTAGTGGAGCTGCCTCAACCCATTTAGTAAAGTAATCTGTAGCCACAATCAAGTATTTCCTCTGCACTGTTCCTACATGTAATGGACCAACAATGTCTACCCCCCATTTTGAAATGGTCCATGGGCTTATCACAGAGTTTAGGGGTACTCCTGGTGCCAGTATTTTCTTGCCGAACCGTTGACATTCTTCACATGCTTTCGCCATTTCCTTCACATCTTCGTTCATGTACATCCAAAAATAGCCCATTGTCTTTGCCTTGGACGATAAGCTTCTCCCCGAGCTGTGGTTTCCGGCGGCTCCATAGTGTAATTCATGCAAGATTATGTGGCCTTCTTCTTTACTTAAGCATCGTAGGAGTGGCCCTAAGTAAGATTTCCTATATAAAATCCCCTCCCTTAGCTCGTAGGCACCCAACTTACTTTTGATTTTATTTATCTCGGGCCGAACCTTGGGTAGCTCGCCCGTTTCCATATATTGGTGTATAGGCTTTCTCCAATCACCCTCTCTATATCGCTCGGCTGTGTTAATAGCCACATCGATCCGTACTTCCGGTGTTTCTGGGATTGAGGGAGCGAGGAGCCTCATAACACAAATGCCCTATATGCTCGGGTCTACCAGCTGTGAGGCGATGTATGATAGGGCGTCCGAGTGTCTGTTATCTTTTCGACAAATGTGGCGAAACTTAATATTCGGTATTTGGTTGATGTAAAATTTGGCGAGATCCCAATACTTTTGCAATACGGGGTCGTGCGTCGCATACTTGCCCGTAATCTGCCGAATCACCAAATGTGAATCACTAGTTAAGCGAACCTCATGTATCCCCATTTCCACAATTATCCGCAAGGAGTGGATTACCGATTCGTACTCGGTAACATTGTTGGTTGCTTTGAATTCCATCCTGAAAGAGTGCACTATCTTTCTTCCTTTCGGCGTGGTTAATACTAACCCGAGGCCTGATCCCTCTTTGTTTGATGCCCCATCGATGAAAACTTCCCACCGGGTAGGACTACTGGCTGTTAATAGGTCAACAGGCTCTTCTTGTTCTTCCATCATCCCCGGTATATCTTCCACCTCGTCTTCATCACTAAGTGGGAAATCTGCTAGGAAGTCGGCCACTACTTGTTCTTTGATCGCCGTCCTCGTCTCATACACAACATCATATTGTTTGATTAAGGCCCCCCATTTAGAGATTCTCCCTGATCGCCCTCATTATCCAAAACTTCTTCGATAGGCGATTTGGTGAGCACCCGTATGCGATGAGCTTGAAAATATGTCTGAAGTTTAGAAGCGGAAAAAGCTAGGGCCAACACCATCTGTTCCATTCTGGTATAGTTTTTCTCAGCCGGGATTAGCGTTTTACTTGTGAAATATACCGGTTTCTCGGTGTTCCCCTCCGTCCTAACCAATACTGCACTAATGGCATATGGCGTCGCCCCTAGGTAGAGGGTAAGGATCTCTGTCGGATCGGGCCTCTGCAGAACCGGGAGGCTGGCTAGGTGTAAATTGATATTTTGAAAGGCCTCTTCGCTAGCATCCATCCATTAAAACTTCTCTCCTTTCTTCAGAATGTCATAAAAGGTTTTACATTTGTCCGATGACCGTGACACGAATCGCCCCAACGCTGCTATACAACCATTTAGCTTCTGCACATCCTTAACTTTCGCGGGAGATGGCATCTATATGACAACCCCAACTTTCTCGGGATATGCTTCTATTCCTCTAGGGGTGATGATGTATCCTAGGAATTTCCCTGATGTGACCCAAAAGTCGCATTTGGAGGGGTTAACCTTCATCTTGTGTTTCCTCATTGTTTGAAAGATCTCTCGAAGATCTCGGACATGATCCTTTTCTCGTCGAATCTTGACTAACATGTCGTCCACGTAAACTTCTATGGTGTCGTGGATCTTGTCTTTGAACATATCTCCTACCAATATTTGATACGTAGCACCAGCATTCCTAAGTCCGAATGGCATCTTGGTATAACAATACAACCCTCTTGGTGTGAAGAAGGAGGTTTGCTCCTGATCCTCGGGTGCTAACGGTATTTGGTTATAGCCCATGTATCCATCCATTAATGTCATCGCCTCATACCCGACTATGGATTCTACTAGTTGGTCTATGCTTTGGAGAGGAAAGCTGTCCTTCGGGAAGGCCTTGTTCAAGTCACTAAAATCAATACATATCCTAACTCCTCCTTTTTTCTTTGGTACCACGACCATATTAGATATCCATTGCGGGTAATGGGATTTTATGATTATCCCGGATTCCCACAACTTTTTTAGCTCGACCTCGACCGCTTCCTATAACTCTGGTGCGATTCGCCTCATTTTTTGTCTAACGGGCCTGAACCTCGGATCAATCTTCAAATGATGGCAACAGACCTCCGGGTCAATCCCCTCTAAATCGTACACTTCCCAAGCGAACGCGTCTAAGTTTTCCTTTAACACCGTCATGAGTTGACTTGCTTGTTCATCCGAGAGTAACTTCCCGATCCTCACTATCTTTGGCTCTTCCTCCGTCCCCAAATTCACTTCCCGAGTCGGCTCTACTGTCGAGAAATTAGATTTAGGTCCCTTGAATGGATCCGTCTCCTTTAATTTCTATAAAGGGTCTTTCTCTTGGGACTCGCATTCCATGACCGCTTGTGAAATAATCTCCTCCAGTTCTTCTATAGCCTTGACCTCTTTGGCTTTATTCTTCTTTCGCCTTTGTCGTGCTCGCCGATCTTCATTAATTTCGGCATCAACCTGCATACATTGTCTTGACGCTTGGGAGTCTCCCACAACTTTAGCTATTCCCTTGTAGGTAGGGAACCTTAATCTATGATGATAAGACGATGCCACCCATTTAATCCCAGCGATCCAAGGACGTCCGATAATTGCTTCATAAGGCGAGGCGACATCGACTACACAAAAGGTGGTCAGAGTGTCGAGGTAACCCTCAGTGTTACCTCGCCCTTAGGGATGGTTACTGTACCATTAAAACCATAGATGCGATATGTTGAGGGGATGAGGATGTCGTCCGATAGCTCCATTCTCTTAAACGTGTCGTAGAACAACACTTCGACTGAACTTCCACTATCCATGAGAATCCTTCTTACTCCCCACCTCTCAATTAATAACGTGATGACCAAGGGATCACTGAGTGCTTGCAAATTTGCTAGGACATCCTTGGCCGAGAACGAAATAGGTTGCATCATCCAAGGTTCCATTGGTAAGGTCTTAGATATACCAAATATTTCTTTTCCATTGCGGTCCCTCTTGTGAATCCTTGAAGTGATTACTGGTCCGAAATTGTAGTCTTGCATAGGGGAGTGTGAAATAGTATTCACAAATTGAGTTGACCTATAAATGCGAACTTGATGGACCAGCACATCAGGTGTTGCTGTCGGCTTGGATGGATGTCGGACGAACTGTCTCAGGTACCCGTCTCGGATGAGGTGCTGGACGATATCCTTTACTTCTCGACAATTATTAGTGGAGTGGCCCCTATACTGATGGTTCTGACAGTAGTCGGGGTGGCCCTTGGTTTCTTGGAACTGGACTCCCCTTGATGCTGGGTAATTTATATCGTTTCTCTTTTCGACTTCCTTGAATACTTCATCCAAAGGAGCGTTTAAAGGGGTGTACGATCGGGCTTCATGCCTCGGCATCTTCCCTTCGGCCACCCATTATTTCTTCTCATGGATTCTCGGTGGGGTGTCCGATCTCTTCTCGGGACGCCTAATAGGATCGTCCATAACTACTTTAGCCTCTACACCAGCTTCAGCACTAGCTTGTTGAACTCCCTTATCTCTCGATTCGGCTTGTATTTCTTCAAGGGCGATAAAATGTTCTTGCATTCTTCGCATCTCCTTTAGGGTTTTTGGCTTTTCAGAAAACATAGCTACCCAGATGGGGTCTGATCTTCCCAGTGCGTTTTCAAATCCAAATATAGCTTGGTCCACTAGTACTTTTCCAATTTCAGTACACAGCTTCCTCCATCTATCGGTCAAGGTTCTCAAGGGCTCCCTGAACCTCCGGGCGAGGGTGAATAGTTTGTTCAATCTTGGCCGAGGTCGGATGTTGTGCATATAGGTTTCAAGAAAGGCCTCGACAAGTGTATCATAACCGTCAATCGATCCAAGTGGAAGTGAATAAAACCAATCTCTCGCCTCGCCCTTCAAACTGGCCGGAAAGAATTTACACATGACTACCGTGTTGCTTTTACATTGGATTAATGACATGGTATACATTTTTAGATGCTCAACCGCATCTCATGTTCCGTCGAATCTAGAAGGAAATGTGGGTAAGGTACACTTAGGTGGGAACATCATTTGTTCGAGTTCTTGATAGAAAGGTATCTTCTCGGCCTCGCTCATAATCTCTGCCAGTTTGTTCTCTTCGCTATTTCCCGATAGCTCCTTAATCTTTGCTTCCAACTCTTTGAGTTTAGCTTCTGTCGCCCCGTACTGTCGCCCGCCCCTTCCTCGCCTTTCTTCATCAGTAGACGAGTCCTTGGGTGGTCCATATCATCGTGGTGAGGGTGTGGGGGGTCGTCCGGACTGATTAGGGTTGCTCGGTCCGGTCATAGATGGTGGTTTACTTGATCGGCCGTGATGACTCGACGTTCCTCGGCTGGATGATCCTCTTGATCGGGTTCGCTGATTCCTTAACTGGTAAATCTCAAACTCTATGGCGAAATTCCGTTGCTGGAGCTCTCTTAATGCCGCTTCTTGCCTTCTTTGACTTTCCAGATTGGCCAATGGTGTCGGGTTTGTGCTTTCATGACTAGAATTCCCATTAGGGTGGTGTGGCCGAGAATGTAATGGTATCGATGTTGGTGGTGGGGGTAGTATCATACCAGTTGCATGGACGGGTGTAGGGCCGATGTTGCTAGCTACTGCTCGCCCCAACTGAATCTTCCTGAGGCGCTCTTGCTCCATCCCTAAGGCTTCCTGGTACTCAGCTTGTTGCCTTGCTCTCTATCTCTGGGCTCGTGCAGCAAGCGCTTCCTCATCGTCCTCTGTATCTGAAGCTGTAAGTCTATCGACTTGGTTAACTCTCCTCTGGGTCAAGATAACCTGGTCCAAGGGTGGGGTGTCATCATTTCGCCCAAGATCCACTCCCTCATCAACAGTTGGCATGCCTCGTGCAGCTGCCCGAGATTCCTCGAGTGGTGGTTGTCGACTGCCTTCTTTCCTCGGCCTCGTTACCCCTGCCTGCATGTTGTTGTTAGTAACTGTACGATTCCTTAACATCCTTCCCATCCCTGAAGTGCTAGCCATCGGGCGTGTCGCGTAGTGAGCCGAGTATCATCCCTACCTACGTCAGCAAATACAAAGAACACCTTACTTTGACCTGATATTGTAAATAAACGTTCAACAAGATGAGATACACTCGACTGACACACATGTTGCCGCTACGCCAGAGCCTATAGATGCAAAGTCTACTACGGTTACCAAGTGGGTTTTGCCTTCTACCCTATTTAATCTACGTCGCTATCGCACCGTACGATGTCGCCTTCAGTACTTGACCACTGAATTTAAGCTAGTTTGTCCCTCATTCTATATGATCCAAATCATTAAACTCATGCACGTGATGATTGAATGGTACGACGCGTAAGTCCAAAAGTTAAATTAAGTTTCTACTGTTGTTGTTTTCTCAAGATCTTATCATGGCCGTCTTCCCTAGATCTTCTCCAAGAACTCTCCGATGACTAGTTAACATCGTCGGGCAAGACACCTCAAGATCGGAAGCTTGTTATGCAAAAAGACACCTTAGCTTTTACCTTTTGTTACTCCAAACACTCAAAATTTATATCGTCGCAAGAAAACAGCTTATCTACCGCTAAAACTCAATCAACCATCGAAAACAAGTAGTCATCATATCAGCAGACTTTCAACCTAGCTCTGAACCTGTGCTGTTAATCGCCGGTGAGCTTATGAAGACTTTCTGCTGATCAAACTGCTGGTGGGCGAAGAAACGAGAACTCTACCACACCTTGTGAAGACACTGTTACTGCTGTAACTTTGCATGTAAACTAAATGACTCAAAATAATAACAATTTCGGCCATCAGAGTTCATCCTAGCTTCAACTACAACACTTGAACGTGTATACAGGAGCTTTGGATTGTCTCTGAAAGCCTCCTAGGCAAGGTATCCGGAGATCTTAGTCGGATCCCCTTAGTCAGCGCCAGAATGTAGATGCATTTTACTTCAAACTACATCAAAAGGATAGAAACCATATACTCATGCAAGTGAAAGTAAGAACAATGATAGTAGACACAAGGATATACGTGGTTCGGTATGATTACCTACGTCCACGGGGGTGAAAGGATGAATCTTATTATTTCAAGGGTTACAATGGTGTTGCACTCCAAGTTGAACTCACTTACAAGATGGGCTAGTTCTCAATTCTCTCCTTCCTTAATGTGATCTCAAGTCTCTTTCTCTCTCTCCGAAATTACAACCTACCTCTTGGATACAAGTTCTTCTATTTATAGGAGAGGCTACATATATCCAAACTAGGGTGTTGATCACAACATATCTAACTTGAATTCCTGTCGTTGGGCCTGCTTGCGTCGTCCCTTCTTCTGTAATTATGGCCGATGTTCTTTGATTCCTTTGTAGTCTATCGTCCGAGCCAATCCATTTATATATTCTCTTGGTGCGATGTCTCCCTTCCAGTCTGCCGCCCATGCAGTTGGCCGATATGAAACGTATCTTCTTATCCCTTTGACTACCGCTCCTCGTTTGACCCAATATGTCTCGTCTGTCAGCTTTGTCAGAGGCCTGGGGTCGAGTCTTGTCCGATATATGTAGAGTAGTCATGCCCGATCCACGTGGCTCCTTAAATCTCGCGCCTGCCATCCTCTATCTTGTGCTTCTCGTCTCTTTATGTTTGGGTACATCATAGCTTTGAGATGTTTCCACCTAGCCCTGTGGATAATCTACACCTACAATCCCTATAAAGGATATCATGTTATAGTGAATGAGCTTGCGAATCCAACGAGCTAAGAATCACTCAATTCCGAGTTATAACAATGAAGTTATGAGTGATTTAAGTTCATTTGTAGGAAACAATCCATGGGCTATTTGTAACGGTCCGCGAACTTGGGCCCAATACGTGACTAAAAGGCATTTTTTGTCAAGTTGGTGATGTTTCCTTATTTAGTCAAGTTAGCAATTACTCCAAACATCTTTGATTACCATATTAAAGTGTTTGTGATTCCTTCCTAATTTAATTTGTGATTTATTCACATAAATACAATATTTGCTAATTAATTATTTATTTAATTATTTTGACAAGAGTTGTAACTTAGGAAAGACTCCCAAATTTAGAAGAGTATTGAAAAAGAAAAATAGCTATGCTTAGCTTTCAAGCTACCTTTCACTATAAATAAAGAGTTCGTGAGTTTACACGTTTTTTCATCCCCTTTGGAAAACTGGCGTAAGCTTTGCAGGTTGTTTCCATGTCTTATGTTCTTCATGAACAAGAGTGAGATAAAAGACTTTGTATTGGGGATCCCAAATCCAAGTTGGATTAAATCTACGTGATTGATTATACAATTTGTAATCTTGGTTTTTCACCTCTTGTCTATTCTAAGGTTTTCTCTTCTGATATAAAATCATTCAAGAGTTGTTGATTATAAACCCTAGGTTTTGATAGATTTCAATTTCCGATCGTATACCAACACTTGTTAGTCGAAATCGGAGACTACAAAGAAAAACTTCTATTGAGGCATCTCGTAAAAATCCTTGAGAAGTTTTAAACAAGATATCTCTAGATTTATCTAGTTGTTCTTGTTGTAGAATTATTAGGGTTTTATTAACTTGGAAATTGATCTTTGGAATCACCCAAGTTCACTTACGAAAATCAGGTTCACGGACTTCTTGTGAGTACGCATACTGATTGTAAGTTAAAACCTTAATCTACAAGATTTTAAAAACCTCGGTTTATATCTAAAGGGAAATCAAACCGGTATTTTGTGCAAACAAAATATTGAATCGTATCAATCGTGTTGTTGTATCTTCTAAAGAGAACCTTGGGTTCTGCTAGAAGATTTGTGTGAAGAATTCCTAAAGAGAATCGGTGTTCTGCTAGAAGTTCTATAAGAATACAGCTGAAGAAGGTATTACATCTAGTCCGAATAGGTAGTAGGAAATTGGTGTAACCACTTATAATCAGTGTGTGTTTATTCTGGACTAGGTCCCGGGGTTTTTCTGCATTTGCGGTTTCCTCGTTAACAAAATTCTGGTGTCTGTGTTATTTTATTTTCTGCATTATATTGTTTATTTTTATAATTGAAATAATACAGGTTGTATGTTAATCAATCATAGTTATTAAATCCGACCTTGTTTGTTGGATAAGACTTGATTGATCTTGATCAATTGATTTTGTTATTCACATTGTTAGACCAGTATGGACTACCCTATTTCAAGTGGACACTGTGTTGAAATATTCCTTTAGTGATTGCTGCTTAAAGGGGTTTATACACGGTGGATATTGAATAGGTTGTGATTAAAACAAAAGACTTTGTTTCAAGAGTTTCACACTAAAATCAAGTTTACGGACTTGTTTATGTTTAACTTTGATTGTGTTGAAATAGAGATATTAAACTCTTTGGTATACTTTACTCTAGATTGAGTTTGACTGTCTAGTTGATTCTCTAAAAAGTGTATTGGAATAAGTCCTCTCAGATTGCCAAACGAATTGTTGGGTGTGGTTGTTAGACCCCCGCTTTTCAATAATTTTGTTAGAGTGTAGTTTTAATGACTTGTTTTGTTATTTGTTTTAAAACAAGTCATTTCCACCTCCAGACATATCGCCTGGTGATTATTATTATTCTTTGGATGACATTGTGCATAGTCAGTCCATAAATCTACCTAAGGAGGTTAGAAAAGGTCGAAAAAAAGCTGTCAGTGTCGATGGGAATGTTCGAAATTATGTTGAGAAAATTGATGCTCAATGTCTATTTTGTGGTGCATTGTATTGGATTGATGAGAATTCAGCAAATGTTATTTGATTCATCTTTCATAAATCCAGCAAATGTTGTCACAAAGGGAAAATGTTTTACCAGCACTCCGTTAACCTCCTTTGGAACTAAAAGAGTTATATGAAGGAGATGATGATCGTTCAAAAGACTTTAGAAAAAATATCAGAAGTTACAATGTTGTTAATGCCTAGGATGCAAATACGACAAGAGCCAAAAAAGGTAGGGTCCGCCAAATTTTTTGATACATGGAGACTTACGACATTACAGTGGTTCTCTGATGCCAGCAAAAGAAGCGGAAGCTATCTACTCGCAGTTGTTCTTATATGATCCAGCTCATGCATTGTCCATACGTGAAAAAAGAAATCAGATCTAAGTAGAGAAGTTCTTATAACAATTCAAGATATACTACTGCAGCATAACATATTCTCTCCATTATATCGCCAAGCACACTGAAATTTTGAAAGATAGACATGCTTCATCTGATAAACCTGTCCAAGTTTCTCAAATTGTAATGAGAATTCTGATAAGGGACGTTACAATCTGCCGACTGTAGAAGAAGTATATGTCATCGTACCTGAAAATCCTAGCGACGTAACAGCAACTCGCGATATTCTATTGCACCTAAAAGAGGGAAGCAGATTCACAAGAATAGACGAATGTCATCTTGCATATCTATCTTTGCACTATGTTTTGTTAGAGCAATTCCTATGGAATGAACAAACTTGAAGTTTGTTTATTTTGCTCCTACTATGGACTCAACAAACATGAAAAATGGATGAACAAACCAACAAATTTGTTGGTTTGTTGAGTGAGTTGGAAGAAGAGAAGCGTGTGATGGAACATCAGTCGGTTGTACCAAAAATGCGCGGACCATCATCACACGCCCGCGACTCTTCCACTCACGCCAAGTGCAACTCCTGATTACTTTACTACTTTTTTTATCTCACTTCATCCTATTTTATGTCACCTAAATATTATATTTTATATTTTACCTTTATCCTACAAAAAATGAAGGAACTCATACAGAGCTTTTGGTTGGTAGCCTGGCCACAAGTTGGGCTCCAACTCCTCTTTGAAAATAAAACTACCCAAACCACTACAAGCGTCATTACAGACTAGACAGTCTTTAAGCACTTAAAGAAACACAAAATATCTTCACCAAGTTCTCCTAAAGTGGAAAAAGCTAGGACTCCCAGACCATATCCAAGTGAAGTGCACTTGTCCAGGTATTTAGTGCGTTTACGAGAGATCACTATTTATCCCAATAATCCATCTACTTTTTTTCTGTCCGACTCAGTGGGACGTGCCAAAGGACTCGTCGCATGACTCATATGTGTTTCAATAAAAGAGATATCTTATACCCTTTGCCAACTCTGCCTATTCGAAATGTTTCATTCTGTAGTATTACACCTTTTTGTCCTTTCCAAGTGAACACATGAAGAGAAAATATACACAAAATACCATTATATACCGCCAATTGAAAAGGTACAAGTAAGTATCTCCAGAAGCTGATTCCTAAACTGGCCATTTCTCACAATAGTAGTAAAAAATAATGCAAACTTCTTTTTTCGGAATCTGCTATTGAGTGATCAACCAATTAAAAGATTAGACAATGAGCTTTTATGTTGTTGGAGGACCAGAAGCACCGGTTTTGGTGCAGCAGGTAAACTTGCAGCTTGAGAGTGTATCACCTAACCTGTCTCCCTGAATAAAGTAGAGCTTCAGCCTGGCCATTTTCACCATAGCTCTTGATCTTCGCCTTGTCAATACGAGCTCTGCGGACAGCCTGTTGGATTTGCCTTTCATGCTCTTTAAGCATCTCATCCATATTTCCGCCTGGGGGCATTAAAGGTCCAGAATAGTGGATCCTGTTCTTCTTAGGGACATAACCCTGAGATCACACAAAAACAACACAGGTTTAAAGATTATTTTTTAACGTTGTCATGAGATCAAAATTTTCAAACAGTGTAGAAGGTATGGTCCTAATTTAATCTATGTGTATGCATATCATCATTCATATAAAGAACTGCCAAAGATCACTGCCTTTATTGAATAATCACTGCTAGCAATTATCAAAAGAGAAGATGTGCCATATGGAAAAACAAAAAACATTAATATTTTTTACCATATTGCATAAATATCGTAATAAACAATTCCACCAAGATGTACCATTAAAAATTGGATGAAATTGCAAGTTTCTACACATGTCAACTTGTGCCCCACTCGTATAACTTGACATATCAGATATCTATCAATTGAGATATTGATATGCAAGTACATTCTTATCACCAGATGCACAAACAAGATAATATCTTCTGGTATAAGAAAAGAGAGGCAAGACGAGTTGCTTAAGTTACGTACCGTGGTTGACTCCTTGTCATATACTCTATCTCCTTTGTTTTGGGAAGATGCTGGACCATCCTCCCACTTCTGCTTTTCAGAGGCCTCAACATCATCGAGTTGATTGTATTTTCCATTCAGTTTATGTTCTGACCAGGTCGAACCCTGAGCTACATGCGATCTCTGTGTCCTTAACTCTGCCCCGTTCCTTGAAGACCCAAATGGTCTTGTGGGTCCCACCACCTGAGCTTCGTAATCCTTTACAGCCGTACTCCGTGCAGATCCAAAACCAGGGTGCATCAGAGGACCAGAACGAGAGAAATTATTCTGCCCAGATCCTCCACGGGGCTCGATAGGGAAACCACTTCCACCATCCTCTTGCACATTGAACTTTTGGCTACTGCTTTTAGAGTTTGAAGGTCCATGACGTTTCTGAAAGTGGAAACACAGAACCACGAAAAATGGTGCTTAAAACAGGAAATACCTTAACGAAACCATAAGATCTTGGAACAGGCAGCTAAACAGGAAATACCTGTGATTCAACATTAGAATCTTGTGGAGCAGGTTTGGCATCTCTTAAACCCCTTCTTCGGGATTCAGCTCCATGGCCTTTCATTGCCGCTGCTCTTTGCCTGATATGATGGAAAAAGAATGGAAGCAAGGTAACAATGTTACTTTTAACTTTTGTTACAACCACACGAGTGTGAGAAAATTGAGTTTTTAGAGGAAACACAAGAAAAGGCTGCATAGTATAAGGTTTTTCTTAAACTTTACAGAGTAAATCTCCATATATTCAGTTTGTCACTAAATACGGGTTTTGAGTTAGGAGAACTACGAGGAGAATAAATGTTGAAGCAGATGATAACAAAAACAAGAAAATCAAATTACATACCTTCTAGCTTCCTCATCCCGAAGCTTAGCATCAAACTCCTTGCTAGGTGGATATTTAGGTAAAGTTGATGGGTCACAAGGGAGAGGCTTTGCTGTAAAAAACTGGAAAGTACAACCAGTTATGGGAGAGAAAATATTATAGAAACAAAATGCATCAAAGTTCCTATCCACATCAAATCCAAGCAAGTCTGGAGGACTAAAATCAGCACATTGGTTGGCGGTCCATAAATTTGAAATATAGATACACGGAAAATAGATTGTTTTTGCTTCATAAATAGTTGACTGTACTTTAAGCTGTAACATAATTTACAGCCGATATATCCACCACATACTTCATGTCTGGACAATATAATTTCTCAGAATCTCCTGTTTATAGTTGCACTTACCAATCCACCAGTTCTTCTCTCGAGAACTTCACTTATTTTACTCAAGAGCGTTTAGAAATCCGTTCTTTGGTAATGAATAATATAAAAGTTGAATCCTTGAAACTATGATAAAATCTGGCACATTCAATCTGCCATGGTAAACCACCTTTGCTACAAGCTAGACAAAAAGAACCAACAACTGACCTCGCTTTTAAGTGAAGAAGCTGCCGATCCTCGACGCTCAGGCTCTATTGCAAGGAGAACCTCAAGAAGGGCCAAAGAGGGCGAAGGTATGTCCTTGAAGGTCTCAGCGACGCACCGCCTGTAAGGATGTGACGGCTTGAAAATCGTTGTGTGCGGCAATCTTGACTTCCTCCAATAATCCTCAGATGGTGAACCACAGAGTTTGAAGATCTTATGCAGCTGCTCCACCTGTTAACATATATAGCAGGTTTTGAGAATCAGAAACAAACAATGTCACGTAGAACTCTCCCCTCCGCTTAAGTAATTAGTAATGTTTTTCGAGAAAAGTAATGGACATTTTTTAACAAAATTTTCCAGAAAAGTGTTATTCAAATCCTGCAGTAACAGCTAATTTCTGTTTGCCGAGCACCAGGTTTAGCTAATGTTCCTCGATCTCGTAATTATCATTTATCGAATAATAGACTTCCATCTATCAGAACTTTTTTTGGGTTGTTACTTGCTATTCAATGAGCTTGTTGATTCAACAGAGAGATGCTTTTATGGCTGATTCTCGTGGAGGGTAACCACCATTTCCCGAAGTTGTTTTTACAAAGATCAAAATCATTCTGAAGCAGATAACCTAATCTAATTCGGTTATAACCTAATCTAATTCATTCTATAAATCAGTGGCTGATTTTAAAAATGTTACTGCTAAGATAAAGAAAACTTAAGAATAGAAAGATTTTGTTCAGAAGAGATCATCCTCAACAAATATGGCAGGCCTTAAGGTCTTCATGATCACCTTTATATGAAGATCAGAGTTATAAAAGTAGAACATCTCAGAAACAGATAACCTAAATTATTACCGAATATGACTAGCTGACTACCACATTGATGAAACAGGGAAACATTTTTGCATTTTAACGAATGTAAGTATGACAATTATGCCAGCCTAAGGGTCTTCGAGTCCTTAGATACCCACCACCCCATGCCCCCCTACCTACAGCAGAAACTTCACACAAACCAATCAAATCAGAACCATTTCCACCAGTTTGACTATCCTTTTGGATATGTGATTGATGAAAATAACCAATTAAGGTTTCCATGTTTCTTAGTTTGTGTTATCTCAAATAGTGGGATAGTAAATAATTTTAAAACTTCTTATACACAGGAAATTTGAATATGATATATACAAGTTCAGATAGGCTGATCCACAGGCAAAAAGTTTCACAGTGATCAATCTTTGACTAGGATGATAACTCTGCTTAGCAAGATGAGGGGAAAAGGGAAATGGGATTATCACATAAGAAAATCACATACCTCGGTTCTTCCTGGCATGATAGGCTTTCCAACAAGCAATTCAGCAAGGATGCAACCAGCACTCCACAGGTCCACACCGACCCCATATTGTGTTGCGCCAAGTAAAAGCTCGGGAGGCCGATACCAGAGTGTTACAACACGACTTGTCAGTGGTTGCTTTTGATCAGGACGGAATAAGGTCGCCAAACCAAAATCAGCAATCCTGAGAATCCCATTATTGTCAATCAGAAGATTGGAACCCTTGATATCCCGATGCAAGACCCCTCGACTATGACAGTGTTCAAGCCCGAGAAGTAGCTGCTGCATGTAACACTTGATCTGCAATGGCAGCACATATACTCCCTATATGAGATACAGCTGACAACAAGTATATTATCCAAGTGAAGAGCTAGATGTTCTCTATTGATCGGTAATTTAAAGCTACATTTGAGGACAAAAATTCTGAATATTGTACAGTTCCTTCGGGATGACAAAAGTTTTTTTTTTATGATCGTGGCCTAGTTCCCTCTAGTTTGCACGCAAAGGATCTCTGATATATGTCAAGTTTTTAAAGTCTCGACTATCTTTCAAGCAGATAAGATCATTAAGTCACACAGTCTTGGTCCCTGGGGAACTAACATAAACCAATTCCAACAATTAACCACAAACATTTCAAAAATATACAAGGGTAGAGCAAACACCTGTGCCTCAGTAAACTTGATATCAGGTGAAGCTGCAAGCCCAGCAAGATCATGTTCCATGTATTCAAATACAAGATACAAGCTGCAGGACATCCGTGAGGTAACCAAGCCCTCGAGCTTTATAACATTTGGGTGATCAAGCCTACGCAGGATATGAATTTCCCTCGCCATAAAACGAACACTTTCTGGATCATTATTAACAAATCTTACTTTCTTTAATGCACAAATTTTCCCAGTTTCGAGGTCCCGAGCTCTGTAGACACTACTGTAAGTTCCCTGTCCGATCTGCACAAACAGATGGTCCAATAGAAAGTTAGCCGCATATGATAATCTGCCATCTTTTAGTTTCCAGCTTTGCATCGTAAGCAGGTTCAGTATGAACTATAATCTCCAAGCAGGTGAAACTTTCATCTGTTTTCCAGAAATCAAGATCATCAAATAACAACACATCTGGTGTGACTTTATCCTCTCTAGTTCTTCTTCTAAAATATTAGTCTTATTACTATCAAATTTGTATTTCTACGGAGAGGAGGGCAAGTTTTCAGTTTGTATACAGGTTCTCACAAAATTAGCAAATTCATATTTCTATCTCCAATACAATGTGCTATATTAGTACGAATATGGGAAACCATCTGTAGGTCTCCATGTTTCAAGTGTGACATATAGTAAAAAAGTAGTTTCAGAATTAACAATGCAAGAGTACAACTGCAACAAAAAGAAGTAACAAAGAAAATAATTACTCACCTTGTCTAATTTTTCAAAAGAATCTGCTCGTCTAGGAACCCAGCCTTTAATTGCTTCGCCAGCAACTGCTGTGAGCCAAGATGGCCACCCTGCAGCAGCCTGTTCTGCTTCCATACTAAGGGGCATACTGATGATCCTAGAAATAGGAGGAACTCCTAACGTCACCACTCCATTCTCCGTCGTCGCACGCCTCTGATGATTAGTTACTATCTTTCTATCACTAACTAATGGCTTCTTCTTCTCTACTACTACTCCAACACCATCATCTGATGATAAAAGTGGAGGAGTCGATACTGCAATAATCTCTTGTGATGTTGGTTTTGATAACAATCTCACTGTTGTCCCATTAGAACTACCATCTGTTTCCACTACAATTTGATCCCTCTTAGAAGGAGCAACCAATAATTTAGAAGACCTAAATTCTTTCTCACTCCTGCTTTGCACATATTGAATTCCATCTTGACCCCCTTTTGAGCATATGCAACCCATGATCTTACCACTTTTCAGTCCAGAAAAGTCTCACCTCACCTGTTACTTAACTCTGAACACCATTTATAATGCATCTAACTTTATACTTACAGCTCCAATCAGCTGAGATCCCACAATGCAAAACAAACCCTACTAATCAAGAAAATTATTCAATTTCTTCAACCCCCGTCAATAATTCATTAAAAAAAATAATTTGCTAGATCCTCAAATTCTATGATCAAAAAATTAAGTCAAATAATCCAAACCAACAAAAATTTGAATCAAAACCCAAGATATGAAAACTAAGAAGGACACTTGAAATTCAGTTTTCCAAGTCTTACACTGAATTAAAAAATAAAAATAAAAATCTCTTCTTTCCTTAGGAAATTTATTGATGAGGGTCACAGTATTATGAGAAAGAATGAAAGAATTGATACCAAAAAAAAAATTCAAACTGAGAAAACTTATCTTACTCCTCCTCCTCCTCCGAGTTATTTGAAAAGAAAAATACAAAATTTATTAGTGTAACGTTGAGAAGTAGTAAGTAACACTTAAGAAAATGAGATTTTATCGGATCTTAATGTATAACCCTAGAAATTCGATTCAATTGGATAGATAGAAATTGGGTTGGGTGTGAAAGAAAATTGTTAAGGCGCTGATTCTATTTGCTTCTTCTTCTGTGTGTGTGTTGGTTTTCGTATTTGTGTGTTTACCTGTTTTCTTTAATTGTAAGTGCCAGAGAGAGAGAACGACACGCACGACCTTCCCGTGTTGGGTGAGACCGATTGATTGATGGTGAAGTACCAGAAATATATGAGTAAAGACTGGACCTTGCCTCCTTTGGCCTGCAAAGAAAAGGGATCTTCACTTTTTCTTTGCACACGCACTTATTATTACCTTCGAGAGAGAGTCAAATCCATTTTTAAGATGGTGGTGGTGGTGGAAATATGGATATTGGATCGACAAAGTCATGAGTCTCGTACTCATCACGTCATTAAACAAATCAACGTGCTTGCTCGTTTCAATGTAGGTCCCACCTTTTACTCATTCTTGCTTCTTTTCCACACTTCAGCTAGCTTTTTCAGTCCTCCTTCCACGGGGTGGTTGAGCTTCAGATACGACTGGGTTTGTGCCTGCTTCTAGTAATACCGTATACTCTTGCTTATTCTTACATTTGAATCTAAGTAAAAGAGAAAATGTCATGTAATGTAGGAAACTGGCCACAATAGTGAAGCATGGGACTCATAAATGGGAACTAAGGAAAATCAAATACTGTACTAATGACTTATTCTGATAGCTAATATAGCAAGTCTTACATACAAGAAAGGAGATGAACAAGACTAGGGAAAAGGGTGACGACGGGATGTCAGAAACTTCTAAGAGTACTTCCTGTACAGAAAAGCATTGGGCTGCTTTTTCGTTCAACCTTCTTGTTTAGGTTTCTTGCTTAGTTCTGAATATCTACCTCCCATTAACTGCAAAATCTCTTCCCATAAATCTGGGGAAGAAGGATAATTAGGCTTCTTGCAGATCATATTTGCGCTGCATGCAGCGACAAACCAGTAATCTGATTCAATCTCTTCTCTTAATTGATCGGACTGCCAACCTGCGTATCCAACAAAGAATCTGAAATCTTGGGGCCGGAGTACTCCTTTCTTTACTAGGTCTGCGCCTACTTCAAGACTGTTTCTTGCACCAAAACAAAGTCCAGGTACTACCTGTTCGAACTCGGGGAGATGCAAATTCTCTTCTGCTTTTAGTAAAAACATGCTTGCTTCGAGGGGACCGCCAAAATGCAATGAACAGTCAGAAAATGTTGTTGCGAGATCGAGATTTGTGGGTTTCATGTGTTTGATCTTCTTGTGAAGTGGCCGGTTCAGCACAACTCCAAAGGGACCCTCGCGTGGGTCATTTGATCCAGACCTGAGAAGTAGGACAACAGTTCTTTCAAATGTGGGAACACCATCGAGCTTCTCAGTTGCGACCAAGACACAGCCTGTTTCTGGTACTGGAATTGGATGCGCCCATTTTGGGCCAAGCAGATTTGAGGACTTCTGGGTAAACCTGTCGATGGGAGCATCTACGTCCACAAGTTGGGCCTGTTTAAGAAATTCATCTTTCCATTTCAATAACTATAGTGATCTACAAATGCATGTGTCATGGTTATGACAATCCATAATACTTCAACAAAGTTGACTCGCCAATAAATCGTAGTCTTGCAGGGTCTGGAGGATGAGAGTCCAACCCATAATTTCTAACAGTAGAACTGCTCCTAAGCTTTTAGCCTTAGGGTCTTTAGCATAGGGCGCAAAGCCAGATAAGATGGAAAGAACATATGCTATGACTCACCATAACCACCAAATAAGCATAAACCAATTACAAAATGATCAAAAGGCAACTAGAGACACCAATTTTTTTAGTGTTACAATGAACGGCAAGACTTGAAAACATAATTTCTAGGACTTGTAGTATCTTAGTTTTGAGAAGGGTACTATTGATCGTAGTCAGCGCCAAGCCTGCATTCTTGAATCTATAAAACTTAAACATAACAAGAGATGTCTTCGGAATCTTTGATGGAGCAAATGCAAGAAATAAAGAATGCAGATATTACCTGTTCCCGGGCAACAAGATTTGCTCTAAAATCTCTCCAATCTGAAATTTTACGATGATGTGACTTATAAATGGTAGTGTCGTCGGATTTGTTGCTTTCAGGCATTGAGTTGCTTCCTTTTGAATCATCTCCCTCTGGAACAGGTTTATCACTACTCCCTGTAACAAAACCATGAACAACGATACAGCTGTCTATAAATCCATATTGTACATAAGATGCTGAGCAGAAGTTTGGTTAAATTATTCTTAGCACCACCATCCAGGCCCGAATTACTAAGACTCAAGGCACCTACAGATATAGTGTAGACATGATTTTTGGGTGTAGATTAAGGAAAACTAAAAGAAGGCAAGGAAAATAAAATAGAAAATGATAGGATAAGATAAGAGCAAACAAATGTTTTGCACCAAGGAACATTCTTTTACTTCCAAGAAATTATCGCACACTTTAGATACAGTGCATAACTAAACACAACAAATTCCCAGCTTTTACTCTGCAATATACTCTGGCTTACATAAAAAACTATCATAGCACTACAGGATAGTGATCCATAAGGTATACAAGCTCATTGGTAGGTAAAGAGAAGACAAACTGAAGAATGTCAGCTAAAGGTTGAGTCAGCAGAAAGACTTGATATCTAGGTACACCAGATACGTTAGCTGATATCCTTCAAGTTTGCTTGGCGATGCATACTATTTCATTTGTGCACAATCATCAGAGAAGAAGTTTGGAACAATGTGACACGGCTGCTTAAATCTAAACAAGTAATTGTGTAGACAGATTGTATTGTATATACTCCAAATTTCACGATGTGTTGAATCTTTCAACTTGGTTTTTAATTGTGACCCAATTGAACCTTTCTAGTGTATCAACATACAATATTTTTCATGTACTTTCAGTTGGAAAGCCCTTGTTTTCTAAAAGAGACAAGATTTCATACCAAGCAAAGCATGAGAAGCAAACAACACACATTCAGTTGGAGTGTTACTGCTCAACACAATCACTTCTATTTCCAATAAACAGCACAGCCGAGTGTCGACCACATTATAAAAACATTAGACATTCATGCAAGAAATCTCAGTGTTTACTCACATTTGAAAATGTTGTTCAAGACTACAAATATCTTTTTTCTGTACATGCATCTACTCACATAGCAGAGTCTAACACACATAGTACAAACAATTGGAGTCCAATTTTGCGAAGGCACTAATCCTACCCAATTGCCAAACTCTTGCATGATTTAACTATGGTTTCAAAATTCAAATTAGAACACTAGAGCATATCACAAAACTACCAAATTTCATGCAAATGCATGTAATTCAAATCCTTCGCTATGGAACTCCAAATCATGCAATCAAATGTATAAAAATAAAAAACAAAAATAAGTTTTTACCAGAAGAAGATGAATTATCATGATTTTTCTTTCCCATAGCTCGTACAACAAGAGATCGATTAGCAGAAGAAAGATTCAACTTAGAAACCCTAATTTCAACAATGTTCTCATCTTCAATTCTCAAAATTCTCCCAAACTTGCATGAAAAGGGTTTTTCAGTATTATTTCTCTGGAATAGAGAGTAAATGTTGGGTGAGAAATGACCACTATTTACATGAAGAGAACAAAGATCCATGACGATGATGATGATCCCCCTGTAATTAGGGTTTCAAAAGGGAGGGTTTTTGCTTAACAAATGAGATTCAATTTTGATTTCGATTTTAATTTGGAAATTTGGTTGAATGATCAAAACGTTGCCGAAAACGAGATGATGAGGAACAGAAAAATGAGAGGAGAGAGAAAGAGTGAATAATGAATAAATAAATAAATAAATAAAGTGTTTTTTTTGTTTAAACGGATATAGTATTTGTCGAATAGAATATGCGTGAACTTCTCTGGTGTGACATTATAAAGGTTTTGGTCGAAGGCCATGCGAGGAAGCTTGCCCTTAGTGAACTTCACCGCTATGGCTGCAGGATCTTTGGGAAAGTTGGCCGAAATTCTCCCAAAACCTTCCTTCTTCCTAGGGCAATGTCCCGGCTGACCACACTTGTACTAGAGCCGGATCTGAAGGCGTGCATGCAGTAACTGCACAAGGCCCAGCTTTGTTAGCCGAAATTCTCCCAAAACCTTTCGTCTTCCTAGGACAATGTCCTGGATGACCACACTTGTAACAATCACCAGGGCCGGGTCTGAAGGCGTGCAGGCCGTGTAACTGCACAGTGCCCAACTCTGTGAAGAAAAGATTTGCTTTTGCAAGGACTCGAACACGTGAGGTTGGGTGAGAAAGGTAAGTACACGATCCATCAAGCCATCAAATTGTTTGTGTTACATTTCAGCCCCTGAAATATAATTAGATTGCATCTTTATTTATTCCATATCTTGTTATACCCATGGCTATATGTTTTGAGTTTCCTTCGGGTATTCTTGTTCTTGTAGGTGGACATTAAATAAAAGAGTTACTACTCCCGTTTAACTAACGTTTTATCTAGCACAACATTGTCTATAATTTTGTAAATTATCGACACTTTTGCTTACTGTCGCTGTAAACTTATCAAAAAAATATATTTGACCTTATAAAAGGCCCTACGATTTTTTTCGCACAGGGCCCTTCTAGGCACAGGATTTTCCTTTGTTGTTAGCAATTCTCTTCCCATCAGTTACAAACGCATCTTCAGAAATCTTACCAATCCGATTTCTCTTTCGCATTATCTTCTCTGCCGCTAAATCATTACAGACTTCTAATGCAGTAAACGATGATCGACTCATAAAATTCTGAGACAATGTTTTGTATAATTCAGGAAGTGTCCAAATAAGTTGTAGGGATTTGTCCTGATCATTCAAGTTGTACCTATTAGAGCATAGCTCGGTTGAACTCACCAAGCGTCGGTATGTCAAGTTTGGTTGCCATATTTTAGTATCAAAACTCATCTAGAGTCTCTTGATTAAATAATAGAGTTAACTTCGTTTAGGTTAGACTAGAAAGTCTAGGAAGGTTGAGACATACAAGTATTACTCCGAAGATCTGAAGAATGCGAAGAAGTAACGAACTACAATGAAAACATCATCCTTCCGTTTGAGGTTAATAATATTGACTTGAACAGTTTCATTCCTAACGTATCTTTCAAGTCGTTCTATATTAAAAACATAAATGCGAAGCTGTATATATTATACATATTGTGAGATGGAACCGATCCGTGTAACTAGTGTAACCGATCCTAGTGACTGATCACAAGTATTTTCATATTTAGGCATAACCGATCATAGTGATTAGTAGAACCTATTGAACCCATGTATGTGATTTGATATGATTAATCACATAGTAGTCTTGGAATACAGGTAAACCAATTCTAAATTTGTTTGGAAGTGTGGTATAACCGATTCCAAGAATGTAAATCCATATAAATATGAAATAAGGATTTATAGTGAAAAGATTGTCAACATGCTTTGAACACGAGCAGTAACTCTTATCATTTTTTGTTCAAATTTATCCCTTGGTACTCAAGGGGATCCTGTGCCGGAATAAATTAAGAATCTTTTAATTAAGTTTGTTAGTTTTATATGCTTTAATTACCAGCAATTAATGCATATCTTTAGAGAATAAAATTTAGTAATGTGCATTTACTAATTGGAGATTTTCTATTGAGAGATTTCGGAATTACTATACAAGCATTTATTGGAATTAGGAAAACCGAATTTTTCTATTCATTGCATATCTTGATAATATCTTCGGTTTCTGATATTCCTTGGTGTCCAAACAACCTTGGTCTATAAATACCTAAGTTTGAATTTCTATAAAACCATCCTAAGAGCCAGGTAAACTTCATTTCTTGTTATTTCTGGTGGATCCGTCTATTCAGAGAGAAAATTATCCTAATTAGGTGAAATCTCTTACGACCGCTCATTTAAATATTTTTATGGGATCAAGAACCTCTATGAGTACCGTTGGTGTGAAACTAGATAATTGCAGTGTTATTAGTTTTCGGTTGATTTGATTGACTAACGATTGTTGAAACTTTGATTCCACCTAGTTTGTTTATTCTTGAGAATATTCTCTTCTGATATAAGATTCACTCAAACTAGATCAGAGTACCAAGGGATCCTTAGAACTGTTGTTAGATTTAAAGACATCTGGGGATAATCCATTGTTAACAGACTCCGTTTTGTACATGATTGATCACAAGAGATTCAAGTGGTGGTGTGCATGTTATTGAAGATTAAAGAAGATGAAGAAGATTTCTTATTGGTTTTCGTATCTTGTGAATTGTGTGCACAAACCTTGATTGGCTGGGATACAACTAGAATTATATTATTCAATTGATTAGCTGCGTGAGATCGACATCACTTTATAGTTTTTCTTTGAGGTATATATTGATTGAGTGTGAATATATACTTGACTATTTCGGTAGTTAAAGGTAGATCGATCTAACCACACAAAGGAGTGTATTAGATTAAATGGAAGAGACTTTGTCAACAACTCATCTATATCTTGTAGCAAGATTCATTAAAGTGGTTACCAAACAGATTCTTCCTTTGCTATTTGGAATACGATCCAAAGGACTTGTTATTCACGTGCATGACTCTAGAAGTCGAAGGCACTAAGTAGCTAGGGGTAGTACGCTTGGTCCCAACTATACGAAGTTGATATTAGATTGTGTATAGCGGCTTAATTATGAAAGTATTAAAAACTGGACTAGGTCCCGGAATTTTTCTGCATTTGCGGTTTCCTCGTTAACAAAATCTTGTTGTGTCTTTTACTTTGATTTCCGCATTATAATTGTTTATTAGAATAAAGTAAAATACACATATACGTTAACTCTGCATTAGTTGATAATGATCATATGGAGTTTGGTTATTACTGAACCTATTATCAAGTACATGCTTCGTTGTTGTATTTTCTTGATCTTGTATCCATAGTCAATCAGTTATCTTGTTGTCGTATTATCTAGATCTCGTATCCGTAGAAGATCACACAAAGTATGAACCGAATTTTCGTATTGTCCCGACTCTTTCCATAGACGATCACATTCAGTAGAGGACTTAGGTTGAAATAAAAGATTGTGGTGTATTTGGGTACCCTCGTCTTTTCAGTCTCCAACAACTTCGAGTTTCGATATTAATGAATCAAAGGAAGAAATATGATCCATCACCAGAGTATTTTACTTCCATCCTCATATCATGTAAAATATCCTTAATAAAGATCTTATTAGTCATTGTTTTAGCCATGAAAAAACTTCCAAGAGAGTCCCATAGTTGTTTTACTGATGTAGCATCCTTGATTGAAGCATGGCCTTGTACTTTTCTAGCGAGATGAAGCCGAATCTCCGATAAACACTTTTTATCCATTTTTATTCATGCATTAGTAACATCGTCTACCATATCCATCTCATCTGAATCTCTCTTTTTCTGTTACTTCATCGTTGGACCTTTAGGGCATCATCCAAATCTAGCACGACAAGATAATCTTTCATATTCATCTTCCGAAGACTGAAATCAGAATTCTCATCAAACTTTTCCATACGATAAGACTTCAATTCTCCATACTTTTCTATCGTGGAAACTCCTTCTCGACTATCCATGCTCACCGCACCAATTGTAGAATCCAGTAGAGAGTTTTCCCTTAACAGAGAAATATTACTACTTGTTCGTTTCGAGTAAGATGTTCTAACGATTAAACACAATATAAAAAACTAATAAGAAACAAGAAACAATTCGACAAACAAAAGATTTCACTAATTCTTTGGAAAAACTCTTACAATAGTGTTTACCTCATAAGAACTAGTCACTCAAAGTTCTCTAACAATAAGAACCCTAGTTGTTATTTTTTTCTCTCACAAACAAATGTTTGTAGACCCTCTAAGAAGAAGATATTTATAACTATAACCCTACAAGTCCTTTTATAGATCACACAAACTTGTTCCCAAAGAATTTCGTAGATTAATTTTCTACCTAAATTAGATAAACGACTCAACTAGGAAATCACATAACTTGGGAAGTACCCCACAAGTAATGTTTTTGACCCGTTGCGGAAGATTCTGGAACTTAACGGAATAAAACTTAACAAATACTACATAAGGGTTTTCTTAATCACAATTCAGCTTACATGCAATTGAAGTTACAAGTAGGGCTGTTGATGGTCGGTTTTGGGTCGGTTTCTAGCCAAACCAAAACCGAAACCAATACTATCGGTTTCTAAAAATCTAAACCAAACCAATCCATTAACCATTAGTTCGGTTTATTAATGGTTTTAGCCGGTTTCGGTTTGTTTCATTGGGTTAATGGAAAACCGACTGTATGTCAATTTTCTAAAACTGACAATTCAAATCTTTTAAAGAAATAACACAGTTGATTTTTTTTTAACCTACCTGCAAAATGTAATTAACACATAAGCGTAGTTCATAACTCATGTTTATAAGCATAGTTCAACACATAAACATTAAAGATTCAAAATACATAAACTCTAAGTTCTTCATGCTCCAAATTCCATATTCAAAGTGTGAGATGGACGGGGTAGATTAAATCTATCTGATTTTAATCAACGGCTTACACTTATTGGTTTTCCATTGGTTTTTGGTTCGATTTTCAGGTCAAATCAAAACGAACCAATAATGTTGGTTTTTAAATGTTTTTTACCATAACCAATCCATTAGTAAATGGTTTGGTTTGGTTTCTTCCTTATCGGTCTGGTTCGGTCCAGTTCCGATGGAAAATCGAAACCATGTTCATCCATAGTTGCAAGCTTCCATTAGAGAAAACAAACTCATGCACATTCATCTATTCCCCATTCTAATATTCCAGTCACATAACTGATTCAATCTCAGTTCCATTAATACGTCCAGCTCCAGTTCTGTAATTTTAACTACACCATTGTATACATAAACACACCACCAAGGCTCATTCAACATAACTTCAGTACTAAAATATTCATACGTGGTAACTTCATTCTCTAAGCAGACTCATCATTTACTTTTCAATCCATCATCATTATCAGTTGGATGAACTCAGTTAGACATTCCCACGATTTAAACTCAATCTTAATGCAACACTATCATTTGCAACTTAACATACACACACTCAAAGCAACATCCATGTTATAAGTTCAAACCCACCACCAGAACCTCAACCATTCTACAACTGCACCTATGTGATCAAGATAACGGATAAACTAGAAAGGTTTAACTCCATGGAATTAATATGAGCATGTATCTAGAAATTTATGTGGAGAGCTTGGTTTCTCTCAAGTCAAGTACATATGTGCACAAAAGGTTTACAAATGGAAACAAGAAAGAAGCCTAAGCAACAAAGATTGAGATAAAATTTTATCTTATCCCTGTGGTCATCTCTTCAATTGTCATATTTATGGGGATCCAACTACTTCATAGTTAGTTTACATTCACCGACAAGAATCGAACGGCTCTAGATAATTATTAGTGGTAATTGGGTGGTATCCTCCTCCTAGTTGGCTTACTCGTCTTTGTATTCATCATAGTTGAAAGGGAGAGGTATGTTTGTAAATGCACAAAACTTCCCAACGTTATTCATGTGCTCATTCTCAATGCCAAAAAAATAATCAACCAAAACCATATCAGCATTGGTGACCATAAGTTTAGAAGTAAATACAGTAAAACCTCTGTGTAAAAATATCTTAGGGACCACAAAAAATTATTATTATATGGAGGTCTAACTTGGATAGACCAAAAGAAATTTCTTCATATATATATATAGATATATGTATGTATGTATGTATATTGGCATATTGATGCATATGCATATGAAGCACAAAAATATATCCAAGTATATAGAAAAACTATTTAAATGATGATTTGTTTTTTTATATTTATGTATACACAAAATTTGTAATAAAAATTCACACACATCACAATTATCACATCGAAAATTGACAAATAAAATCAAATGAGTATGAAGATATTCGTATTAAGTTGTGCACAAAAAATCCATTTTGAAGCAAAACGAACTTGTAATATGGTTACAAGAATTTCTTCATCTTAAACTTTGATGTATTGACAAGTGTTATATAGTTATACTATGATGTCAATTATTCTTATATGGAGGTAGGTTCCTTAAGACCGAACAAGAATAAATTTTGACTTATTCCAATATGGAGTTTATTCTCAAATATAACTAGCACAAGTCTGGACCATAAATTTTTATTTTTATATGGAGTATTCCTCCGAAGAGGTCTTATTGTATAAAGATTAAGATCAGTTGGAAGTAACCGAGTCCAGATAGTGTAATAAGCAAAAAATAAAGTTAAAATCACCATAAGTTAGCTGCTGATGTTTGAAAACACTTAAGATTACCTAAAGAAATTCCAAAGACCACGATGGAAGATTTCTAAGAATGCAATAACCACGACCATGGCTTCTTTATGCAAGAACCACACTTGGATGTTCAGCACGGTTTGCAGCCAAGCAAACCTCAGCAATACGTCCAACACCTATCATAGAAATAACAATTAGACCTTTTCACATGATAAACATAGGATAGGATCATTCAAAATCTAAAGCATTTTATGGCTTAACAATCAGATTTTATTTTCGTAGACATTTTACTTACCATGGCCCCAAAGTACACACTTTTATGAGGTATTAGCAGCTTGTCCCTCAACCAAGCATTTTTCGATCTCTTATTTAGGATCCCCCAGTCAACTATAAGATCCCAGTAAATAGCAAAAACCTCTATAAAGATTGCGCTTATCTAAGCATTTACATATAGTCTTGTGGTTTTTTGCTTTCCATACGTAGTTGTTATGGTGATATATAGTATAATGTTTAAGAACTTCACCCCCTTTATTGCTTGCATTCTGTCTTGTTCTTCAAAGTACCGACGGAAGCACTACCAAAAAAGAGGATACCGTCATCATTATTATATTTTTGGTCATAATTACTTTTGATTGATCATTATACAAGGGTGTTCCTTATGTACCCCCATAAAATACTAATGGTACCCCCATTAGTTATGTTAGTTATAATTTGGTTTACATGAAAATCGTTGAATTATTAGAAATTTTTGATACTGATACCCCCTCATATAACCATAAATAAAATCATAATAAATAAAAACTAAAATCATATATAAGAGATCATGCCTACAAATCTTCCTTCCAAACTTCCTTCTTCGAGATAACAAATTGGCTTCTCTGCTAGGAAACGTAATCTTTAGCAGTTTTTTACAATAGCAAAACAACACAACTTTGGAAACAGAAATCAGTTTGCATAAAATAAATTGGCTTCATTATTTGCCTAGACAATCTGAAATCTGAATGTCCTCTCTGTTTCCATCATGTGCATGTAAAAAGAACATAAATTACTTATGAATAATGAGTAATCCATGGAAGAATTACATTATTAGCTACCCATGTAAAATTAAGATGGAAATACAATGGTACAATCATGAGAATAAAACCCCAATAAAAATGCAAGATTGTATGTAGAATCGTAGATTCTCCAGTAGAAATGCAAAATATATGCTCACATGGACTACAAAATAAGATTTGGTGTCCCCTATTATCTTAAAATATCTGGATTGAATATTTTTCGTACTGAATTGACATCTTTCGTTTCAATTTTGGGCCCCTAACATAAAAAGGCAAGTTGACCAGGTATCTACCAGTTGGAGAAATAATACGGTTAGCAAAAAAAAAGGCTAAAAAGAAATAAATAATGACATGAAAAACGTGGGCAAGAATGCAAATATAGAAGCAAAGTAAAACTTTCATAATAATAACTTTTGCAAAAAAAAAAAAAAAGAAAAAAGGATTGACTGCTTGGAGTAACGACGAAAATGATTCTTATTGAAATTATGTGACTCCACTGCATTGCTCAAGTAAACTCAATGCTTTTAAAAAGCATAAAGCAAACACTAACTCGTGTAACCAACTTATAATTGTCAAGGTCATGTGCCTGGCACATGTCTCAATCTTTGTCGCGCCATGATGGCTTTCACCATCCAAAGTACGACCATCATCGATGTGCATCATTCTCCCAATGGTGCAAGTGTTTCTGAAATCCCTGCATATATGATTTGTACCAAACTCATTTGGCACCTATTGATGTTAATCTCGCATATTTTTCCATGTACAAACCATATTCGACACATGTCTTTGCCTAGATGCAACTCAGAAATGCGCCACACATTTCTGTCTTTGGCCATGTTGCCGATAATGCGCCATTGTTGCGCATTATTACTAGGCCGCTTGACCGACTGTCATAGACCTCCCTTGAAACAACGGGGGTCTAACAACCACACTCAATAATTCATTCGACAATCTGTGTGTACTAAACTCCAATATAATTCAAGAGAATCAACCAGACAGTCAGACTCAATCAAGGAAATATATCCAAGAGTTATATCTCTTTCTCAAATTAATCAGCAAATCAACAAGATCAGATCCGTGAACTGATTGGTATGAGAATAACTTGAATGGTATCAAAAACCAATATCCAAGTGTCAATAAATTTATATCCAACAACCAAATATTAGATTTACCAATTGATTGAACTACGCACAACCTATGATATTTCAATTACATAAACAAATATAATGCGGAAAAGAAATAACACAGACACCAGAAATTTTGTTAATGAGGAAATCGCAAATGTAGAAAAACCACGGGACCTAGTCTAGATTTGAACATCACACTGTATTAATCCGATACATACACTAGCCTACTACAAGTTAACTTCAGACTGGAATGTAGTTGATCCCTAAACAAGTATCACACCGATTAAGGTACAGTCGCATTCCTTACGCCTCTGAATCCCAAAAGGAATCTAGGCACTTGATTCCCTTAGCTGATCTCACCCACAACTAATTGTTGCAACGACCCAAATTCGAAGACTTATAGACAAATCTGTCTCACACAGAAAAGTATATTCTGATAGATAAATTTGTCTCCCACAGAAGTACCTATGAAGTTTTGTTTCGTCTTATGATAAATCAAGGTACACAGGAACCAACTGATAATCCGGTCTTATATTCCCGAAGGACAGCCTAGAAATATCAATCACCTCACAATAACTAAATTATATGGTAGTACAAGAAGTTATTGTGGAATCACAAAAAATGAGACGAAGAGCTTTGTGATTACTTTTTATATCTTACATATCGGAGATAACTCTTGAGCAAATCTTAGAGAAGATAGTACTCAACATGATAGAATATGTAAAATCAGAATACACAACTACAAAGAAAATAGTTGGATCTGGATTCATGAATCCCAAATGAAGTCTTCAAGTCGTTAACCTATAATGGTTTTGGAAAACCCCATGTTAAAGGAGAATCGACTTTAGTCGTAACTAGGACACATGAAAGTGTCGATATTAGGTTACCCAGTTGCTAGATTTATTCATTATATAGTCTTCAAATCAGGGTTTGATAACTTAATAACAAAGCAATCAATATTCACCGTTAGATGAAAACCTTATTTAAGATTCAAGCTAAGTTTGCTTAAAACCAAAGCAATATATCTCCACCATTAGATGGTCTTAGCTTGTTACACAAAAATGAAATATACCATCATTTAAATATGGGTAACCATACCTTAACGTGTATATTGAGTTAGCTCAACAATAGTTAACCGAAGTTAGCCATATGAACACTTTTGTCTTAACCACATTCATCTAACACTTCTAGATCAAATATGATGATCAATCAAACATGAATGATAATCAAATGAATCTAATTGTGTTACTCATAGAGTTGTTCATAGAAGTATATAAGAACCAATTGAAACAAATCAGATTGATTCGTAATTGTACAAAGTACTTATACCGAAATCAATTCATAAACATTAAGCCACGGTTTGCAAAGATTGCATTCCTTAATTTATTAAGGTATTTGTTTATGAGTATGAAAATATATAAGTAGACTAGAAATCATGACTTATAGTTTCGCTCACCTAAACTTGACAAACAAGCTTGAGATACCAACACATGCGATTTCGACCGAGAAGTGCTATAATAATTTCCCCCTTTGTCAATTTTAGTGACAAAACTATCAATACATATGGATTATAAAATAAATAAACTTTGTAGCTTCTCATCCAACATGCTTGGTTTCCATGGTTCTTCAACATTCCTTGAATTCTTCGTCACCTAAAGTACTTCAACAATTCTGATCATGTTCAACTCAGCATCATCGTTGTTGAAGATCCATAGCCATAAAAATAAGAAAACAGGTGTTCTCAATTATTGTTATATACAGTGTCATGGTATTATTACACAACATCAAAGTCCAATTGTATCACAACTTTGACAATAATATAATACTATAGTGATATGTATCACTCCCCCTTAGTCAATACTTCATCACACAATGAAAACCACTCCCCCTTACATAATGATCTGTAAACCATATGTATGCAGTGTGAACTACAAAATAATTCTCCCCCTTTTTGTCAATAAAAATTGGTAAAGGTACGAAAACTAACGGTATCATAATGAAATTATCAAAGAGATTATTCATGACTAAAAGAGAACATATCAACTTGGTTTCGATGATTTCACATAGTCAAAACTTAGTGTATTCATCAAGGAGTTTTCAAAGATACAAGAAAATTCATACAATATTCCACAGCCGCACTCCCCATAAAGATTTGGCAATTAAGCATAAGTTCAATTAAGAACTCTCCCCACATAATATGTCATTCCAAAAGGAATTACAAAAGGGACCGTACTTTTACGAGTAAAGAAGGATTTCTTTGGACATTAAAAAATTACATAAAACATAAATTTGTATCCAGAAAACTCGAATAAATTAACTACAAGAGACCTTAATGATTAATTTAATCAGAAATTCTCAACATAAGAAAAATTACGGAGCTATACAGTACATTCACATAGAAGTGGATCAGGGAAAGATCAATACTGCAGAATATTCAAAAGTTCATTCTATCTTTTATCAATATTTGCATATATAAAGACATAATAGACTTAACTTTTGACATATATGAGATAATCATAGTTCATGGACGTAAACACACATATCCCATAACATAGTTTTTGCAATATATAAAACCAAAAAGAATAAATACTGCAAAATCATCTTCCAAATAACTTAGAATTTGAATAAATAAATCTAAAAACATTGCAAGATGAAATCGTTGGAAATAGCTATGTGTAATCACGATATTTGCTATTCCAAACCCTAGTTATCCTTCTTAAAAAACAAGAATAAATTCTCCTAAGTAGTTTCCTAGGCATTAAGATTCTTTAAAATTCCTTATCGTCCCCGAACTCCTTGTCGTCAACAGACATTGGAACATAAGGTTCATGAAGAAAGGAGTCAAGTCCAACAAATCTTCTTGACTGATGCCGAACTAGGGCCTTTTGAATTTCAAGAGACCTTAAAAAAATAGCCTTTATTTGTTGCAACTCCATCCTTGTTTCTTTCAACTCTTCAAAAACACCAGAAACTTCTGAAGATTTGAGGGATTAACCCTTGGTTTCTTCATATTCTTCCTTTTTCTTTTCACAGTTGTAGAGGAACGGGGTTTACCTTTTTTCCTTTATGATTGATGGCTTAACAATCATGTTAACATCTTTTCCATCAGAAGATATGATTCTTGGAGTCTCCATTCAAATATGGGATTATGCGAGAAATACACAAAACTAGCTCCACAAGCAATCTTTTGATAAAAAGAGTTTTGGAGAAGGAAAAAGTAATGTAGGGTTCCGAAACCTATATACAGAGTAAGATGGGTTCACGTACGGCCAACTCTAAACCTTAAAAAGAGGTAGAATTATCAAATTTAACCCTCTTTTAATAAACAAGACAGGGTAAACCTTTTCAATATCATTTTAGGATATGAAAAGATCAACAGAATTCCAGAAAACATAAAAAGAAAATTAAACAAAATATTTCCTTTCCCAAAACCCGATTGTGCAGAAATCTCGTCTCTTTGACTACGGGAACATGAGACAAGATGCACTCTCAAAACAATTAGGTTGTGTTGGGGTGAATAATCTGTTTACCATGTGATTCATATATGGAATTCTCAGTTTCTTTTTTCATAGATTGTTTAAACCTGGTTGTTTTCCGCAGATGTCTTATTTTTCCTTTAGAAATTAACTTTTTCGGAGGTGATTTAAATTTACATACCTCAGATGGATTAGAATTCAGAACAAGTTTGAGCTTGTTTGCTAATCAATTTTCTCTTCATTGAAGTGTGTTGACATATCTTACTTTATGTTTGTACTTGAAGCAATTAGAGAGTCTGTGACCCTTAATAGTACAATAAGAACATGTTAATATGGAGGACGGTTCAGGCACCATAGGGAGCATGCTGCTAAAAAAATTGAAGTACCTGAAACATGAGAGATATAATTTTCAGTAGATAGGGAAAAATCCATTTTATCCTCCTAAGTGGTCGAAGAAGTTTCTCCAGGAAGAATATCAAGACTGATGTACGTATTGCTACAATTATCAAAATCAATATTTTCGCCAAGGAGCGCAACACTTGATTTTTCATCTTCATTTGAATCATAGTAATCAGACATTTCATTAAGAGTTGCAGAAAGACCTTTGTTCCCAGTGTATTTTCTACGATTTGGACACTTATTAGAAAAATGACTAAACCCTTTACAATTGAAGCACTGTGGCATATCCTCATCATCAATGTCGAGGATGTCCCTGTTTTTAGGAGGTATACAATCATAAGGTTTAACTAATGATCTAGGTTTATCTCTGATGAACCGTTTACTTCTTTTCAAAAGAAGATCTATAAACTATCTTTTGATTAGTGAGACTGAGTTGTCAAGATATTCATCTGATGAATCAGTCTCAATACAATCATCCACAGAGTTGCCAACACATTTACTTTTATCAATTAATTTTGTATTCTTTTGTACTTTAAAAAAAATATCTTTAACTTCCCAACAAGAGTATTTCTGGGTAGTGTATCAAGGTTATTTCCTTCATCGATGACATGTTTCTTAGAATCATATTTGGGTGGAAATGATATGAGAATTTTCATCACAATATCTTTTCCAGGAATAGTCTTACCCAATGCAAAAGATGCATTAACAATTTCAGACACTCTGTGATTAAACTCATCAAATGAATCTTCATCAGCCATACAAATGTTTTCTCAATCAAAATTTAGGTTTTGAAGCTAGCTTCATTCTCAGAGGTATTCCCTTCAAATATGGTTTCTAAGATATCCCAAGCGTCTTTAGACCGAGTGCACGTAGTTACGTGGTGCTGAAGATCTTGGGTAATGGCATGGGTGATAGCATTCAATCCGTTAGAATTTTGCTTTGCAGCAAGAATCTCGACAGGCTCATACTCACCAATATCCTTTGGAACAGTTACACCATTTACTGTAACTAATGGAGGATTTTAGCCATTAACAACATGAACCCATGTTTGAAGATCACGCGCTTGAAGAAAGGAACACATAACAATTTTCCACCATAGGTAATTCGATCCATCGAAGACTGGCGGTACATTTACAGAGATAGCACTTTTGTCCATAGAGTCAGATTGCTACAAACACAGACTTATGAGGTCTTAGTGTGTTTGCCTTCTCTGATACCAATTGAAAAGCGGGGGTTTAACAACCACACCCAATAATTCGTTCGAAAATCTGTATCAATTAAACTCCAATATAATTCCAAGAAATCAACTAGACAGTCAGACTCAATCAAGGAAAGATATCCAAGAGTTATATCTCTTTCTCAAATCAATTAATAAATCAACAAGATCAGATTCGTGAAATGATTGGTATGAGAATAACTTAGACGATATTAAAAACCAATATCCAAGTATCAATCAATTTATATCCAACAACCAAAGGTAGGATTTACCAATTGATTGAACTACGCACAACCTGTGATATTTCAATTATATCAAGAGTATAAACACAGTTTGGGTAAGTTTGCATGTGTAAGTGGTGGTTCGGATTTGTCCTCACAAGAGATAAATCTAGGGATGTAATCGGTTTTCATAAGTGATGGTTGTGATTGATATTAGAAATGTATCTAACAGACAAAATTTATCATGTCATTAAGGTTTCATAGTTCTTCATAATAAATACTCTATTAATTTGCCGTGATAATATTTTATTAAATATGATAATATATAAATTATTCTACTAATCATGATAATAAATATATTTTTATTAGCTAATACTTAGGATTAGTTTGGTATTGCTGCGAGCTTTACAAAAGTGCTTTTCCGATGTACAATACTGTGCCGAGCTATGTAAAAAAGAAATTGAATGGTTGCTGATGTACGTTAATGTGCCGAGCTCTGTAAAAAAAAGGAAATTGAATGGTTGCAAATTATAATCTAAAGCTAAAACTATTTAAAAAAGCGATCAAATTGTGTCTGGGAAAATATCAAGTTCAGCTATGGTTAGTGAGAAAATGACAAAAGCAGACATATTTATTCTATTTTATTGTGCTTAAAATAAATTAATTTTTCTACTATTAGAGTACATATATATGTAATATTAAATTTACTAATTAGTATTATTATTTAAAAAGTAATATTTTTCTGAACCACTTTTAAACAATCAATAATTGCTTAATATTTATTGTTGATAAAATTAAAGTTATGCAAACCGAAAGATCAAAATATCAGGATGGATAACTGTGAAAAACTTATATCAAAATGTAGTTTGGAAATAAAAAATAATTATCTTCAAAGATTAAAATATAACCAATAAAAGTTGGTGATATATAGATTCAAGGATAATTTTTGTTAGTTATAAAAAAAGATGGAATAAAATTGGAAAATTAAAAAAGCGATCAAATTGTGTCTAAGAAAATATCAGGTTCAACTATAGCTTGTGAAAAATGACAAAAGCAGACAAATATGAAAATTGTTTATTCTATTTTATTGTGCTTAAAATAAATTAAATTTTCTACTGGAGTACATATATATGTAATACTACTATTAAATTTACTAATTAGTATTATTACTAAAATGTAATATTTTTCTTAATCAATTTTTAAAAATCAATAATTGCTTAATATTTATTGTTGATAAATTAAAGTTATGCAACCCGAAAGATCAAAATATCGGGTTGCATAACTGTGAAAAACATACATCAAAATGTAGTTTGAAAATAAAAAATAATTATCTTCAAAGAATAAAATAAAATGAATAAAAATTGGTGATATATAGATTCAAGGATAATTTTTGTTTATTATGAAAAAAGATAAGATGAAATTGGTAAATAAAGAACGCGCAATTGGGGGATAGTTAAACTAATTGGGGGATATAAATTACTATCCCCATCCAATAGTGTCTGCTAAGGGGTATTTTTTGGGTGCGAAAGTACTAAGCTACCCTTAATATTAAATAAAAACCTAGGAAATTTACTATATCACCCTTAAACCAATATATAAATATAAAACCTAAAATTCAGAATATCCCCATTTCCCTCTTTTCTACCGGCAGTTATTATTCGCCGAAAAAAATTTCTTCAATCACCGGGAAAAAAAAATCTTTGAAATTCTAAACATCTATTAATCAATTATGTTTATTCAAATGTTATTGGCAGTTGCATCTCATGCACCCTTACTCAGATGTTATCGGCAGTTGCATCCCATGCACCACCACCGTTTGAATTACATTTTATATTGAAAACCTGCCCGCAATTCTAACTGCCATTGATTTAATGTTGAAATAATGCAACAATAATTTCCACGAACCAAATCATCACAACCTCCAAATGGCAGCTCAATAGGCTACCACGATCCAACAAGTCCAAACCACATGGAAATAGACTTGAAACTAATGAGTTCATTTTCTTCAGGAAGCTAATGGATTTTAAACTAATTCCCAATACCGGATTTACTTTGATGTTATATAGTTTGGCTTTATACTAGTGATAAACCGTGAATGAGTACAATTCAGCTTTAGTGGGATTTTAAGTAAAAGTCATAGGTGTTCCCTTTGTCATTCGTGGGAAACAAACACTCTGCAAGAGATTAAGATCATTTGTTTGCCTCCACGTGTTGTAGTAAGACAACACATGGCAAGAGCATAATGCCACGCACTATTCTCTTCCTTTTAACATCTTCATCCCAAACTGTACGCAACATCCTCTCTTTTTTTTCTCTAACAAACCACAATAGCATCAAGGCCTACAGTTTATGGATATGGTTAGTCTGCGCTCAGTTAACCTCGGCTTTCTAGGTAAATGACTTATGATTCTTTTGTACATTTCGGATCGTCCCTACGCTAATCGATGCTTTCGTTACCAGAGCTAACAATTTGAAGTCATTCAAATTTGCTGACCTTTTCTATTCTTGCGAACACTATCAATGATGAAAATGATGCCACGACATATATCATTTTGTTGCACCTCTTGTGAGTTGTGTAGTAGACTAACACCATATGATGAGACTTACTAATGTTCGATCCTTCTAAAGGAAAGCTTTTTAGAGGGAGGTAATAACTCTTTTTCTTGTTACTTTTCATCTTTTGTAACAATTGCAGATATGGCTAAGGGTACAGTTTCTGATAGTAAAAAATTTCCATGGCAAGTTTTCTTTGTTCTTTTTTGGGTAATGAATTATAAGTTCCTGCAAACTGGGTTTGATCCTTCTTTTTGAGTATTTACTAACCGAACTCTTAAATTTATATTTAGCCCTCAACTTAATCGTAGATGATAAATTTAGCACATAAAGTACATTCCTAGGTTCTAATGATAAATTTATATCTCGTGAACAAGAGAAATCCCGGAAGAAGATGGGTGAATCTGACTCGTACCATCGGGTGAATGTTTTCCTATGCCGGCATTATTTAAAAATAAAAAACAATACCGGTATACAATGCCGGTATACTCTGCTATTTGACTACAATACCGGTATACAATGCCGGTATACTCTGCTATTTGACTACAATACCGGGAGTAGTAAAACTCTTGCCAGGAAAAGAAAAATTCAGTTACAAAACTTACCAGCATATGTTAAAAAGGAACAACAAAGCCCGCAATGAATACTGGCATAGTCTTCAAACATTGTCGGCATAGTCTTCAAAACATATTTCATTGCCGGCATAGTCTTCGAACGTTGCTGGCATAGTCTTCGAACGTTGCTGGCATAGTCTTCAAACATTGCTGGCATAGTATTCGAATGTTGCCGGCATAGTATTCAAACATATTCCATGTCAGCATACAATAAATTCCTTTTATTCCATGTCGGCATATAAAAAATTCCTTTTGCACCCTTCTGCTCCCACCAAATGATGTGATAATGATTTATGTTAATCATCATCAAATTAATCTACTAACTTAACTAATTACAATTAGTTAACTAAACATAATTAGTGAGAGTGTTAATGATTTATATTAATTATCATCAAAAAATTAATCTATTAACTTAACTAATTACAATTAGTTAACTAAATATAATTAGTTAGGGGTAAATTGGGAAATATATAAATTACCAGGATAAGGGGTGACTCTGATTTACTATTTAAATCATGTTTTTGTCATTTTCCTATATCCCCCAATTAATATAAGTATCCCCCAATTACGCACTATGAAATTAGGGTGAACTATAACATTTTCTTTTGAAGCTTTTTAAAGCTCATTCTCCCCATATTTAAAATTGATAAATTTTGCAAGTGTTTTGCATAAAAAACAGTTTATGAAATATTTACTAAACACTAGGATGAAAAAATATTGCTATAAATATGTTTTCAAGGTACTTTTTTTTTTAAAAGAAAAAAAGCAGTACCAAACTTAGTTAGATTGACCAACAATTATATAAGTGGACCATAGTGACGATGGAAAGTATTGGTGCCCAGTGAGTGATTTCGCATCATCTCACGTATTTCTTGATAAATGGTTTAACGTTATTTTTATTCAATGATGTTGAATAACAGAGTTTATTGTTAGTAGAGTGTATTTTTATTAGGTTACTTACTTAACGATTTGACTTACTGACTAATCATGGTTTCATTATTTTTATGTAACGAATAACCTCACATTTGGAAGCGTAATGTCGTAGAATGTAATGGCCTGACCCTCTACCGATAATTTCCTCACTTTGCCACTGCGGTCATCTAACAATATGGGGTTTTCAATGGTCACCACTGCGTTCATCCAGCAGCAGCTTCTCAGGAGGTCACCCATCTAAGGATTACTCAATACCAAGCATGCTTAACTATGGATATTTTTCGCCAACTATGAAGCCAATTATACTGAAAAGTTATAGGTGTTAGGAAAGAACAAACCATTACCTATATTCCATTTGACGAATCCTACCTGCCGAGTCGGAGTACTATAATACCACAAACTTAATTTGGAGCCGTCCTCGGCTCCGGAATATGTTTAATCCTAGATTTTCCCATTTTTTATCACTCATGAGATCCTTCCCGACACAATTCGTCAAGCATACTCTTTCACCCTCGATAGATAACCCGTGGTCGACTCTAATACCATTTGTAAGGACTTGATCCCCCTCCAATACTGTCCCCACTTAGTCATTGTGGTTGTCCGACATTGTGGGATTTTCAACTGACACTGATGCGATCATTAATCAACAACTTTCTGGGAGGTAGCCTATCCTAGATTACTCTCTCCCGAAAATGCACAGATACAATGATTTTTACCTACACTGGACCTAAATATGTTGAAAAGGACACAATGTTACAAAAGGACAGGTCATTACCTATATTCCTTTCGGTGAACTCTTCCTTCTGAATTGAATTATGTACATACTATATTTTGGAATTTTTAAAAACTAGAACTACATCGTATGTGAGTAAATGGTTGCCATCAGAAATGACTTAACATTTTAAAATATAATAGCTTAAGTGAATGAATTATATTTTCATTATGTCATTGAAATAGTAAGAATACCATATAGTATGTGGAGTCAATTCTGAGTTTTACTCTTTTTAGAGTATTCTTAAAGGGAAAAAAAGAAACAACGATCCGAATACTGTTAATATCTACAAAATTATTCTTGAGACGAATGAGTTCAGGTGTTGTAATTTTCTTACAACTTACAACTTACATGGTTTAATTTTTTGGTTTCGCTCGGTTGTTAGAGTATGTGGCGTGATAAATTACATGTGTGTATAGCTAGGGATAGTCCCTCATGGAATAAAGAGGAATACATGTGGAGATTAATAAGCTTGGGCATCTCCATACATAGTACCGAGGCATTTAAGTTAAAAACCCCACACCTCTTATCCAAATGTGGTCAAGTGGGGTTCGAGGTTATGTGGTCGGGCCCTGAGTAGTGTTTGATGGTCCGTGAAGATCCTAACAATTGGTATCATAGCACATGGTTGGGGCGAGAAGTGGTTGTAGATGTCACCCGATTTAGGGCGCAAGTGGAGTCAGACCCAAGGTGGAGCAGGAAAGGCCCAAATTTGAACTGGCGCTCAAGGTGGAGTTAGTGTCTCACCCATTAACTCAGGTGGAGTAGGGTTCTAGATTGTCAAGGAAATGCTCAAGGTTGAACTGACGCTCAAGGTGGAGTTAGTGTCTCATACATTAAATCTCAAGTAGATCAGGATTCTAGGCGGGCAAGGAAGTGTTGAAGGTAGAGTTAGTGCTTACCTTCTCATTAACTCAACGTCGAGTAGGATTCCAAGGCGCATAGTGATAACAATCACGATCGATGGGTAGTATATACAAATAGTAATCGTATGGTGTGGAGTCTGATTGGACTGGTGAAGTTGTTTAATCTCGCCAAAGTGGAGATTGTTTGCGTATGTGGCGCATGTGGCGCGACAAACCACATATGTATATCTAGGGATAGTCCCACATGGAAGAAAGATGAGTACATGTGGAGCTTAATAAGCTTGGGCATCTCCTTATGTAGCGCCGAGGCCTTTTAGATTAAAACCGCACACCTCTTATCGAAAGGTGGTCAAGTAGGGACAACATTAGTGCTATGTGGTCAGGCCCATAGTAGGTTCTTATGGTCCATGAAGATCGTAACATCCTTCACTGAAATAAGGAAGATGCAGAAAGGTAATACCATTTCAAAGGATCGATAAGATATCTTTGTAAACTAAAAAACATATCAAATAATGTTTTTTTTTGTTTGGGAAATATGTAAAAATTAATTCCGATATTATTTCATGGTTGGCTTGAGGATACAACTCGAGAAAGGAGATGGATAGTATGGGAAAATGTCAAGGCGGATAATGCTAGAAAGGATTTGTGAAGTGAAGAATAAAAATATCTATCGGGTTTTCCTTTACTTTTGTAATGACAGAAAAGGTAAACTTGATATTAATGGAGTATTATATTTAATAATTATATGTCATAAAAATGCATAACTAAATAAAAATTATGCCCGTGCCATTACGGCACGGGTTAAACCCTAGTAAACAAATATAATGCGGAAAATAAATAACACAAACACCATAAATTTTGTTAACAAGGAAACAACAAATGCAGAAAAACCCTGGGACCTAGTTCAGATTTGAACACCACACTGTATTAAGCTGATACATACACTAGCCTACTACAAGTTAACTTCGGACTGGAATGTAGTTTAGCCCTAACCAAGTATCACACCGATTAAGGTACAGTCGCGTTCCTTACGCCTATGAATCCCAACAGGAATCTACGCACTTGAATCCCTTAATTAACTGATATCACTCACAACTAAGAGTTGCTACGACCCAAAGTCGAAAACTTATGAAAAAAATTCGTATCACACATAAAAGCCTATTTTGATAGATAAATTTGTCTCCCACATAAGTACCTCTGAAGTTTTGTTCCATCTTATGATAAATCAAGGTGCACATGGACCAATTGATAATCCGGTCATCTATTCCCGAAGAACAGCCTAGAAATATCAATCACCTCACAATAACTTAACTATATGGTAGTACAAGAAGTTATTGTGGAATCACAAAGAATGAGACGAAGTTCTTTGTGATTACTTTTTATATCTCACCTATCGGATATAGATCTCGAGAAAATCTTAGAGAAGATAGTACTCAACACGATAGATCAAGTAAGATCAGAATACGCAACTACAAAGAAAATAGTTGGATCTGGCTTCATGAATCCCTAATGAAGTCTTCAAGTCGTTAACCTATAATGGTTTTGGAAAAACCTAGGTTAATGGAGAATCGATTCTAGTCGCAACTAGGACACAGGAAAGTGTCGGATTAGGTTTTCTAGTTGCTAGAGTTCTCCCTTATATAGTCTTCAAATCATGGTTTGATAGCTTAATAACAAAGCAATCAATATTCACGTTAGATGAAAACCTGATTTAAGATTCAAGCTAAGTTTGCTTAAATCCAAAGCAATATCTCTCCATTGTTAGATGTTCTTAGCTTGTTACACATAAATGAGATATACCTTCATTTAGATATGGGAAATCGTACCTAAATGTGTATATTGAGTTGGCTCAACAATAGTTAACTGAAGTTATCCATATGAACACTTTTGTCTTAACCACATTTATCTAACACGTCTAGATCAAATATGATGATCAATCAAGCATAAATGATAATCAAATGAATTTAATTATGTTACTCATAGAGTTGTTCAATTGTATACATCTCATAGAAGTTTATAAGAACCAATTGAAACAAAATAAGATTGGTTCATAATCGTACAAAAGTACTTATACCAAAATCAATTCATGAACATTAAGCCGCGATTTGCAAAGGTTTCCTTCCTTAATTTATTAATGTATTTTTTCATGAATATGGAAACATAATTAACCAATTTTAGAACTTTAACCACTAAGTTTGCAAACGGATACGCAAACTTTAGTTCTGTACTTTGGTCTTGTCCAACAGTTTGCAAACGGGTATGCAAACTGCATTCCAAGACCTAACTCAGGTAGAACCGTTCACATACTGGTATGCAAACTTGGTTCCTGGATTTTAATAATTAAAACCGTTCACACACTGGTATGAAAACAAGGTTTCCGGACTTGAATCATACCAAAGTAGCCAAACAGTTTACATACTGGTATGTATACTGTGTTTTATCCAAACAAGGGTTAATTATTCCCAACTCTCAATTCAATCATTGAAACATCCTTAGAAGACGACAATAGATGTCTCACACAAACTATTAGCTTATAAGTAATTTTCAAGTGATCAAATGATCAATACGAAACTTTCCGAGTCGACATCAAATGATTATCTCACACAAATTATGTAAGAAGTTTCAAGGAAATTTTCACATGATCATCTTTTGACTTATTATTTAGTTTCCAACAAATAAATTATTTCCAACTAAACTAGTCAAGAATAATGATGAACGTAGCTAAAGCAAAAAGCTTCCAACACATATTTTGAGAAATATACAAACGAGGTATACTTTGCTCGAAATATCAAATGTGTATATAGATATACCACTTAGTTTCATTAGGAGATATAATAGAATAGACTTATGAGTGATAGATAAGTTTAAGTCTCTACATACCTTTTGTTGATTAAGTTTCTCAAAGCTCCCCTTAGTAGATCTTCGTCTTCAATCGATGAACGTCGTCAAGTCTAAATCTCAACTAAACATTTAATCCTAATCCAAGATATAGCTATAAGTAGACTATAAATCAAGACTTATAGTTTTGATCACCTAAACTTGACAAACAAGTTTGAGATAGCAATGCTTGTGAGTTCGAATGAACAGTGATCTAAACCCCCCCCCCACCAGTTGAACTCAATGCCCTCGTTGATTCTTTTTAGTTGTAGGTAAGTCTGAATTGTTCTTCAAATTCCATAATGTAGTATCCTTCTCCCTAGGAGTCTTGGAGTCTGGTAAACTATGCCACTTTATGAAATAATATGTTCTCCTATTAATTTTATGTTGCCCATCAACTCGATCATCAAGTATACACTGAAATTTCTTATCGAATTGCGATCTAATTACTGGTGGTGCACTCTTCGATTGATATCTCGAAATTTCCAACAAATCAGGTTGGTAGTTCTTCAAAAATCTAACATGAAAAGTTGGGTGCACTTTTAATCGTTCCGGAAAAACAAGTTTGTAATCCACCTTACCAACTATTTTCATCACTTCAAATGGACCATTGTACCTTGGAATCAAGCCTATGTGAACTGTCTTACAAGAAATCTTCTTCCAAATTTGGGGCATTACCTTCAATAGTACTATATGTCCCACCTCAAACTCTAAATATGTGCAATGTAAATCAGCATACTTCTTTATCCTTTTCACTGCCTTGGATAAACTATGACGCGCATGCTCAGTCATCTCTGTTTTAGACCTTGCATAGTGATATGCTGCTGGACAAGAGACTTGCTTCTCAGCCTTTGGCACCTCATGAGGGGCTAATGGTTGTTTTCATGTAGCCAACTCAAAAGGACTCATCCACGCGGATAAACACTTGTACAAATTGTAACAAAATTGGGTCGCATCCATCAACGACACCTAATTCCCTTGGATTGCAGTCACATGATGATAAAAATACTTTTCTAACGATGCATTTATCTTCTCTTCCTGACCATCGGTTTATGGATGTTTGCTAGTAGAAAACTTTAGTTCGTATCCAAGCAATCCAAACAAGGAAGTCCAACATCTGCATGTAAACCGTGAGTCTCTATCACTCACAATATATTGAGGAAGTTCATAATACTTCACTATGTTATTAAAAAAACAGATCCACTGTACATATGCATTACAAGAATAAGGACATGGAATGAATATAACATACTTCAGAAAGAGATTAACGAAGACTATTATCGAGATAAACCTTGCACTTTCGGCACCCATTGATAAAGTTCATCGACAAGCATTTCCGCTGTTTTTCTGGAATCGTCAAAGGTTGTAAAATCCCTGCTACAATCCTCATTTCCGTCTTATCCAGTTGACACACTAACCATGTCTTCACATACAACTCAACATCTTCTTCCATCTTAGGCCAGTAGTAAGAACGAGCAATTAAAGAATGTGTTCATTTCATGCCTAGATGACCAACACAAATGGGATCATGGGTCTCTCGCAAGAGTTCCTTTCTCAATCCACATGAATTGGGCACATATATTCTTCCTCTTTGGCGTAGATGACTCCATCATCTATCCAACATCGACGAATGATCCCATCACAGATATGCTTAGTCAAGGGAACACAAGCCTAAGAATTCTTCATCTCTTCTTTTATTCGATGCAACAACTCGGCCTAAATCGTTGTAAGTGCCGCAGCGTATTCTTCTACCAAATTTATGCTCAATATATCAGGTACAAAATTAATCCTTCATGGCTTATGCTTGAACTTATTATCAAACTCGTTCAAAAAGTCAAGCCACCTTGCTAGTTTTGGATAAATCTTATTTTGGCTAGTAAACAAGGTAATGGCCACATTATATGTCCTTATGATGAAATAATTTCCCAATAGATAGTGGCGCCAAGTTCTTAGGCAATGTATCACTTCCAACATCTCCTTTACATGCACAATGTATCTCCCTTCAACATCATTAAACTTAGGACTCTCGTAAGCTACCAGATGGCCATCTTGCACCAAGACTCCCCCTAGAACCCTGTTTGAAGCATCAGTGTGTAATTCAGTAGGTACATCGAAGCTAGGCAAGCGGAGAACCATTTTTTTTTTGAGACCTTTTCTTTTAATGCATCGAGTGACTATTGATACTCGTTAGTTCATGCCCAAGATTTGTCCTTCCTCAAAAAATCTGTCAACGAGGCTACTTTCTTTGAATATCCAACTATAAAACACCGACAATAGTTTCCTAAACCCAAGAAAGAATGAAGTTCTCCCAAAATTTTTTGGCTCATGCCAATCCATAATTGCCTCTACCTTTTTCTGGTCCATGTATATATGCACGCATCCTTGTGATATCGCATGGCCAAGTAAAGTTATCGTGGTCTGGGAAAACTCACACTTTTCCTTATTCACTATATCATCCAAGTATACTACTACGAATCTGTCTATATATGCAGAGAATACATAATTCATAAGGTAGCAAAAATTCGCAGGAGCATTCGTCAAGCCGAATAACATAACAAGTTACTTACAAGAGCCATATCTAGTTACCATTGTTGTATTTGGTTCACCTTTTTATGTTATGCACACTTGGTAATAACCTGAGCACAAATCTAACTTAGTGAAGAATCTAGTCTTGGATAATCTATCAATTTTTTTTACCACTAGCTAAATTGGGTACTTGTTCATCACAGTTGACTTGTTCAAGCTATCTAGTCTACACACATACGAAGCGAGTTATCTTGCTTATTTTGAAACATAACTGGAGCATCAAATGGAGCTTTAGACGGTTGTATATAACCTGCCTCCAGTGGTTCATAAATATTCTTGCACATTTCCTCAAGTTATATCGGTGACATAAGATATGGTTCTTGTGTAGGCAGCCTTTCCCCTGGCACCAACTATATCATATGATCGATCCAACATCGTGACGGTAGTGTCTTATGCATTTCTGCATGCATTGTGTTTGCAAAATCTTCTAAGACTTCAGTTATCCCATCTTCAACTTCTGTTACCTTTCCTTGTTTGATCTCTACCAACACGCCTAGGAAAGTAGTCAAGCCTTTTTTATACCTTGTTTCACATGAATCGCAGACAAACATGTCTAAAGTGTCTTGTCTAGTTCATTTTGCCTCGCCATAGAGAAAAATATGGGTATTGAGGGTATTGTATAAATATCCCATTTCTATGAGGAAGTGGAGACACCTTCGCCTCACAAAATAAATTCATTCTCAATATAAGTTCATAATCATTCATTACTATCACAAGAAAATCTAGTTTTCCTTTCAATTCTCTAACTTGAACATCCGCATTGCGAAGCTAGCCGCATTAGTAACTGTTAAGTTCAATGCTAAGCCAACATCTGGATGAATAAAGGAATTACTAGCACCAGTATCATCCATTTACAATACCACTCTCCATTGATATTCACATCAAATTAAAAAATTAATATAATTACAAGTTACAATACTACAAAAGTAAAATTTTGTTGATCGATGTTTCAGTTACTATGAACAACCCAAGTCACGGTATAACCTTTTCCAGATTCACTTTACGGGGATAAAATTACCGTGAAATCCCAAGCACTTTTGCTAACATGATCAATATGACCGGACGGTCATGTGGCCTAATAATAATGCCCAACAGTGGCGTATTATCTGCAATATAGCCAAGGACAGAAATGCGTGGCGCATTTATGAGTTGCAGCTAGGCAAAGACATGTGCCAAATAAGGTTTGCACATGGTAAAAGATGCGAGATTATCATCAAGAGGTGCCAAATGAGTTTGGAACAAAACCTATATGTATGTGGCATATAAGGATGCAAGTAAGACCTGCATGAGCACACTTGCATCATTGGGAGAATGATGCACATCGGTGATGGCCGTACTATAGATGGAAAAAGCCTTCATGCGCGACAAGGCTTAATACATGTACCAGGCACATGGCCTTAACAATTACAAGTGGGTTACACGAGTTAGTGTTTGTTTTATGCTTTATAAAAGGATAGGAATTGCCTTAGTGGATTTAGGAAAGGAGTTAGACAAGTTGGCGCGGTTGGCCAACTGCCTCGTATAAAGAAAGTTTGTAACTGCTAGTTAGTTATTTTTGTATAGCTTTTTGTAAGGCTATAAAAGTATGATCTTGTGAATATCTGGGTATCCGGAATAATGAGAGTTTGTGTAACCCTAAGTGTGTAGTAATAATAAGGCTTCAGGAAGATTAAATCTAAGTTTTGTCGGTGCATATTTATCTTTATTTGGCTTATTGTTTGTATATCAAGCGGAGTGTGTGACTGATTTGGAAAGCTTGAATGATTATGAGAAGAACCTATATTTAGTATAAGCTGAATAGAGTTTTAGTCAAGAAGAAGTGAAATTGGATAAATATGAATTGGTTGAGACTGTGTTGTGGAGCATAATGTCGTTGTTAGAGTTGGTTGTTGCATTTTCATAGTGCGTATCTGTGAAAATTCGGGTATCAGAGCCCTAGTTAGGATCTCTCTGTTCACATTGGATTATAGAAGGCTAATTGAGTTTGTTACTACTTTTAAATTTTATTTTGTTTCGAGTACACTCTTTTCCTCTTGGACCGACTGACTTTGAGGCTTGGAAGTGAAAGTGGAAGACTAGTTGTAGTAGCCTTCATCTTAAAACGGAAGAATCTCTTAAATCCTTGATGAATATGCTCTCTCTAAATATAGATTTTTGTAAGGCTATAAAAGTTTGATCTTGTGAAGGTCTAGGTATCTGGAACAATGAGAGTTTGTGTAACCCTAAGTGTGTAGTAATAACAAGGCTTCAGAAATATTAAAGCTAAGTTCTGTTGGTGCATATTTATATTTGTTTGGCTTATTATTTGTATATCAAACAGAGTGTGTAACTGATTTGGAAAGCTTGAACGATTATGAGCAAAACCTATATTTAGTATAATCTGAATAGAGTTTTGGTCAAGAAGGAGTGAAATTAGACGAGACTGTGTTGTGGAGCATAATGTCGTTGTTAGAGTTGGTTGTCGCCTTTTCATAGTGCGAATCTGTGAAAATTCAGGTATCATATTTCTAGTTAGGATCTCTCTATTCACGTTGGATTATATAAGTCTAATTGAGTTCGTTGCAGTTTTTAAATTTGATTTTGTTTCAAGTACACTCTTTTCCTCTTGGAAATACTGACTTGGAGGCTTGGAAGTGAAAGTGGAAGACTAGTTGTAGTAGCCTTCATCTTAGAACGAAAGAATCACTTGAATTCTTGATGAATATGCTCTCTCTGAATAAACCCTATTAGTAATACATGTCCTTAAGCCATGAGGTACCTCTAATGATGTTGCATTGGCGCTGAGCTATAGCTAGATAACAAGTTCACTGAGAATGAAATGTCTGGTCGAGTACATTGTGTTAAGTACAATAATGCGACTACTGCACTTAGGTAAGGAGATTCAGCTCCTAATACTTCTTCGTCATCTTTTTTGAGAAGAAATGGATCCTTATTTACATCTAAGGTTCGACCAATCATGAGAGTGCTAGCAGGGTGCACTTTGTCCATATTAAATTTCCTAAGTATCTTGTGGACATATGCATACTAGTGGATTAACATTCCATAGGCTCGGTGTTCTAGTTCAAGTCCTAGACGAAACCTAGTTTTTCCAAGGTATTTCATCTCAAATTTAGATTATAGATAACTTGCAGTTTCTCTTATTTCATCAAGAGTACCTATTACGTTCATATCATCAACATAAACAACTATAATTGCAAATACGAAACTTGTTTTCTTTATAAATACGCAGGGGCATAACTCATTATTTGTATATCCCTTCCTAATCAAATAATCACTTAGACGGGTATACCACATCCGCCTGGATTTCTTTAATCCGTAAAGTGAATTTTTAAACTTAATTGAAAACGCACTCCGTGGTTTAGATTTACTTTATTCGCGAAATGGAAGTATATCTATGAGTCAAAATCCCCATAGAGGTATGATGTAACCACATTCATAAGCTGCATTTTGAGTCCTTCCGAAACTTCCTATCTAACTAAGTAGCAGAACGTGATGACGTCCCTTACGGGAGAGTATGTTTTCTTATAATCAATTCCAGGGCGTTGTGATAAACCTTGTGCCACAAGGCGAGCCTTATATCTTACGACTCCATTTTTCTCCTTACGCTTTCTGACAAATACCCATTTATGTCCTACGGATTTTACACATAGCGGGGTTAGCACTACCGCACCAAATACCCCGTCTCTTTACCAGTGAATTTAATTCTTCCCATGGATTAAAACTTCCCATTTAGGTCGGTTTGCTCTTCTTTGACATTATTCAATAAAGTGTGTTTCGATGTCATGGCCTACACAATCCAGGTAGAACTTAGTTCTTTTATAAATATACAGGTATTTGATGTGGTAGTGCTAACTAACCAAGCGTAAAGCCTATTGGACATACATAATTAATTTGTCATACAGCATAATGAGAATAAAATAGTATTAAAGTACAAAGACTCGCCTTGTGGCGCGAGGTTTCTCACAAAGCCCTGGAATTGTTGTTATCTTGTAATGAACGTTATAGAGTTCCGCTACTTAGTTAGCTTGGTAATTTTTAAAAGGACTTGAAATGCAGCATATGTATGTGGTTGTTACATATCTCTGAAAGAATCAAGAGATAAAAGATATTTACAAAAGTGCTTGACAGACTTTTGTTTCCCAAATCAAGTAACTCTAAACCACAAAGTGCGTTTACAATTAGATAGAACGTTCAATTATAGATTGAAGCAATCGGGAGGAAGTGGTATACCCATCTAAGTGGTTATTTGATTTGGAGGGGATAGACAAGTAAGTTATTTTTCCTTGCGTGTTCATAAGAAAGTTCCTGATTTGTAATTGTAGCTACTTATGTTGATGTTACAGACATGATGTGTACTCTTGATGTAATAAGAGACCTTAAAAGCTACTTACAATCCGAATTTGAGATGAAAAATCTAGGGAAAGCTCGATCAAATACTAAGCTTGTGGTATATTATTCCACCAGTTTGCATATGTCTAAAGTTGTCAGGATATTTAACAAAGACATGCATCCTGATAGCACTCCCATGGTTAGTCGAGGTTCAAATGTAAGGAAGTGACCATTTCGTCAAAAGGAAGATGACGAAGATGTGTTAGGAGATGAAATTCCATATCTAAGTACAATAGACGCATTTTTGTACTTAGTATAATAATGTACTCGATAAAATTTTGCATCCTCAAGGAACTTGTTAGCTAGATATAGCTCAGCGCCAACGCAATGTCATTGGAATGGTATAGTGAATGTAATCATGTACTTAAAAGTAACCATTGACATAAATTTGTTTTTCCCCTGCAAAGACATTAAAAGGAATGCTAATGAAAGTGCAATCCAAAAGTTGTTGATTATGAAGGAACAATAATCTCTTCTCCAACGAAAGTAATCATAGGGAGATATGGTAGATTATTTTCTAAGTTATTACCGATATTCAATTTCGAAATATATATATGACTAAAGAAACTGTCTAGAAAAACTCTGAAAGTAATCAGGGGGAGATGCTGACATCAGGGGGAGGATCTGAGGATGTGATATCGACATATTTTACTTCGAAATTGAAGTTGTGTTGTACTCTTTTTCCCTTCGATCAAGAATAGTTTTTTCCCAAAGGGTTTTGTTACTCGACAAGGTTTTTAGCTAGACAACACTAAAAACATCAAGTATGTTGAACGTTGAAGACATAAAGATCGCGTTGATATTACTGAAAATATCTGAATCAAAGAAATGAAACGCGATATTCTATTAAGCAACCTAACTTCCAGAATCAACAACATGGTCTTATAAACATTCAAGTCACCAAAGTAAAGTGTGATAAACTTCTTCTGACTGCATTAGACTAATGAAAATTGTCTGATATCAGGGGGAGCATCTAATGGTGTGTTGAACTATTTTCATTCACCGAGGTTGCTTTTTCCCACAGGGTTTTGTTACTCGGCAAGGTTTTTAATGAGACAACAACAAACACCGGGAAGTAATTTCCCAACTAAGGCTATTGTCTTTCCCATGAGGATTTTCTTCCTTAGGAGTTGTGATGCAACTAGTCAGCTTCAATGGAGCAAAGTGATCATCTGCAACTGATCACCTTTACTTGCATCTGTCACGTTGTACTCTTTTCCCTTCGTCAAGATTTTGTCCCACTGGGTTTTCCTTGTCAAGGTTTTAATGAGGCAACATATTCAAGTACAGCTATGTTTCTAAGTTTGCTTAATATTTCTTTAATTAGTTCAGGTTTTGTCCCTCTGGGTTTTCCTGACAAAGCTTAAACGAGGCAATTAACTTAGACTTTTCGGTCTTTGAAGATCGTATTGCATGGATGAACTTCATGTAAAGTACAAGACAACATGTGAAGTACTACATGTGAAGAGTTATACCAAGGTTTTGTCCCACTAGGTTTTTCCTTGTCAAAGTTTTAATGAGGCAATTGATTTCGGCACAAGTCATCAAGGAGATAACGAAATTTGAAGTACTACATTCAAAGCACTATATGTGAAGCACTATGTATAAAGTTTTGTTGTTGAACCACACAAGGGGGAGTGTCAAAGGGGCCATGCCCATGGATGTGTGGTCCAAAACAAATGTCCTTAGGTTTTCCCTTCTCCATGTATATATATGTAATATATTGATGTAACCATGAGAACTCTCTTATCAATATCTTCTCTTTTCCCTGCCTCTTCTCTTTCCCTAATTTATATTGCAATAAGATTTGTTTTAAAATTGATTTATTAGGAAAGAGTAAATCTGACTTTTTAATCACTTGAGATCTCCCCATATCCATTTCTTGGCTACACAAAGCATTTTAGCCCCAAAAAAACTCACCCCCAAGCAGCCCCAATAATAGGATTCTTTTTTATAAGAGGTAAAAAATGGAAAAGAAGAGTAGGCTCCTTTTTCAATGGTATTAACTATTTACCGCATGGATTTACTATTTACCCACTGTGCTGCCCATATTTACCAATTCCTCGTCCAATTTGTTACTACTTTCGTTTCGGAAAAAACAATATTTTCTAAAATCTCTAATAATTTGTCATTCTTTTCGAAACAAAATGTTCAGGAATTTGAAAACTGTAAATTATTTTATAAGAGATCAAATGAAATTTCTATTGACAATGACACAGAAAAGGCCAATGGAAAAGAATTTGATGCAACAGATCTCAACACAGGCAAAACTTATTCAAGGTTAACTATTGTATTTAGAGTTATTCTGATAGAACTCAACCTGGAAATATGAATTAGACATGTACTGTAAGGTTGGCCTCAGTGAGCTGAGCCTAGAGAATGATCAAGTATGTAACTGGACCAATTTGACTTGCTGTAATGCTACCACCTTACCATCAAATTTGGAACCATTAGTCCCCAGCGTAAATTTCATTTTCCACCATCCTTACTTGAAGAGAACTATAATTTGTAGTTTCATGTAACATATGTGCAACAGGATCAAAGGCAAGACTGCAACCTAGAACATGCTTTGTAGGTACATCTTCACACTAGACATTAAGGTATGGCCGACATAAAAAGGGCAGCTAATAGCTCAAAAGAGCACAAACCACTTGATGATAGGAGTAACAAAACAAAAAAGGAGTGAGAGTAACAATATAGCCAAGGATGTGTGTGGAGGAAACCGGTCAGACTGTTCGCACTATACAAAAACAGCTCAAAATGGGAGAAAAAATAAAAAAATTCAATCAGTTTCAGTATTTTCAGCAAAACCTAGCTTTGGCTTGTTGTATGTATGTATACGGTTGATATATTAAGCATTGTACCCTCGAATGTGCAGAAAAAGTTGGCCACTCGAGCTTTGGTCCTCGTACCTATTGAAAGTAATTACTGCAGGTCATAAGATTCATCTCATTAATTTAAATTCACAAATCATTGAATTTTTCCATTAAAAAAATAATAATCTGTGAATTCTAAAACTTGCTGCGATCAAAGCTATATGCATTTCCACAACTACTTAAATACAGATGAAGTTTTTCCATTTTATACTTGCAAAGATGAGAGCACAACCCAGATTGAGTGGTTAAATGTAAAAACTAAGGGTGTACACGAGTTTTGACCTTCGGTCGCTGGTTTAAATACAGGATTGATGTTATCCGAGCTAGTGAAAACTTGTGATTAGACTACGAACAAATCATCACCATTCTGTGGCAGCAGCTTGGAAAAAAAAAAAAAATCTTACCAAAATTGAGTATTCACTAACACATTGCAGCCATAGCTATTTGATCTCGCCTGCCGTGGATAAATTCTTGACAGAACAGGTCAAACTCCCCTTCCCTGATAGCCTCCCTTATTTTCTGGAAGAAACGGAGGTAATAGTGTGTATTGTGTCTACAGTAAAAAACAAGAAGCTAGTCATTGACCAGAACAAGGACAAGAGCAAAAAGCTTATAAACACCATCCACGTGCACAGAGGGATAAAAAAAAGAGGATATGGAGAGAAGCATTTACATCTCTAGTAGAATCTGTGCCAGCATTTCGTGAACATTGATCAGGTGATTTATATATGCTCTTGTGTGATTCTTGCATGTATAGCAGTCGCAGCCATCAACGATAGGTGATGCATCTTTCCTGGAGTGTTGAAGAAACAACATATCTTAGTAAATATAGCAAGTTATATCACCCAGCTGGGATGATTTTCTCCAGAAAAAGAATATGCCACATTAGCTGCTACCTAATGAATTCAATGTTGTAGTCAGATGAATGAGGATTGGAAGTAAAACAACATATGGATTAACTCACCTATAAATTGTAGCTCTTAGGTTTATCTTTGTGTTGTCACTACCAGATCTATCACTCATATATGAATCAGAAAACTGTCTTTCACTTCTCTCGAGCGGAAAGGTTAGAGCAAAGCCTCCAAGTGTAAGTTGGTAGATATACCTGCACGCCAGCAAGTATTAATGACCTGAAGCTTAACGAAAAGATGAAGAAGGGAAGTTGTTGATTTTTATTGAACCACGTACGTCGAATCAAAAAGATCAATTCCGGACGCAACACCCTGTAAGATCTCCTCTGCGAAAAATAAAACAAGACATGACTTTGTTCCATAAGTACAATTATGCAACTGTAAGACAATTTAAGAAACATGAAGAAAGATTAGCGGCAACATGTACCTGGAAGTCCCAGTCCACAAATCTGACGCAGTTTTTCTTTCGGCAGATTGTCCTGAAGTTATGACTATCAACGTTAGCTCTCTAGAAATTATGAGTTATCAAAACATATAGCTCAAAGCCTCAAACCATGACTAGAAAAGATCATTAACACACATCGTGAAACTAACGAAAGAAGCTAAAGATGGATATATCTGGTTTGTCATTACACTGTCCTGAAGTCTATAAACTCAGATAGCCAATCAGACGATTAACCTGTTGCGATGATTGAAGTAGAGCATTATATTGCCAGAACGAAGAAACGGAAAGGAAAAAAACTAAGAAAACGGACGATTTGCGCTATTTTTTATAAAAAACAGTTGGTATGGCCATTTTTTACCATTATTGGATGTTCCTGATTGTTCTTGAGAACGGCAGGAGACCATTGCTGTTATAACAGTCGTTCTTCGAACACTGACCTGTTGCAGTCAACCTAACTTCACTTCTTCTTGTTGAGATTATTAGTCTCACATTGTCTGGGCATCTAAGATCCTGCGGTTTATAATCCCTTAGGGCCTCTCCACTCATAGCCAATTGGTTTTGAGTTGGATGCCCATATTCTAACACTTCTTTACTGACAGATACTAACTAAACCTCTTATGCCTATCAAATTAGATTCTAGAGTCTAGACAATAGGTCAACTAGCTCATGTCTCTTTCTTTCAGAATCCTTATGTTTCTACTTCCAAGTTCTCAAATCTAGATAGGTACCGCATTATATCCACCGATTATTCCCCTTATATACAACCTGATTTCTCACTCAGGCAACTTTTCTACACATGCTGAATTCTTACAACACAATATTAGCAAACAAGTATACAGTTTATATTATATTAACACTCCTTGGAAGTGAGTCAAATGCTGAGGCCCATGAGCTCGGTCTTGCTGCTCTGGAACATGATTCATAAACTATGCTGTATGATTTCCTTCTCTATAATATTATATTGTGTTTGTAGAGGATAGATATGTAAATGAGTGAAGAAACTTGAATTCGTTTAGCAGAGAATTAGCAACTCACAACAACTGCATTCAAGAGAGCAGGGCGCTCATCCATGCTGTCTCCAAGCCCAAAACCTCCAATCCAAAACCCTGCAGAATCACGTGTTTCCTAAACATTTCAGCAATACTGAATTGACAGTGACGAAAAGAAATCAAACACATAATTGACTAGCGGAACCAGCCAACACAGTAATGTTAAAATCGTAGGATCAGCGATCGGAATTATACAATTTGGATTAATCATTACCACATTCGATTCTAACGTAAAAAAATAAAAAAATATTGAATCTTATGATTGCTTTTATAGTCTTTAAAGACTTTGTATCTTTTTTATTTCATTTTGTTTGTTTGTTTATGGTGTACCATTTTAGGGTATATACTCTAATATGTTTAAAATCAAACCCGAACATTATATAGATATATAAACTAGCTAACTGGTCTCATTCGGAAAAAAAAAATCAATCTTTTCAAGCCTTGTCTTTTCTACTAGTTGAGTAAGAATTCCACCAGAAAGTCTTTGTGTCCACAATTAATATCCTTTTTGAAGCTAAGATTGCTTCGTATCCTTCTGAATACTGAACATTATAGACAGGAAAAGGAGAGATAGAAAGTCTTTAAAGGATACAAAAAAGACTCATAAGCTACATTGAAACATTCAATATAGTAAACCATTTAATGCGAATTGGATCAAAACTATTTGTTAAGGTTCGATTCAGACAGTATGATGCATAGCATGAGTCCAGTAATTTTAAGATCAGTGTTAGTTTGGTTGTGTTATCTAACTGCGGGTTCCTGGTTCCCACAATACCGAACCAAGGGCACATTTATGGTTCCCATCCAAATGTGAGCTAACTGCCAACACATTTTCACATATTGACAAAATCAAGTACATTAAAATTTTATGAGGCGTCTTTACTCTGCATCTGCAAGTTTTGATGTGCTGTGCCTGTGAATACAGTGTAAATAGGAAATACAAATCTAAAACCATGACTAAAACTTACCTGACACATTTCGCTTTGCTACTTCCTGAGCACATCGAATGCGCTCGTCAACATTAGATCCTCCAACAATAGCTCCTAAAACTGAGGTTCCACAGGCCTACATTGCATAAAGTATATCGTCATTAGATGGAGTTTCCATGACACCAGACCCAACAAAAAATCTTAAATGAATAAATGATATATACAGGGAACACATATACATTACCGACCTGGTCTAAGGAAATGCATTCATCAAGCCAACGTATGGTTCGATCCACCGAAGTCTTATTCCTACTCTCAGATGTATAAGCAGGCACTTCATCTGCCAGACTGGCCCATACGTTAGGTTTCAAGGATGAAACCATTTCTACATATTCAGAAGGTTTTATCTGTGAACATAGTTGAGATAGGTATAGTTGAATATATTTAATGAAAATGCCAATTAACGAAGTGCAAAATTTGAAGATAATGTACCCTTGACTTCAAAAGGAATCAAGTATATATGTAGCTATATGTATATGAATATATAGAGAGAGAGCGAAGGAGATAGATATATTACGGATAGGCGGCCACAAGGTGTCTCAAAAGCAGCTCCAAACTTGTTAGTTGTCTCAGCAACCGGAAGACATACCATAGAATCCCTTGGAGAAGCAGAGAACCCATAATGTTGTAGACCTACCAGCTCGTGCAATCCCCCAATGTTTGATATAGTTTTACGTGAAGCGCCTTCAAAACTGTAGAGTTTCCAATCATACACATGAGCAAGTCAATAAGACCCTTACTGGCTAAAAATCGCTCAATTGCTAGGATACTGGTGTTAAATTGCTAGGATACTGGTGCTAAAATCAATTCAACCGCGACAAGAGAAAACACATTAGAACTATACAACGCATTGCAATAACCTTTCTTTACTACCCAACAACAGTGATACTGATTGGTTCAAACCTAAAACTTCTATTGGATACTAGGCAACACCATATAACCCATCCTTAGCTGTACTAGAATACTACCAGAGTACACTTGAGGGATTGATTAAATTTTGAACATTATAAGCGTGACACTATAATGTTCACAAAGAAATCATTCGTTAGTGAGAATATAACTAAATTTGCTTAAGAAGAACAATCATGTAAAAGGGTTATCAATAAAACATCAAAAAAAATATTAAATAATAATTACAATAATATCATACCATTCATGTAAACTTCACTGAAGCAAAACAACAAACACTTATGCAAGAACAGAAAATCACAAATTTTACCCTATAAACTACTAATTAAACTCCGTCAAACTACTATTTGTATAGATTGAGAGGTGAGTTTTCAGCAACTTACAAGTGCATAGGACTAACATGGAGAAGATGAGAATCAGGTGAAGGTAGAGAAAGAAGAAGATCAGGAGCAATGAAAACGGGTAGTCCTTTACGTGTTGTAAGAAGAAGAGAAGGTGTCTCTATTGGTAATGGGCAGTTGCTCAGTTGGAGAACTCCTGTCCGTGCTCTCCCTCCATTACTCCATGCTTTCACTGCGAATTTCATACTTCCTTCACTTTCTTTTCTGTGTTGAGTGTAAACCCCCAGAGGTTCTATTAATCTTTTTTTTTTTTGGATGTTTTTTAACGCGCCGTTCTAGGCATATATGTCTGTTCCCCTGATAGGAATGCTGTAAGGGCAACTCCTATGGAGAAGAAAGTCATCCATATCACTGCGATGGTCCATATCTTATGGACCAAAAAATATCACTATGGGCAGGGACGGAGCTATGTAGAGCTCAGGGGTGGCCTCCGTCCCCCCTATTTTTGCTTAATTTATTAGTGATCCTTCAAAATTCTTACTAATTAATAACAAAATCTCTTAATAAGCCCCTCCTAAATATTTTTTTTTTGTGATTTAGCCTTCCCTGTATGAAATTTCTAGCTCCGTCCCTGACTATGGGTGAATTTATCATCCATATATTTGTGAAGTCCACATGGTACTCCACAATCCACAAGTTTGTGGAAGTCTCTATGGAGTGGTCTATTCGGTCATCGGCAGACCGGATACATCAGCCGGACATTAGGTGTCCAGATCTTTTTTTTTTTCCTTCCATCCAGTCACTTGATGACCGGATGTAATAAATTTTCCTTTTCCATCCGGGCACTCCAAGACCGGACAGGAGTTCCACATTTTATGAAGAGTGTAATTATATACACTCCTAAACTTTTGCAACGGTTTCTGTTGAATTTGGAACAGTTATAAGCGTTGCTAATTCAAATTCGTCTCATCCGTTCATGGAATAATAGTAGGATGAATTTTTAGTGATTATTTTTTTCCCCAAATCCAAACTACAAGGGATCAGATGGATTAGTTTTTTGGTTTTTTCCCATAGTGGCTTTTGACTTCGCTAATTACCAAGAGTCCACATATATGTGGATACTCCTTAAGTTATGGATGTTTTTACCTCCATACCATAAGAGTTGCCCTAATCATTAGAAGCTCTCTATGAGCAGACCGACTTCAATAAGACTCGAAAATGCTAAACGTCCCCCGAACAAATCCTCCAAATTTGTCCCCCACCTCACATAACACAAAATAGTGGGCCCGTTGCTTTTCCCCAGCCCCACCTTCCTAGTGAAATCAACGGACGAGAGCAACGCCACCTAATGGGAGACAGATCTGGCGGATAAATATGGGGGAAACGTAGCACTTCCGAGTAAGACTGGGTGTATAAAAGGAAGCAAAGATCCTGATTAATGTGGTCCAACTTCCAAGACTCCAAAGGTGGCCGGTTAGGGCTTAATATTGGTTGGTTTTCGATCCAAACCGAAACAATATATATTTTTTAAGCGAAAATGCTAGGTTTATTGATTCGCAATGCCAATTGAAAATCCCGTCTCTGCCAAAAATCTGGGCCCCACTTTTATCAATGATAATCCCAATATTAAGAATGTTGTTATAATTGTTCATTTCCCTCTCGGTAGGTTTCGCGGGAGAAGATGTCGGTAGGTGTAGCATCTCCCTTTTTTTAAGGCGTATCAATAGGAAATTTCTTAGCAATCACCCTTTTTTACTTTTATTGTTTGAATATTTTCCTGAACACATACTGCATCACTGTGAAACGTGTTTCCGAATTGTTTATTCCTCTAGGTTTTGGATAGATATCAAAATATGTTTTGGTTAACATGGAAAGTCCACAATGTCGACATAGTATTTGAGCATGTCTAAACTATTATTTCTTATTGTTCAAGTATTTTACTTGATACTCAAGGTGAGATCCCAAACCAAAATATTCAAAAATATTTTTTTATGTTCGTAATTTAAATGTCTTTCATTTCCCATTAACTAAAGTATATCTCTGGAAAATATATTATTAAAGTATATTTGTATGCTAGCTAATATTGAGTTGTCATCCATGAGAGATTTTGTTATGTTAGTTGGATTTTAGTTGGAATTATACGATAATGGGCGCTTATTGTATATCTATTTTCGAATTTGGAAATCCTTTGGTATCCAAACTACCTTGGTCTATAAATATTACAGTTTGTTCTTCTTACAAACTTATCCCAGAACACATGCACTTCATTTTGTAGTCAGTATGGGAAGCTGACTAACAATATTACTTGTAATACTCACTTGGAGATGAGAGTATCCTAATAAGGTGAAGTATCTTAGGTCCACTTCATTTAACGACTTATGTTGGATCAAGAAGCTTCTAGAAGTACCGTTGGTGGAAAACTATAGTTGTATTGTTATTTTATTTTGCGATAATTGATTTGATTGACTAACGGTAGTTGAGCCTTGATATTCACTAATTTGTTTGTTCCGTGATTCTTCTCTTCTGATATAAGGTCACTCATACTAGATCAAGGATCGACAAGTTCATGTCTGTTTTTAGATCTGAAGATAGGCTTGTGATCATCCATTGTTAACACACTCTGTTATTTGCGTGATCTATCAAAAGGGAATCAAGTTCTTTATGCAAGCACATTGAAGACTGCAAATTTGAAGACAAAAAGATTTTTTTATTGATATTCTGATCTTTGTGATTATAATTCGTGCACACTTAATTGAATGGGATCCGAAAAGTTTGTTTGTCTTTGATAAACTTTTACAACTTGTCGTATAGATCGACGATAGATTGTGAACTAAGGTTTGATTATTTCGGTAAACTTAATCTTGGTTGATCTAAACCGAGACAAAGGAGTTTATATTATTTAAAATGGAAGAGCCTTCATATAACTCAAAACATAAATCTCGGATTTAGTTCTTGAGATCGATAGAGCGGCTGCCAAATACAGATTAATCCTTTATTGTTTCGAATACGATCCAAAGGAGTTGAGTGTAATAAGTGTTCGCGACGGATGAAGCAACTTAAGATAGTGGGCTCTATCTTAGGATTTACATGCGTAGACCATATTGGTAGTAGGCACAGGGATACTAAAGAAACTATAAGTAACTTGGAGTTAGTTTACTTGGTCTCAACTATACGAAGTTGGTAGTAGTCTTTGTATAGAGACTTAATTTTGAGAGTATTCAAAACTGGACTAGGTCCCGGGGTTTTTCTGCATTTGCGGTTTCCTCGTTAACAAAACCTTATGTATTTCTTTACTTTAATTTATGCATTATAATTATTGTTTTAGTTATAATAAAGTAAATGCACTAGCACGTTAATCAAACACTTGGTTTGATCTTATAGTTGGTTCGGTACGAACTTATACTATATACCAAGTGTACATCTTATGATTGTTATCTTCTTGACAGTCTCTACCTATATTAAATCACACATGCTAGGTGTTCCTTGAATAGGTTTATATCGAAAATATTTTGGTGTACTTGGTACCCTCGTCATTTTAATTGGTATCAGAGTAAGAGAATACGAAAAGATACAACAATCTATGTTTTGTGCGATCCAACCAATAATACAATGAGTCATAATAAAGGTAAAGGAAGACCTGAAGACTCAGTTAACGTATCATAAGAGTTTTGTGAATCACTTTTTAGAATTGATATTAGGAAATGTTTGGAAGGGGCTTTTTCTTCGAACTCTACCTGCACTTTTGAAAATATTTATGAATATTCTCAAGATGAGATTAAGCTAAGCCATGTATTCATAATCGATGATTCTGACTCTGAAAAACCTTCTCCACGATATGAAAGCTCTAATGATCATGTGAATATAAAAATATCTGAACTAAAAGTTAATCAAACAATTTTTCTCTTGTGTAAGAACTTAATCTTGCACTAGAAAGAGTATAAATACAAGGTAAACTTCTAAACTGCTTGGATTCAAAGCAAGTAGAATATGATCAACTCGTTCTTGATCTAGCCTCTTTAAAAGTTGAGCTTCTTTCTCACAAGAATGTTTCTTTCTTGAAGAGAAATTAAGAAAAAGTATTCATCGAGAAAAATAGATTGATCTATTGAAAATATTTATTTTGGTCGGTTTCAACTTACCAAGACCTAGCCGGTTGTACACATGATACGGTAGTAAGTTAATACTATCTCCTAAGTCAAGAAATGCCTTATCAATCAAGTTATTACCGATCACACAAGATATGGCGAAACATCCAAGGTCTTTATACTTAGGGGGTGTTTGGTTCAAAAGGATTGAACTTACCTCTCCAGCTAAAAAGGCTTTCTTATGCACATTAAGTTTACGCTTTCGTATACAAAGATTTTTAAGAAACTTGGCATAAACAGGATCTTTCCTAATTGCTTCTAATAACGAAATGTTAATGTTCACATGCTTAATCATTTTCATTATTTTGTTGAAAGTCGATTCCTTCTTTGTTGGTACTAGTAGTTGTAGGTATGGAGATATGGGCACAAAATCGGACCTATCGAGAACTACATGGGCATCCTTAGAGACTTTATCACTATTTTAAGCTACTGTCTCCTCTTATAAAGTACAAGTTAGAACTACAACATGTCCACTATCGGGCATGTCTACCTTATTGTCTACCGTTTTACCACTCTTAAGGTGTTACCGAATTTACATGGTTTGATGATTTCTCACCAGTTAAGAACACTTCATGAACTCCTCTAGAATTGGGTTGTGGCTGACTAGGGAACTTGCCTTTGTATCTCTCTCAAAGACTCGGAAATTTGACTAACCAGAGTTTCTGGATTTGAAATAGCTCGAGTTTTTTCCTGTAAGGTCTTACAATTATCTTGTAGAGTTTGTTGAGCAAATCGCTGAAATGTTGCAGTGTTGTGAGATAACATGATAATAGATTCCTCTAACCTAGTCATTTTCTTCTCTAAAGGGTTTTGAGACTCTATTTGGTTCTTTGGATTACCAAACCCTGGTGGAACTTGAAGATTACTAGTCTGATCCCGATTCTGACCCTTAGGCCATGAAAGAATAAGATGGTTTCTCCAACCAGGATCATAGGTTTCTGAATATGAGTCAAACTTATGACGGTTTTCGAATCTAGAGTTATCGTAAAGAGCATGGGTTTTCTCTTCACTTTTTTGTACTCCCAAAAAAGACTTGTTGGGATCAATTCCACAACTAAATTAACTCAATTCTAAAGCTTATAACCTTTTTGCTATTGCTGCAATTCTGGCATCTGATTCAAAAGTTCCTTCTACCCAATTGACATTACCTCTGCTCAGAATAATTATTTTATGGGGATCTCCACTACTTTCCCATTAATGGGTTTCTTCGGAGACTTCGTTTACAAATATCATCGTACCATCAACATTTTTGTTTTCAAACCTACTTGTACACAAAGACTCAACCATGATGGTTGTCGAATAATCTAACCCTCATAGAGAATCTGGACTAGGCTTACTTTTTCTAAGCCATGATGAGGACATTGTGTTATAAATAATTGAACCTTTCTAAATACCTATATAAATATTCTCCCCCTTGTTGAGCAAATGTGCAAATCTGCTGCCGAATAGATGATGTTTTGTGCCTAGGGAAAAAATTATGGAAGAAGGCAGATGTAAATTGTTCATATGTTTCAATGGAATCATAAGTCAGACTGTATAGCCAAGATTTTTCTTTGTCTCTTAGGGCAAAAGGAAACAACCTAAGTTTCAATAATTTAGCATCTATGTTTTTAATTCTTATGGTACTACAGATCTCCTCAAAATCCCTAACGTGAAAAATAAGGGTTTTCATTTTCTTTTCCTAAAAAGAATGGGAGCATCTTCATGGTCACACATCTTAATTCATAATTTTCTTCAGTGTCAGCTAACTTGATACATGATGAACGACTAGTCCTGGTAGGATTCAATTAAGATTTTAAAGTTATCATTACTGGCACTATCAAAGGACTAGGAGTAACCTCTTCACACAAGCTTTCAAAAGTAAAGTTTTCAAAAATAGGGCTCTCTAGATAAGGGTCTTAGAGATCCTTGTTTCCAGAAACAAAACTACTAGGATTTTCACTAATCAAACGACCTAGACAGTCTCTTTTCCAAGCTCGCTCAGTAATTGGTTCAAGCGGCTTTGGTATACAATAACAAAACTAAAAATAAAATGAATCATAATCGGAAGGAAATTATAAACAAACGCAAACAAGGATGACTCAAACAAATCAAACCTATTGATTTCTAGCAAACAAAAAGCATGATGGGTCAACTTAGGTTGTTTCCAGACAACTTTTATTCTTCCAAAAATCCACTAGTTATAATTTTAGCTAACCTATAATGATCCAGATTAAGTCGAAGAGAAGCAGGATAAGCTCAGAGGAGCTTGAATACCCCTGCTTCTTTGCAAACGTTTCCTCGAGTTATAAGGCAACTTAAAATAATTTTCCTAAACCTTGAGTTAAGATCACAACGTACCCAATATAATCCTTCCGGACGATTTTCCAATAAGCTTGTTTCCCTATCGGTCCTATTTTAGTTCATTTTTAGGTTCAAGACTGTTACCCAATCGGTCTCTTTCAAGTATAATTTTAGGTTCAAGATCACATGTATTCCTAAAGGAGACAATAAGAAAACGATGATGAAATCCGAGTCCTTATCTTATATGGCCAGTCATTGCCTTATACTTGAAAAATTAAAGTTCGTTTTTCAGTTCTTCAACATATATGCATTCAAAGAAGTCCAAAAAACCCACTGATAGAGGATTCGTGGGTGGTTAGAGTCTTACCTACCATATCATACGGGCGATGAATCGGTTGTAGTCGACTCAGGCCACCGACAACTATGTTAATATACAAACGTAAGGTGCAGAGACAATATTGTAGTTGTCGTCCTTCCCTGTAGCAGTTTATATTTAATACCCTTCCTCATGGTTTAAAAAAATAATAAAGTCCCAATGTCCAAAAGTAAAGTCCAAAAAATGTATAAAAATATAAAAATAAAATCAAACCACAATACATTTGTTTAAATAGATAAGACCCTAAAAAATAAAAAGGGGTTGGAGCCCAACTTGTTTCTCAACTATCGACAAGTTTCTTGTATGATGAGAATCCTTTCGAATAATTGTATCTTCTCCAATTTACACTAAAAAAAAAAGATTCAATAAGATAACGTATTAATTGGTTGTTGATTTACAAGGGGTTTCTAATTATGGTGAAATTGAGTAGGATTTTTTTATTCCAATGAGTTCTAGAATCTGGATTTTTATGGGTTTTTGAATGGATGTAAGTTAGTGAACTTCTTAAAATAAAAATAAAACTAATAGAAAATGAAATCTTGTTTTCAACTCCTTTTAGACTCCTCTTTTGCTTCCTTCTCCGGCATTGCTTTTCTTTTCAGCATTTTTTATCCTTATATTTAACTCAGTTCCAAATATAAAAACAAATAGAAAATACCAAAACATGTAAAATAAAATAAACTCTAAACTAAACTAAACTAAAAAATAAAAACTAAACTTAAAAACAAATCTAAGAACAAGTCTGCTTCGGCTGCGCCAAAAATTGATATGATTTAGAATAGTGGTAAATAAAGTTCGTTCAAGACTTGTGAAGGTTTGATTTTAAACCTAATTTGCAATACTGAAATAAAAAACTAAATCAAAAGGTTAAAGCAAGATCATAAAACAGACTGAGACAGAGGATTCCACCATTAAATAATTTTCAAGTGATTCAATAGTAACAATTATGCACCTTATATATTCAAATTGATTATAAATTATTGCCCGTATAAGTAGATTTTCAAAGAAGTGACGGTAAACTGAAAGCATGGAACATCAGAAGTGTTAAACTAAGCATAAATCATCAAAACTAATCACAACCATTCAATAAAAATCATGTATTCAAGTTTTATTCAATGCAAATAATCATAAAAAGTATTGCAAAAATTAATTAAATAGAAATTACAACTTTATTTTTGGAAAAATGGTTTCCTCCATTGCCTCAGGGATGGGGTTTAGCTCATCATGTTGAAAAAACTCCCAAAAAATTGATTCATGTCTCAAATAGCGTTTAAAAGATCATAATGTAAGAAAAATAATAAAACAGATCAACCACAACATGTTAGAGCATTGCTCAGTTGAACCCATAAGTTTTGGTATCTCATGCTTGTAGTCAATGTTATATGTACAAAACTATATCTTGATTTATAGTCTACTAAGTCAAGTCTCGGACTAGGTTAGAGTTTGGTACTTGAGTATTAGACATCATCCTCGAAGACTGAAGATCGACGAAGACATTTAGAAAACTTCATCAATAAGGTATGTGAAGAATGAACCATTCTATTTTACTTACTATCTTACCGTTCTATCTTATGAGACTATCTTATAAGGTATATGATTCAAGCATTGGATGTTCAAAGGTCCTTAACTTTATTGGTTCGAAATAAATTGTTCAAGAATTAATTTGTGGATAATTTGAAAATTGCCCAAACAATGATTCTATAATTTTGGAGAGTTTCAAACTTCAAAAGAGAGAAATTTAGAACTATTGTTATTTAGACTCAGGGCAGGTTGGCGAACCATTTCGCAAACCATGGATATATGAGTTTCTGGAATAACTATAAATAGAATCTCCAGAAGCTCTTAAGTTCGCAAACTTTAAGTTCAGAAGAGGACTATTCACGAACCAGATTCATGAACCGTGGTGATTTGAATTTTTTTATGTTGGTGGGGAAAGGCTAACAGTTGGCTAACCGGTTCACGAACCGTGTCCATCTGATTTTATGGGCCGAATAGAGTTGGCTAACCCGTTTCACGAACCGTTGCACCGTGACTCGTAAATGCGAGTAAACGTTTAGCACATGCTTAAAAACTTATTTTTTAAGTATGTTTATGATTTCCATGACTCTCATAAACACCTCTAAGACATTATTGATCACTAAAACACTTGTGTATGTGTATCATGATTAAATTATTAAGTTTTTAAATGAATAACAAAATTGCTTATAGTTGGTAGATGATGAGCACGCAAGTGTGACGCATTTTCACCCATAAATACATTAGTTGGGACTCATTTTATCACTAATAAACTTGTTTGTAGGTGTTTTTGGGAAATAAACAATTTTGGAAAAATCAGCTCGAAAAGTTGCTAAAGGCATCCCGGAGGACATTTGCTAAACGGACCCCAACTTTGGATAAGGGCACCTCAATTTATAGGGGGCACCTCAATTGGACACCTGCTATTTACACTCTACAGACGGATAAGGGGCACTCCATCTTCTTCACGGTTTTAAAGATTTTTGGCAGGAAATTTTTCAACAGAACTTGCAGATTTTTGGTCCATGATTTAAAGGGGTTCTAGTGTGACTCAATCACTGAAACTCTTTGGGAATTACTCTATCGAGCAGGACATGAATGATAAGGGTTTTGGAATCAACCAGAATTGGCTGGATAATTCGATTGAGAAAATCAGGGAAATATGGGTTTTTCTCTGTTTTTTTTTAGTTTGAAACATAAAATGATTTGAGAGAGATTATTTCGGTGATTTGGATCTGTTGGATCATGTTACGACTAAACAGGATGGGTATATGGGTTAGAACCGAATAACAAGGGTTGAATCATTGCTTTTGGATAAAACAGAGTAACACGGGTAACTCGAGTAACCCGAGTTCTGTGTGCGTGATACGATGGTTTGCGTGTGCTTGCTGCGTGTTTAACCACTCATGGGATGTTTACTGAGTGTTTTTGGAGTGTTTCAACATAGAAAACAGCGTGATGAGTTAAATCTGGGAAGAAAATATTCCCGAGAATATATTATTTCACTGCCGAATAACGGAAGATTTGTGGGAGTTATGGAGGAGTATTCTCGGTGATTTGAAGCTATATAAGTTGTGTAGGAGTAGTAGCTCGGGCGGTGGAGAGTTAGGGGAACGAAATAGGGTGAGAAATCAGAGTTGCAGAGCTTGTCTCTGCTGCTGCCATTGAAGGAGAGAACGAAGAACCTTATACCCTCAAAGACAATCATTTTGCTACAGTGCTTGTGACAGTTAGTTTCTATCGTTCACTGTAATAATTATTTGTAACAATTATAAGTGTTACAAAATATGGTTTTATTATTTTCCTCCCATTTCATTATTGTGAACTCCTTTTTGAGCAATGAAGAAATCCTTTGAGTGTCTTTTCACCATGCGGAGCTAGAAGCCATCACTGGGACGACGGAGGAAGCTGTTTTTCACCCATGTGGTAATTAAATTAATTCTTTTATAACTATTTGCATAAAATTTAATTGTTTTATGATTTCTATTAATTATTTGTTATTTTGTCTGATGTCACATGCTTGGTTTTAATTACTTTTGATGCATCATGCTCACAACTTACAACTAATGTTTTATGAAGTCTACTTTGGCAAAGAATAAAGTTAATATTTCTTTTATTTTGAGCTATAATTGCCTAGGATTAATATCTCAACCACTTGAATATGAAAAACAATGAAATCCTGAGTCCCAGTAAATTCTTCATATTGTGACATATTTTGTATATATTTTATTTTAGGTTATTAATACTTAAAATCAATCTCATCATGTCCGAGTGGACGACAACCTTTCTTACCACTATATAAAATTCGATCAATTTTTGGCGCCGCCGACGGGGACTTGTGTATAGATTTGTTTTTAGGTTTTATTATTTTTGTTCTTTTTTATGCGTTTTGGTATTTCTGTTTGCTTTCAGACTTGGGGATGAGCTAAAGAAAAAGAGAAGAAGTGCTGAAAAGAAAAGCAAATCCAAAGAAGGAAAGAAAAGAGAAATCCAAAAGGAGTGAAGAAGAATATTTTTTGTTTATAGTTATTTCTTTTTTTTATTAGATTTTATTTCTTTTTATTTTTAAAAACTTTAATTAGGATTTTATTTTTGTAAATTTTATTTTTATTTTATTTTTGGACAATTTTTGGACTCTTGGACATTATTTTTAAAACCCTAAGGAAGGGTTAAAAATTAAATAAAACTGCTTGCAGGGAAGGACGACAGTTACGATACTATCTCGGTCCTTCAGGTTCATACACTGACATAGGAGTCGGTGGCCTGAGTCGACTTCGACGGTTCATCGACCGTCTGGTACGGGAGGTAATACTATATCCACCCACGAATCCCCTATCAGTGAGTTTTATTTTGTGTCGAGAATGTCAAACTGGTATAGCCAATACAACAAAAATCCAACTGAACAATATGGACATTACTCTTTTAATGACCATAATGTAGATAGTGGTTGGGAACGCCAACCTTTTAAAGGTTATGGGTCATACCATGGTAAGCCCAATTACTATCCACACCTGTACCGGTCATACGAGCAAGATTCTTATATTTCTCCTCAACTAGAGTCGGCACGTGGGATACTTGAGTCAACATGTAAGTTACTTGAGTCGACATATGAGTCAACTGAGACAAATGACTTAGTTATGGACTAAAGAATCATAACCAAGAGTGAACCTTCTATACATGATACCATTAGGAAGTCTTGTGAGTCGATTCAAAAGCATTTGTTAGAGGCGCAGAATGCTCGATATAGTGTTTCCAATAATACCCTTGAAAATGAGGATAGTTATTCACATAATCAAGATAACGAGGTTAGAATTGGTAACAATACTTGTTTAGATGAGGTTCGATCACTTTCATGTTATTATAATAATGATTATGATGAGGATATTGCTGGTGAAGAATATGAAATATGTATGCATAGTGATCAGGAATTTGTTACTCCAATTGAGCTTTATAATGATAATGTTATTTTTAGTTCAAATCCAAATAATTTTAATAATTATTCGCCTATTCAAAAGGATGAGGATTTGACTAGATATACCCCCGTTTTAGACGATGTGGTATTTCCTTTTTACGAAGCCGATAATGGTTTAGATGAACGGGTTTATCTTGATAATACTGTTTTAGAGTCCAAGGATTTGGAAACAATAATCCTAGACAAAGAAGATGAACTCATAGAGCTTTTAAATATGGGTGAGGATGCATCACCTAAGTATAACCTACAAGAAGCAATTGACCATTTTCAGGATTCCGATGATCTAGAAATTAGGGAAATTGTAGCTAGTCTATCTAGAGACACCCAAAATTCTAAGTTTTGGGGTGATTATCATTCTCCATGTGCCTTACCTTTAGCTCTTATAGAGATCCGTCACTTGGGACTTGACATATGTGCCTCAACCATTTTAAAAGATTATCTTCATACACGTTTTCCTAAACCTAGTGATGTCCATAAGGAAGTTCAATTGTTAGAAACCCATCCCCTGGTTGATGTGGTTTACCCATGCTATGATACCCAGATTAACTTTGTTTTCCCACCAATTGTGAGAACGTATAAGTTTCAGATGTGTCAATTATTAAGTTTTGAGACTAAACCTAATTACTTTAGAAGATTAGGGTCGACACATTTGCTTAAGAATAACCACCACCATGGTCAGCTGTGTGAGTCAAATCTAATTGACTTAGAGGATCCTCAATTATTCAGGTTGTTGTAATGTGCTTCTAAGTTCTTAGTTAAGTATTTCCAGACTCTTCAACCCGACCTTCAGGATCTTACCTTTGAGGATCTTTGGCCCTTGAAAACATTTTATCTAGACCCTTTTATAGAACCTAAACCTGAACCACAACTATATATAGTTGTCTTAATTAAAAAATTAGATAAGGGTATGTTCGGTATCTTCATGGTCTGTTGTAATTTCCTTTTCCTTTGGGTAACACTTTTTGATTCAGATGACCCACAGTTGTTCATGTTACTTCTTTATGATTCTATGAGGTGACTCAGCCTTTCTTAGTCTGGCTAAAGACTTTAAACTTAGCACTTGCTGGGGGGTAACCCATGTTTCAATACTCTGGTAATATCCTGCCTCACTTCCTTTAGATAGTAACAGTTTATCCTTATTCATGTTTTTAATTTAATCTTTAGAACATTGAGGACAATATTAGATTTAAGTGTGGGGGAGTGGTTATTAACTTTTTATTTTTCTCTTTTTCAGAATTTTTCTTGCATATTGTGACCAGCTGTGTAGCGGGTCTAAAAAAATAAATAAAAAATAAATAAAAAAAAAGAATATATATATATATTATGACCAGTTGTGTAGCGGGTCTTCTTCTGTTTTACTCGAGGACTAGTAAAATGTAAGTGTGGGAGAATTTGATGAGCACGCAAGTGTGACGCATTTTCACCCATAAATACATTAGTTGGGACTCATTTTATTACTAATAAACTTGTTTGTAGGTGTTTTTGGCCAATAAACAATTTTGGAAAAATCAGCTCGAAAAGTTGTTAAAGGCATCCCGAAGGACATTTGCTAAACGGACCCCTACTTTGGATAAGGGGCACCTCAATTTATAGGGGAACCTCAGTTGGACACTTGCTATTTACACTGTACAGACGGATAAGGGGTACTCCATCTTCTTCACGGTTTGAAAGAGTTTTGGCGGAAAATTATTCAACAAAACTTGCAGATTTTTGGTCAATGATTTGGAGGGGTTCTAGTGCGACTCAATCACTAAAACTCTTTGGGATTACTCTATTGAGCAGGAAAGGAATAGTAAGGTTTTTGGAATCAACCAGAATTGGCTGGATAATTCGATTGGGAAAATCAGGGAAAGATGGGTTTTTCTCGGGTTTTTTTAGCTTGAAACAGAGAATGATTTGAGAGAGATTATTTTGGTGATTTGGATCTGTTGGATCCTGTTACGACTAAACATGATGGGTATATGGGTTAGAACCGAATAACAAGGGCTGAATCATTGCTTTTGGATAAAACAGAGTAACACGAGTAACCCGGGTAACACAAGTTCTATGTGAGTGATACGATGGTTTGCGTGTGCTTGCTGCGTGTTTAACCACTCATGGGATGTTTACTGAGTGTATTTGGAGTGTTTCAGCATAGAAAACAGTGTGATGAGTTAAATCTGGGAAGAAAGTATTCCCGAGAATATATTCTTTCACTGCCGAATAATGGAAGATTTGTGGGAGTTATGGAGGAGTATTCTCGGTGATTTGAAGCTATGGAAAATGGGTCATATGACCATAGGCCCCTAATGGCTGGTAGAAATGGACTGCTAAAGTGTATGGCTGGGTGAAAAAGATACGCAACTAAAGAGACCGTCGTACCCTTCCAGGTTTATGTTCTATTCACCTCGTTCGTATCATCTCTTTCCAAACATAACTCATCTTTCCAAACTTATCTTCTCCACCAAAACCCATTGTTGACAGTCGACAAATCTCACCACCACCATCATCTTCTTTTTTCCAGGAAAACAACCACCACCACCATCTTCTTCTTCTTCTTATTCTCCATCATCAACGTCAACACCAAGACAACCATCAAAAATGACCTAAATATGTTTTTCAGATGACTTAATTTTTCAGTTCAACTACTCCATAAAGCTCATAGAGGTTGTTTATTTCATCAATTTCACAAGATGAACAGCGAAGGTCGACCTAGAACTCGTAATCTCCTAACCCTAATTTTTGATTTTTGATTTCTGAATTAGGAAATGAAACATTATGTTATCAATTAGGTATCTATTTTGAAATTATGTTTCTGAATTGGGTATTTATTTTAAAATGAAACGTTGGGTGTATCAATCGGTTGATCTTTTTTTTTTTTTTTGAATTGAAATCTGAAGCTGCTTGTTTGGTTTTCAAGTTGCAGTGAACTCAGATGCACCTGGGTGCATCTTGAGTAAATAGGTTATGTTTGGTTTGCTTGTTGCAGTGAACTCAGATGTACCTGGGTGCATCTTGAGTAAAGTTGGATATGTTTAGTTTTCATGTTGTAGTGAACTCACATGCACCTGGGTATATCTTGAATGAATTAGGTTATTTTTGGTTTGTTTGTTGCATTAAAATCAGATGCATCTGGGTGCATCTTGAGTAAAATTTGATATGTGTAGTTTTCATGTTACAGTGAACTCAGATGCACCCGGGTACATCTTGAGTAAAATTAGATATGCTCAGTTTTCATCTTGATCCTATTTTGTTTTAATCTTGGCTGTTTAAATTGAACTTTTTTATCTAGCATACTCGACTTAGTGAATTGAGATACATCTGGGTAAATTTTGGTTAGATTTGGTTTTCATGTTGCAGTAAGCTTATTTGCACCTGGGTGCATCTTGACTAAACTTGGTAAAGTCTGGTGTTTGTGTTGCAGTATAATCAGATGCACCTGGGTGCATCTTGATTAGACTTTGGAAGATTTGGTTTTCATGTTGCAGTAAGCTTATTTACACCTAGGTGCATCTTGGATAAGCTTGGTCAAGTTTCATATTTGTGTTGCAGTAAACTCAGATGCACTGGGTGCATCTTGATTATATTTTGCTAAAATTTGGTAGATTTGTTTTTCATGTTGTTGTAAGCTTATTTATACCTAGGTGCATCTTGACTAAACTTGGTCAAGTTTGGTGTTTGTGTTACTGGAAACTCAGATGCGCCTGGATGCATCTTAATTACATTTTATGGTTTGATCTTGGATTCATTTTATGCGCCTATGTACATAAATTTTTTATTATTTTTTATTGTAGGAAACAAAGGCAAGAGAAAAACTGTTGAATTAATAACGAAGAACAGGCACTATGTTAATAGCACGATGATAATATTATGGCGAGGAGAGTAAACAAGGCGTTTACCAAATTTTATACTCCAACAAGAGTTGATATAAACAAGTTCAAGGTTGAGCCACACCCAAATTGATGTCCACTACAAGAAAAAAGGCAGTTTTTTTATTTGTTTTTCATATTTATCTATCTACAATATAAACATAAATAATGGTCTTTAACTCATGAGTGTGATGGTTTTTCAGTAGTGTTGACTCCGGGTTGTATGTTCTTTATTTCATGGACTGGGTGATGAATGGTGGGTTTGAATTTCCTCAAATGGAAAAGGTGAGGACAAAACGAGTACAAGTCATGTATGAAATTCTCCAAGATGAAGGAAGTTGTAAGAAAGAAGACTAGTGATATTGTTTAGCTAGAAGTGTTCTTTATATGAGATATTGTCAGGCGTTTCTTCATTTGAGTTCATGTAAGACTTAAACTGTTCTTTATATTATCAACAAATTGTGAAATGGTTTCTTATGCCAAGTAAAATTGTGGATTTTTTTTGGCAGATAGTTTCAGATAGTTAGCTCTTAAAATAATTTGTTTGTAAATTGTGAAACTTGTAAGGTTTACTCATTATGCACCCAGGTGCAAAATTTTAAAATATGCGTTATGCACCCAGGTGCCTGCAGAAAGTATTTTCAGGTCAGACTGTGCATTATGCACCTAGGTGCAACCTGCAGTAAAAATTGTTTCTATGACAAAAAGCCAGTTAAACTAAATATGACAAAAGGCAACGAATTCCCAAAGTTTTTATACAATTTTTTTTTTGTCATTTACAAACAAACAGCCAACAAGGTCAACATTTACAAAATACAAAGTTGAAATTTGTTTTCATAGCTAGCAACTCCTATTTCCTATCGAATTTCAAACACTCATCAAATATCCATCGTTCATTAGCAATTCAACGAATAAATTCTTGGCCTTATATTTTTTTCTCTGCCAGTCGAGAACATCTCCAAGAAGTTTTTTTTTCAACTGAAACCTAAACTAGCCTTGGCAACGACAAGACCCATGAAAATTAGCGGCAAAAAATAATGCAGTCAACTGTAGCTCCAACTGTTTACTCCCTTGCCGATTCTTCGCTACAAAAATAGACCCAAAACCTCCTCAAACTCGTACCCAATATGTTGTGTATCTCTTAGTTTGAATTAAGTCATGAACTTGATCCTGAACTAACGGAAGCACTATAGTTCCAGCTGCTTTTTATCCCTGCAAAATGACCCATCAGTCCCATGGCTAGATGGTGCAGTCAACTAGTCTTCTGAACTTGAATTTAATCAATTCAAACTTCTAAAATCAAGTCCTAACTGGCAACATAGCTCATATGCATAACTCTAGCCATTTCTCCATCTCCTTGTGATATCTCCTTCCCCAACTCTTTGTACAAGCTCACTAGCATCCATGGAAAATATATGCAAAACTTGATTCAAGACTGGTCTCTCACGCTTTTTCCCGAACACGTAGTGTACATTTTACTGGTATCATCAAAGTGAACTACTGCTAGTTCTAAAACCATTCCATCTTCTTCCCTGTAAAGCAATAGTTCTATGACACAACAACCCATGATTTTAATCAATTCAAACTTCTAAAATCACCTTGAATCTCATCATTTGAATGGCCGCAAGCTTTCATTTCTTCCCAGTATAACAAAAGTTCGTGGCATCATTAGAGAAATATAAGATGGGTGTTTGTGAGATGTTTGTGGTTTCTGTGTGGGAAATTGAAAATGAAAACCTTAAATAAAAAAATTGCATGATTTAATTTAAAATATAACCCAATCTGATGAAAACAAATAGGGATTTTTTTTTATGAATTTCATTCCCTAGATCAAAACCAAATTGAAAAAAAAAAGAAAAATTCTAATTAGAGAATGGAGGAAAAGAGAACCGTAAGATTACTGGTTTTAATGATTATTGCATCGAGTATCCAAATACCTTGGCGCTTGATATAACATCGAAAACCCCCAATTTCTGTCGAAAACCCCCAATCATCTGTTCCAGTTTGTTGTAAAACTCATCTAAAAACCCCATTTCTATCTTGATGTAACTTCAAATTGAATGTGAACCCAACTTTTTCTACATCCATGAATCAGTAGAAGAAACCATGGCAGCAACATCATTCTCCCAACTTGAAGAATTTCAGAGATATTAAACAACAAATCAGTTTTAATTTAGGGCTATAGTTCTGCTGATGCCGGTGGTGCTAGTCGTGATGGTACCTATATCGGTGAAGGTGGAGGTGTTGACAATGGAAGTCTTTTTGCAACTGATATTTCAATTTGAGTTTAGGAATAATAATCGAAGAGGAAGAGACGAGGAGGGACATATATGTAACTTGTGATCAAATGTTATTAGCTTTTCTGGGCAGGATGCCCATCAGGGATATTAAAACCATGAAATATGGAATCTTGGTTATTTGAGCGACAACCATATTTTACATGTCTTTTACGCCCAGGAATTCAAATCCAAGGGCTAATAGACCAAAAAACTATTTGAAGCTATATAAGTTGTGTAGGAGTAGTAGCTGGGGCGGTGGAGAGTTAGGGGAACGAAATAGGGTGAGAAATCAGAGTTGCAGAGCTTGTCTCTGCTGCTGCCATTGAAGGAGAGAACGAAGAACCTTAGACCCTCAAAGATAGTCATTTTGCAACAGTGACTGTGATAGTTAGTTTCTATCGTTCACTGTAATAATTATTTGTAACAATTATAAGTGTTAAAAAATACGGTTTTATTATTTTTCTCCCATTTCATTATTGTGAACACCTTTTTGGGCAATGAAAAATTCCTTTGAGTGTGTTTTCACCATGCGGAGCTAGAAGCCATCACTGGGACGACGGAGGAAGCTGTTTTCACCCATGTGGTAATTAAATTAATTTTATTTATAACTATTTTCATAAAATTTAATTGTTTTATGATTTCTATTAATTATTTGTTATTTTGTCTGATGTCGCATGCTTGGTTTTAATTACTTTTGATGCGTCATGCTCACAACTTACAACTAATATTTTATGAAATCTACTTTGGCAAAGAATAGAGTTCATATTTCTTTTATTTTAAGCTATAATTTCCTAGGATTAATTTCTCAACCACTTGAATATGAAAAACAGTGAAATCCTGAGTCCCAGTAAATTCTTCATCTTGTGACACATTTTGTATATATTTTATTTTAGTTTATTAATTCTTAAAATCAATCTCATCAAGTCCGAGTGAACGACAACCTTTCTTACCACTATATAAAATTTGATCATAGATTTGTATGAACAGTCATTATACATGGTTCCGTAACCAGACCACCGTGTATATTCGTCTATGTGATTTCAAGACTAATTCTCGCATGCTTACTTGAAACCCTAATTAGAGTTTCATCTAAATAGAAGAAGTGTTTGCTTGAATCTCAAGTTATCTTAGCTTGAATCTCAAGTTATGTTAGCTTGAACATCCATAAATAGAGATGCACTTTCAACTGGAAAATTCAATCCCTGACATTTTGTGTCCTAGTTGATGGCTAGAGTCGTCCTCTATCGACTTAGGTTTCCTCTGAGAAATATAATTAGGTTTACGACTAAAAGACTTCTCTTTGGAAATTCGTGAAGCCAGGTCCGACTATATTTTACCTTGATAGTTCATGTATCCTGATCTTGCTTTTTTGTTATTGAGGTTCTCGTAATCTCTTTCAGGCAAGATAGATAGTAATCAAAAAGTTTTCTTCGTCTCAGACTTTGTAATTCCTCAAGATAAATATATGAAAACTATTCTTAATGGATAAGTTGAAGATTGTTCTTGAGAGGTGGTAAAGAATCCAGGCTTCTTATCAAAGTGAGTATAAGTGTTCCGGATTTGTAAAATTTACTAGCTTTGTCTATTGCAAACAGATTCCAATCCTTGATCTTTGATATAAAGGGAAATAAAATAGGCTTATCTATTAGAGGAAGATTGGTATGAAAACTCCTCACTTAGGTTGAAGCAACTCCTTGGATGTAAAGGACGTCAGCTAAGGGAATCAATTGTATAAAGCCGTGCGAGGTTCAAGAGACGTAAGGAGCGCGACTATAACTGAATCACTTGGAGGGTGGGTTCGGTCTCAACTACATTCCAGTCCGAAGTCTAATAGTAGGATAGTGTCTATAGTGACTTAATATAGTTTGGTGTTCAAATCTAGATGAGGTCCTGTGGTTTTTCTGCCATTGCGGTTTCATTGTTAACAAATTTTCTAGCGTCTTATGTTTTTTCATTTCCGTATTATATTGTTTATCTTTATAATATGATTTTCACAAGTAGTACTTATTCAATCTAAGTAGATACGTTCATATTAACAATGATCAATTACGAGACTCATTCTTGTAGAATGCGTATCTTGAAAGATAGATAACAAGTTCCATACTTGGTAGAATTCCGATTGGATTATTTGGATACGACTATATTGATCTTGGATATTTATTTTTGGGATCATCCAAATACTCTTCTTAACAATCAGGTTCAAGGACTCCTTGCTCTAGACTTTCAGACTGAGACGAGATATAAATATACACACTATATATATTTATTGTCAAGGATCAATAAGTTGGTATACTTGCAATTATATTAGGTTTTGTCCATACAAGTTCCCGAACGAAAAAGTTAGCCTCTTCTTTTCATAATGTAACGGGTCTTTTTATTTTGCAAAAGCATTAACAGATCGAGCTATTAAAATTTAATGGACTTAGAATTTATCTCAGAAGCCAAGTTATAATGTATTGTATCTTAATTGGGCTTGATTTTACTGAACTAAACAACTCTCCTTCCTTTATAAGGCCGGTTCCTATGGCAAATGGCTAACCCACCTATTTGTCATGTCAGCTGGCCTGGCAAACTGGTCGCGCCACTATGGTAAGAACTTTAAGCGATCGAGTCTCCACCTAGAGGTCGAGACTACACCGTTAGAGGTCTTGTAGAGATCTCCATGTCTAGATTACATCGCCAGCGGTTTAATTTCTGCAGATGCATTCATCTTCTAACGTGCTAAAATTGCGCTGCTGTGCAACTCTCTAACTATTTGCTCTCCTTAATTCATTTTGCACACTAGCTCGATGTTCAACTCTTTGATTTTTGGCCGCATGTTTCTCTTCGCTGAATTGAGCCATAAACATGTTTTGAGCCATTGGAAAATCTAAGAAAATAAGAAGAAGGCGTGAGTTAAAATGGTAGAGGAATGTGGTATTTATAAGGGGGAAGATTTATGACCGTTGGATCAGATTCTACATAGTGGTGTAAACTAGGCCGGGCGGTCTAATAGGAGCAGCTAGCGGTATAGTAAATGCCTAACGATGTAAACTGGACCGAGCGGTAGAGTCTCGACCGCTCGGTAGAAACTTGACCCGGCCTGGCTAAGTGGCAAATTCGCTACTTAGCTAGGCCGGTTTGCCAGATTGCCACCTCCATAGTGGGTGCTTAATTGGCAAAAATTCATGTTTGCCACACCGGAAGAGGCCTAACAAACTACATGATATCACTACCTAGTTAGAGGAGGGGAAATAACAAATTTGCATTATAATATATATAACTATCGATTGAAAGAGGAGAGAGTTTTGGCCTTATGAAGCAACCAATTCCCATCTACAATAGCATTATAATACATGTTTGTGTGCGACAATTGTATACCCACCTTGCGCTTACCAATCAGTTTCATATTTAAGTTCTTGTTTTGCTTGAATCACATTTGTACTTTTTAGAAGAAAAAAAAGAAGAAGAAGGGTGTTTTACAAAATGGTCACTCTTTCTTAATTTGGTTTACAAAATGATCATACTTTAAATTAGTGATGAAAAACTGGTCTTTCTCCATCCGACTTAACTATTTTTGAAAAAAATAGCCCGAGTTTTGTCCTAAATTCCCCTCCTCAGTTGTTGAAGTGATGGTGATGAAGTGATGATAGCGATGGTGGTGGATGTGGCTATACCCCAAGAGAAAAAGCAGTGAACTCATGAGTGAATGTGGTGCCACGATCCTGAACTGGGATGAATTTTCGGTGTCATCTTCTCCGTTACTTCAGTCATTTGTTACACAAAGCCTTAAGCTAAGCCATTCAAACATCATTATCAATCTCAGTTGCATCTGCAACCACAGTTGAACACCAAGCTCTATAACTCATCCCCTATCCTAAACATTCAACTAAAAATAACAACAGCAACCAAAACCTCCAGTTCTTCATCTGCTTCTCAATTTCACTAGCAACAACTTCATTATTTCAAATCACCGGTGCAATCAACAACTACCACAACAACAGTACCTTCAGTTCCATTCTCTCAGTAAATCATTGCAATCTCACATACAACTCCAACAGTTCTACCAATACCATTACCAGTCTCAGACCAGCAATTTTTGTAGCAAAAGCATAATCATCAGCACCAGTGCTTCAACCAACTACAACACCACCAGTTCAAGACTCAACAACAGCTCCTTTCAACTCACATAATCACTACCATCTTCTCCATTACTTCATCCATCTGGTATTCTAAATAACCATCCTTACAAACATTAAGCATCAAGACCACCACCAACAGCAAAACAATATCACCTAATCATTCTTAACCACAACAACAACTCCATAAAAACCATTCTTAACAACAACAATTCCATCAAAGTCATTCTTAACCACAAAATCCATATTCATAATCATATTCTTCTTCACTGATAAATCAAATTACATAATCAAATTAAATTAGGGTTTACTGAAAAAATCCATCCATATCGAAATTCACAGAGAACCCTAACTCTTTTTAACTCATGCAACACCGTTTAATTATTGATTCAAAATCAGTGAACTTCAAAAATAATTTTCAAATTAGGGTTTCAGAAACCAATTGGCTGAATTCACAATTAAGTTAGCATAAAATCGAATGAAAACTGAACAGACTAAATGATGGAATACCTAATTTGGATAAATTTAGGGTTTACTCAGAAAAACCCAAAACTAAAAACTAGGGTTTCTGAAACCAAAAATTTAAAAATCACAAATAATTTTTTTTTGTTACCTCTTATTGTTTATAGCCTTCTTCATGGTGAGTAAGTTCAGTAACTCGTCGTGATAAAAGAAGAATCATGGAAACTCACCCTTTTTTTAGTTGCAGAGCAGCAGAGAGGAAGAACTGGTCGAGAAGCAGGGAAAAAGAAGAAGAAATTCGAATGAGATCCGGTTTTTAGTTTTACTAGGTGTTTCCTTTATGGGCAATTAGGTAATCTAACCATCCGACATAACTCTTACGCGTGACATAACGTTGTAGTTAGTTGTCCAGTGACTGTTTTGCAAATACTTTATAACAGTAGGACTATTTTGTAAACCGGATTAAGGAAGTGGGACTATTTTTGTAAATACCCAAGGTCTCAAAAAGTTATGTACAGTAAGTCTCGGTAATACAAAGTGTAATGATATGGCAATAAACTATAAAACGGAGGCAAAAGGCAAAAAGGATGTACTGTTATTAGAAGGTGAATTTTTGTAAAAAAGTTAGTGCAAGGTGTTTCATTCACGTAATCAATCCTATTATGGAGAATGGGGTTAATTCATACAAATATCAAAAAGTCTGAACAGGCTGTGTGAAAAAAACCGCGGAGCCCATCTGGACCATACACAAAAAAAAAACTTAGAGACAATTCAAAATGTGGTTTTGGCGTGGTCTGCCCACACGATCTGTGCAGAACCACTGTCTCCACAAATATTACTAAAATGTCTTCGCTGGCATGTGAAATATGTTAGAATTTCTCCTTCACGTTTACAAATGTTACTTATGCTCCGATGTAATTGCGGAACAATTTAGCGTGCAATAAACATGAATTTAAGGTTAATGGAATGAATCAGTTAAATGAGGATGACTGGAGAGTACTAAATTCTTTGCCCACATTTTTATAGGGTGGTAGTCAAATGAGATTTATATAGACTTTCATATATTTTTTATTTGAGTGACTCTTGGAGATTCTCTGGAAATCTAGAGATGTATAGTGATTCTCAGAGAGTATTTTAGAGAGTCTTTATTAGGGATGCACAAAACCAAACCAAAACCATGAAACAAAACCGAAACCGAAGAATTTAAACTAAACCGAACCAAAACCACACTCTAATGGTTCATTTATGGTTGTGAGTCCCAAAACCGACACTATCGGTTTTGGTTTTGGTTTCCTAGAAAAACCGAACCGAAAACCATATGGTTAACCGAATGTTCCTAGCCATAGGATCGAAATGATATTAGCCACTTGATGTTAGATATTTTACCCTAATAATGTAATACATCACTCGTGTCTTCTCTTCCTTATGTTTCTCAAAACTCCATCTTTCTTGTTTCGTTCTTCCCTGATGGGAAAGAACTACCACCATACTTCACTCGATCTTAAAACTACCACCACCAGTCCACCACCAGGATCACCATCACCTTCTTATTCTCTTTGTTTTACTTCTTCTTCTACTTTGTTTTACATAGGATTGTAACAAACCTCACAATCAGATTGAAGCTGAAGTAAAAGAGATCGAGTAGAAGTTTGTTTATAAATCATTCGGTTAACCAAAAACCGTTTGGTTTTTAACAAAACCAAGTAGAAACCGAAACCAATAAAACCGAATAGGCTATATGGTTTCATTGGTTTTCATTATTGGAAAACCAAGTACTTTGGTTTCGGTTTAGGTTTTGCCAAAAACCGATAAAAACCGAACCATGTGCAGCCCTAGCCTTTATGACTTGTAGAGACACAAAAACGAGATTTGTAAAGAGTCTCTGTGATTTATAAAGACAAAAAAATGTATGTTATCTAACTAAAAATTTAAAATATCTACGATTTTTTTTGTTATGCACGTTATAATGTTAACAAAAGTACCTTGAATACCTAGTAAAATATTTTTCGTTGTCAAAATAGATCTTATTGTTGGCATATGCCTAAGTTTTCATTCATCCCACATATTTTTATTTCCTATGCTATCTCATTATTGGTCAGCATCTTTTTGTTGTTTTATCGGAGGAGATGCCCTTTGAAGTGACAAGAGAAATCTCGGTCGGTATACACAAGGGAAAAGAAGAAAAGAGAAGGGATGTCCAATATATTCAGATAATGTCGGTTTTATTACTGCGCAAATGCTCGTCCCTTGGTTATCAGCTCAAAAAAAAAAAACATTGGTCCTACTCTCAAAAACAAATATTCCCTAAATTTTCAAGTCTCTCAAAATATCACATCTTGAGGAGAGATTTTTACCATGACTATTTTCATAAAAAAGTCTCCCCAAATCTCTTAAATTTATAAATCAATGACTTTTAATTCTCTCTCGAATAACAAGGGTGTTAGAGTGACTCTTACTAAATCCTAATCCAATAACATGGATATTCAGAGAATTTAAATGACTTAAAAAAGTCTCGAACCAATAACAAAAGACATTAGGAGACTCTCCAGAATTTCTAAGGAATAACAGTAGATTTGGAAACTCTCTGAAAGTCATTTGAAATCTCAATTGACTACCTCCTGTTAGAATTTTTTTGTTACAACAATACATTAAAATTTTATTTTGATGAGTTGGGTGTAGTCAAGGAACATTTAGGAAGTGCATATCCATTTTTTAGTTGCATGGATAGAAAAATTAACGAAAAATTCAAAAATTGTTGTAGCCTTGGTAGTGTCAAGTATAGTTGCAATGGCGCTTGACTATCCAAGTTCATTCTTATCTTTAAGTTTGAATATGCATCTCGCTCAGGTATCATCTAGGTTCACACAATGCATCTGGTCTCTTTGTTTTGCAAAAATATTAACAAACTGGCTACTAAATATTTAGTGGACTTAGAATTAGCCCAAAAGACAAATTATATGTTGCATCTTAATTGGGCTAGGATTTACCGAACAGGACAAATACTCAGCTCCCTAGTTGTTTTGAATCATTTTTTGGGACTACTCAAAAAAAGAACGTTATTTTAGGGACCACCCTTTTTTTGGGGACCATGGTTTTATTTCGGGTAAAGACATTAGAAGTAATTCTAGGTCACCCCATATCTAGTTATTTAATTAATACCTAATCTACCCTCTTAATTAATTTTAAGTTATGATTAGTGAAATGATTTAGTTAAAAACAATTAGTGAGATTAAATTAAAAGATGGGTTTATTATTAGTTGAGTATAATTATTGTGAGAGTAGAGTTAGAGAAGATGAAGGAGAAAAACATGGAAAATATTTTTTTTTTTCCAATTCACCCCCTTTGAGTATTCAAGTGATGGATTTTATCCACCACAACTGGAGGAAGAGTATTTGGGTGAACATGTATGCTCCAAACTTAGATAATATATGTTAAATTGGTAAAAACTTCCCCAAAAATGTAAAATTTTGAACTGGATTTTGAACAGTTCGTTTACTTTATACGAAGAACAAGTAACCGAACTCATCTGAAGGTGTAGTTTGGTTGCTTTGTGAAGATGAACAAGTAATCGAACTTATCTGAAGGTCTAGTTCGGTTGCCTTGTGAGATGAACAAGTAGCCGAACTAGTTTGAAGGTGTAGTTCGGTTGCTTGATCCAAACACGCAGGTTACCGAACTCCATATTAATGGAAGTTCTGACATGCAGCGTTATGTTCGGTTGGTTCGCAACTAACCAAACTTTACGAACAAATAAATTTTAACTAAATGTGTAAGGTTTGGTTGGTTCGCAAAAGCATGCGAACCAACCGAACTAAGTTTAATAAGTTCGGTTGTTTCGCATACTTGAGATCAATTGCACAACCAACCGAACTTAACAAACAAAAATTTCTTATGTTTTTAACCCTAGAGTTCGGTTACATGGCAGTTTTAAAAATTTTAGAAACAACCGAACAAAGTTGATAGAGTTCGGTTATAAGAGAAATAAAAATAATGGGAAAAACAGTAAGGTTCAGTTACATGGCAACTTTTTTTCTTATGTTTTTAACCCTAGAGTTCGGTTACATGGCAGTTTTATACATTCATGCGAAACAACCGAACTCGCCAGTTCGGTAACATAGTTATAAAGCATATAGAACCGAACTGTTCTTAGTGTTCTTCAGTTCATGGAGTTCGGTTAAGAAACTAGGGAAACTATAAAACACGTTCTAACCGAACTCAACACTGCAACCTCCGTTAAACCTCTCCACAACTTCCATTTTCAACTCATTTTGATGATTACTTCTCATTTTTTCAACCAAAAACAAATGACAAGTAATGGGTTTGTGAGAATATCTTTATTAAAGATTTAAATTAAGCTATACATATATAGAGGTGGTGGTGGTTGGTGGTGGTAATCGGTGGTTGGTGGTGGTGATAATCGGAGGTGGTGGTGGTGGTAATCGGCGATGATGGGCGGTGGTGGTGGGAGGAGGTGGTGGTTATATAGATATAGATGGTTATTAGGTTGGTTTTAAATTAAATTAGGTTAAGGGCAGGTTAGTAATTTCAACACATTAGTACACCCCTTATAACTAGAGGGAAGGTGGCCTAATCAAACCATGGTCCCCTCAAAAAAAGGGTGGTCCCTAAAATAACGTTCCAAAAAAGATGGGGACTACTTTGTGATAGAAATGTCCACCCTACAATGATAATGGGTGTCCTAAAATGTGGAAATGACTAACCTAACCTAACCTACGCTTAACCTATATATATATATTACCACCTCCTCCCATCACCACCACCTATATATATATAACCACCTCCTCCCATCACCCCCGCCGCTCACCACCACCGACCACCTCGAACCACCACCACATCCACATCTATATATAGCTTAATTTAAATCATTAACAAAACAAAATCAAAATCAAAATTATAACAAACCCATTACTTGTCATTCGTTTTGGTTGCAAAAATGAGAAGTAATCATTAAAATGAGTTGAAAACGTAGGTTGCATAGAGAAGTTCGGCTATGAATTATGTGAAAAACTTTGTCGAACTAGCCGAATTCAACATTTAATGGAGGTATTTCTTTCAAAGAAAAGTTCGGTTACGTCGCAATTTTTTTCTCCTAACCGAACTTTTCTCTGAAAACCTATATATTGAGTTCGGTTACGTCGCAATTTTTTTCATTTTTTTCCCCAGCCGAACCTTACAGTTCGGTTACGTCGTAATTTTTTTTTCCTAACCGAACTTTTCTCTGAAACAAAAAACTCCATTAAAGCTGAGTTCGGCTACCTGTGTTTTTAGAAACATTAGCCGAATGAGTTCGGCTACCTGTTCTTCAAATGTTGTAGCCGAACTTTGTAAACCAAACGGAAATCAATTTGTAAATTATTTATTTTTAGGAATGTTTTGGCCAATTCAAGCACCATTAACTAAATTTGAAGTATCCATGAGTACCCAAAACATCATACTCTTGTTGTGGCTCTTAAAGAAAAAGATCTAACTTTTTTTCTTCCAAAACCCCCATCTTCATTTTCTTATTCTCCCTCTCAATAATTCTTCTTTTGAAAAAAAAACAAATTATTAATTTAACTCACTAATCATTAATTAACTCACTAATTAATTAATTAACTCACTAATTAATACACTAACTAATTTTATTACCAAGGGCAAGTTTGGTATTAAAAAAAACTAATAAGGGGTGACTCAATATTACTTCCAATATCCACCCCTAAAACTTAAGAGTAGTCCCCCCATTTTTTGAGTAGTCCCCAAAAAATGATTCGTTATTTTGAGTTTGTCGTTTTTTTGTTCCCACTTAAATTCATTGGGGTGAGGTACCCCTCATAAGTACCTCTATTTTCATTAAATTTTCTTTTTGACCTATCAAAAAAAAAAAAAAAAAAAAAAGTTAGCTAAGGAGGGAATATAATACATTTCTGTGAAATTGGTTTCAAGTTCTTGTTTGAACGGCTGAATTGCTGTTACATATTTTAAGTTCTTGTTTTTCTCGGACCACATTGGTACTCCAAGGAAGAAAGCAAGAAAAGAAAAAGAAACTTGTACCCCTTTTTGGCATTACATTTGTTTGCCAATAATTAGTCAATTATTTTCTACGTATTAAAATTTGACCACTTAGTTCCGTATCACTATCACATGTCAAGGCAATTAGTGCATTTCTAAAATTCGTGGGAACCATGTCTAATTCATAATTTTAACAAAAAATAAAATAAAATGGAAAAGCTATAGTAGTTGTCCAACAACCGGAACAAATATGCTGCAAATAAAAGAGAAAAAGAAAAAACCAAACAACCAGAACAAATAATATGTTGTGAGAACAAAATGGGACACATTACAGAAGAATCCTAACGTCTTCCTGCAATTTGTTTTTAAAATATGCGGCAGAATATCACGGTTGTGCCGAACTTTACAAACATATTCAACGCAACGCATGCATTTTAAAAGTGTTTTACCGTCAAGATGCAAATGGAAGTAGGAAACTAGTACCCAAGTAAGTAGATTTACACATGAAGTCGAAGGTTATATGCAAGGTAAATCTCTATTGGAAAATCAAGTAAAATTAAGGCCAAAATTAATATTAAATATTAAGAGGATTAAGTTATTTAATGTTGTTTTCCCAAAGCCCTTCCAATGAAAATGAAAAATCAATAATTCAAGGCTAGTAGTCAACCACTTTGCATGTGATTTATCCCAAAGCACTCCCCTTGGAACAAAGAAAAACCCAACAATTATTGCCTACATTTCCTTATAATTACTCATTAATTTACATTTAATAAGAAAAAATCCACCCCAAATATACCAGAATCATAAAAATTAAAGCTCCACCAAACGTCCTTATCTGTCAACAAGTTTTATATACGTTCTCCACCAAATCATCTGCTAGTAGTAGTAGTTCCCATGTCTTCATGAAACTCATCCAAATATTCTCCATGAATCTTTAAAAAAACACAAATCCTTCATTCAGATTCATACTTTAAAACCCCATAACATTTCCTCAACATCACCAAAACAAAACACCCATTTTTTTTGTATTTGTTCCATTCTTCAAATCCATCAAAATGAATACGATGAGGCCTAAACCCCAAATTTCACTGAATTTGAAGATCCTCCTCTGTGGGTTTTCTCTTGCAATACTTCTCTTTATCTTAAGATCAAATATGCAACCATCAAAGAAAACCTCATTCCTTAGGAACAATATCCATTCAGATGAGGAGAACTCTACACCTGCAACTTGCACCAAACTCCCATCTTCACTGTCACAAGCACTCATTCACTACTCAACATCGAAGATCACCCCACAACAAACATTCAGTGAAATATCAGTTTCTGCCAAAATTTTACTAAAAAAATCTCCATGCAACTTCTTAGTGTTTGGTCTTGGTTATGATAGTCTTATGTGGGCTTCATTAAACCATGGTGGGAGAACAGTTTTTCTTGAAGAAGATAAATCATGGATAGAACAAATCCAGAAGAAATTTCCTTCATTAGAGTCGTATCATGTAAAATACGACTCGAAAATAACTGAAGCTGAGAATCTTATGAAGATTGGAAATGAAGAGAAATGTAAAGTTGTTAGTGATCCAAGATATACAAAATGTGATCTTGCATTAAAAGGCTTGCCCGTGGATATATATGAAACTGAGTGGGATTTGATTATGGTTGATGCGCCAACTGGGTATCATAAAGAGGCACCAGGGAGAATGAAAGCCATTTATACTGCCGGACTATTTGCAAGGAATAGAGAAGAAGGAGAAACTAACGTTTTTGTTCATGACATAAACAGATCAGTTGAAGACAAATTTTCTATGGCATTTTTATGTGATGGGTATATGACAGAAGAAGAAGGCAGAATTAGGCATTTCACAATTCCAAGCCACAGGACTTCTTTGAATGATAAGCCATTTTGTCCTGCCTCGTAATAAGGCAGGCTTCATTATTTGTCCGCATACTTTTGGACCGATCACATCCTTTTGGAAGAGTTTACTCCGTGCATCTCTTTTAAGGAGCTATCTGCTAAAGATTTCAAGTTAATTTTGCTTTTCGTATATTTTATGGTTTTCAGCAATTTGATGATGAGGTTGTTTGATCAGGAGTTTTGATGTTCACTCTCCCACAACTCAAAAAATTGTCATTGCGAATTTTCTATTTCGGAATTTATAAAATGCATCTGATGTGCCATTTTCTTTCTCTCTGTTTTTTAGAGATCATTGAGTCGCACAATGAATTCAATGCCTCATGTAACAAGTTACAACTATGCGTATAATTTTGTTGTAATTCAAAGAAACAGCACAAATTTGGTTGAGCAAAACATTTTCTTCTTTATGTGACATGAGAAATTCATAACTAGAAACATCATGCTAATTATATTTTAAGCATTCTGTCCATGTAAAAAGTCACAAAAATGTCCATGTAATAGTGGCTACTTTAGCGACTTGAGGCCAACGAATGATGCCTCAAACATACAACCAGACAACAAACAATGACCATATTTGCGCAACAACTGAAACCATATTTGAAAAACTCTTTGGCAGCCTCCAATACTCCTTGACCCGGCTCGCTTTTGTGAAGATAGTCGCTGCCCAAACAAATGAACCAATGTAAGGGGTCTCAAAAGAAAAACACCATGTATATAAAAGAAAATATTTTTAATGTTCGTTGTTCACAAATAGTCAATTTATGAATTACCTGCAAATCTGGACAATTTATTATCATAGTCAATGTTCTTGACCATCCCAGGCAGGATTTCCAAACATGGTTTGATGCCTTGAGCAACCACGGCAACACATTACTCATCATCGTCAGTTTTACTCAAACAACCAGAATCAGTAAGGCATGTGTTGCTACTGTGGTCAGCCCCCCCCTATTCACAAGCGTCAAACCTAAACATAAAGTTCAGTCAAACAGAATTTGAGCATGACATCAACATTAAGCAAATGATAAGATGGAACCAAAGATGCAGGGTTACTAGCACACCTCTTAAGCCATTACAGTTGGACTCGATAGCATTGTAAAATTTCACCAACGCAACGCTCTCGGAAAGCTAAAGGTATTGGAATATATGGCAAGTTTGCATACGTGCACTCAAGGTATGTGCACATAAGAAGACCAAGTCGGTAACAAATCTAGCTAGTAAATCTCTAGATTTGTTTCACCTAGTCAACGCAGTTTGCTTGTTCTAGGTTTACTCATTCTTGTTTATCCTATTAGTCCTATAAATAGGAATTACAATGTAAATGTAAAGTATCTCAGTATGTGCTGAAGATCAATAACATTTCACCCTTCGGGGTTTTTTAGTGGATGTAGGCGTTAGTGCCGAACCATTTTAATTATCATGTCTTATTTACTTATGTTTGATTCATTTTGTTCAATCGATGATCCGTCTCGATGATACCCATAATTTATTATGTAGAGATTATTAGTCCCACATTGTATGGGTTTCTAAGATCCTGCGGTTTATAATCCTATGGGCCTCTCCACTCATCGCCAATTGGTTTTGAGTTGGATGCCCGTAATCTAACATAGTATCAGAGCAAGTTATTTGCGACGAATCATTTGACCGCGCCTTTACTCCGCGTACCCGATTTAATTGTCCACGTGTTAGACCCAACGAGGCTACACATGAGGGGGCGTGTTGAGATTATTAGTCCCACATTGTATGGGTTTCTAAGATCCTGCGATTTATAATCCTATGGGCCTCTCCACTCATCGCCAATTGGTTTTGAGTTGGATGCCCGTATTCTAACAAAAGGCTTGATTAAGAAGACACACATGTCTTCCATGTAAAAAAACATCTTTCAAGTTCCTGAAAAATTGGAGCACTATCAAAGCCGAGGAAACCAAGAAGTCGAGTGAATACCATTCTACGAAAAAAATTCAGAAACTCGGGATGGAAGCGCTGCCCTTCAGAAAGTTTTTATTTATAGCAAGTCTTATGCGGAAATCCAAACTATTCCAAGTGTGGAAAATTCATGGAATGTCAAGTCTAATGGCTTCCAAGTTGGGGTCTTCCACGGAAAATCCAAGCAGGGTTCCATGATTTGGCGGTAGAATGGTTTGTGGAATCCATGGAAACGCTAATAAGAATAGCGTAAAACGCTATTAAAAATTGCGCGCTAAAAGACAAAAACGCTAATAAGAATAGAGCTTAGCTTCATTAAGAATAGCATTTTTTTTATCCGTAGATTTAAACTGAGTTGTTGAGAATCTAACGGCTGAGAAAAAAGCTCTATTCTTAATGGATCTTAGCTCCATTAAGAATAGCGTTTCTACTATTCCACCATTACACTTGCGCTTCCATCCACAGTTCCAAGTGCTGAGGTGACGTGGAATATAGAAGATGGATGGATTCCACCATAAAACTTGCTCTTAAAGCATACTTGGAATTCTGAAACAGTTACTTACTTTTTGGACTTGTAGAACTGATTTAGCTTTAATTTATTTGCAACTTGTTTCAGTGGCCATATGTTTTCCCTTCTGGAAGCATTAAAAAGCACTCATGAAAAAGACCTTTTTGCTAGGCGTAAGACGTCCTTATGCTGTCACTGTAGAAATATAAATAAGGCGGCTACATATGCAAACAACAAAGAGATTATATGAAGCAAATTGAAAATGCGTTCTCTTCTCTCTCCTCTCTTCTTTCCCTCAAAACCTTCCTGAGCCGATCCTCCTTTATCGTTTATTTCTTGTCCCTTTCTTCTAACAGTCTTCCCAACAGTCACTTTTGGCCATTTTTTTTTCTCCCCGGCGTTTGTCTATGAACTTTTCTACCTGATCTCCTTTCTTCTCTATTATTCTGTTGATCATCTTTGCTTCGTTTCTATGGCTACTCAAATCACAAACGTCACTAGACTCACTAGAATCACAAAACTCACTAGAATCACAAGAATTACAAGTAGTACTCTCATCACTATGGACACCCAAATCACAGACACTATCACCTTCTTGGAATAAAAAAGGAAGACAAATATCATGAAGGTTTATGAAATTACTAAATGCTTGCAAAGCTCTGTTTACTCGAGCTCTCCTGAAAGTAATGAAGGTTCTGAAAGTCATGAAGACAACTCTCTTGAAGGTACCTGGATTCCTAGTTCAATCCCTATCTTATTGCAAATCTCCATGTGCTCGAGTTCAAATTATGGAAGTCCTGAAAGGCTAAAGCTAAAAATGGAGAATGTTCCTTGCAACTCTAGTATTTGCAAGACTCATAAGCATCAATCCTACATGGTATCTTCAAACCCTTTAAACTTCAAAGTTTGGCTGCTCCCTTTAAATTTCAGTATGTGTTACTACCTTAATTTCCATATGATATCTTGGTTCTGGTCTGAATCTTTACACAAAGAAACCAAAAGCTACTGGCCAATGTTCTCCCTATTCTTAAAGCTCAAAACCTCAGAACATCAGGTTGCAATCCTTACTGCCATTACTAGCCTTTTCAAGATTAAAATCAAAACCTATTATCTAATAGTATTACCCATCATCTTTAACCCCCAAAATCTACCCCAAATTCATACCCAAAATCAATCTCACAATCATCACATTCCCTTAGAAAGATATCATAACACAAGCATGATTATACATCAGAATACCAATTTTAACATCCATACAAGCCACAATAATAATTACCAGTGCTCTAAATCCAACCACAAAATTATACTACTTTGTTCCAAAAACCAAAAAAAATTCAGTCATAAAAAGTATCACAAATCCAAACCAAAAGACCATAATCCACAAATTCAAACTAAACCCATAACACAACCTCACCCTTCTATTACTTTAGAAACCAAAAAAAATTCAAAGGATAGTAAAAGGATTTGCAATGTCTTACTGAGATGCTCTGCGAGTCCTACTTAGAGTTCCCTGACTCACACTCCGAGTCCGACTCCGAGTCAAATAAAATCTAGGGGTGACTCTTGTGTGATTAAGCTGGGGGGATTGGTCTCCATTATTCTCAGCACTACTTCCAGTATCGACCCCGGTTGGACTATGATCAGATTACTCAGGAGCAGTAGTAGATGCATTTCAGGTTTAAATTTGGCTGACATCGGATGAGTAGAAGGATTACCAGAGTTTCTAGTACCTACAAAAATGGAACGCCCAATTATACCTGTTGCAGGGAAAAGACCATCAAACACAGGTAATCGCATAGGCTCATCCCTGTGCATTGGCAGACCCGCCAAGTGACGAACGATCCGCCTCTCTTTAGCATCAAGTGTCACAGACTGGTATCCAAATCGACTAACACCAGATATGAGGAATCGATCAGCAACAACCGCAACACCCTCATGAACTTCAAAAGGCCTGTATCGATTAATAAAAGCATACAACACCCAATGCTCCTTTGTCCTCATTTGAGGATGCGATGCAGGTTTAGGCATACCAGTAACGTACTGATCAACATGGTTAGGATTTGTACCATCAGAATCCTTGTGTACACTCTCAGCAGCATGTTGCGTACTACTTCCAAACCCAGCATCAACATGTACATCTGCAAAAGGATTACTGACATCTTGTCTCACAAGTTCAGGATGAGATTGGTTGAAATGGTTTCGAAGACGATCCACGGGAGAATCCATCATCAACTCATGCATAACGGATCCTGGTGGCCTATCCCCTTGCAATTCCACCTCAAGCTTTACTTCAATGTTATGCTGCAAACCATCCAAATACCAGGAAAAATCTGCATTATAATATGGAGATTCACATCCTTCAGGAAATGGAATTCCATAAGGTAACCTTGTAATCCCATACTCCCGTGGATACCACTACACACTGGGATCCTTTTCAACCTCCTGTATCTTTATTTTTCCCTTTCGATCTCTCTCAGCCATTGCGTTTGGAAGATTCAAGTTTTTCCTCTCACCGGAGTTAAGAATAATGGAAGACAAACAACGCAAATGGTTTTCTTGCTTTTTTCTGTTGAAAAAGAATTGAGTCTTAAAGGGATCATATATGAGGATGTAACCACTTTAAATGGCGACGGTTTCCAATACACCCAATACATCCATTATTACCAACATCATATACACCCTAACCCATTAAAGCCTAAACCTTCTAATGTTGTGTCTAATTTTTTGACAGATAAAAACTGGAAGAATGAAATAACCACACTTGGAAAAGTGGAAATTACTGCTCAAACAACTATTGCAACCACAACCACTCGTACCTCCCACTCGTGCACGACTCAGACGCAACTCATCCAATTTCAGATTCCAGAGCATCAGATTCAAAGCTATCTAATAGCTGACTGGCATGTTCTATCTCCCCACCAACAAAAAGGTGACCCACAGACCAACATGGCAAGGAAGTTTGGTGCGAGCAAGTTAACCCCAATTTCTCACTATGTGGACCCAGACCCGATCCTATCTGCCAAAAATCTAAAGGCTTACAAACAAGTTAAACTATAGTTGATCCCCACAAAAAACTACTATGAGATGACAACCACACAAACTAGAGCCCCACTTGTTAACTATGTTGGCTACAAGTACAAGTCCATCTACAAACCTCAATACCAACCTGTGAATTATTTTCAAACAAAAGCTAGTTACATCACTATCAACCTAAACAAAGACAAGACTGCCAATGGACAGGTCAAGGTAAAACTTTCAAATTATTATTTAACACAAAATTTTCAAATAAGTGCAGGTACTTGATCCAGATTCCACTAGTCATATACAAAAACCACATGTCTGATCATACAAATCACATTGAGAAGTCCATATCAACAAACCAGCTTCCTCCAAAGTTGCCTTGGACTAGCTTGAAATATAACCCCTCACCTGACACTTTGAAGAATCTTTTTCAAATTAAAGTTTGGAAAGATAATTCACATCATCCTTTTTGGTCAATCATCGCATTTGTTCCTACTAGTAATATCTCTAGCTTCTTGACTCTTCTATGCTGCAATCTACCCTTTCACATGGCTTCCTCCTCAAATTCCTCCAACCCTTCTATTGAAAACTTTGTTACACAAATGAACAAATCTCTTAACATGCCTGAAGCTGATCTCTATCCAAAGGTTTTTCTCAACCCTGAAAATATTAGAACCAAACAACCTTTAGATTGGAAATGGTGATTTATTGGGAAACTTTGCAGCAACATTTGTTTTGAAACAACTAGAGTCAGCAACTTTATCAATAACAAATGAGAGTTCAATGGCAGAGTTGAGCTGGAAATATGGAATAGAAGAAGAAATTTTTTCCATTCTCAGACTCACTCATGAGGATGATTACACAACTATTAGGAATGGAGGAACCATAAGAGTCTTTGATAAGTTAATGGTGCTTGTTGGCATCCCCTTGGGAGGTCCAGACTTAATTCATGAAGAAGACTTCACAAAAGTGATGATCTGGTTGCTCATCAAAATAATCCCAACTCACATCATACAGAAACATTCTTCAGCCTGTAGGAGTATACCAAAAGGAGAAGAAACCTTATGGAACAGACAGATTTAAGAAAAACCTTGAGGTGCTTCTTACCATTGATGTCACCAAACCTCTAAAGTTTGGAATTGAAGCTTATGAAACACCAACCATCTCCCATTGGCTTGAATTTGCTTATGCTCTGAATGACATCAAATTTTGCAAAGTCTGTAGAACCTTAGACCACCCATCCCCCCCTTGCAACATACCACCTACACCCTCAAAATCACACTATTCTAACTACACAAGACTACCAACACCTCAACCACTACCCCCACCTCAAACTGGTTATTAAAAAACTGTCCAAGAAGGAAGAAATGTCATTCACAGATGGTACATTGATGCTGATGCTGCTCAAGATTTTGAAATCAAAATGAGAAATGCTTAACAAAAATAGCTAGAAAAAACAATTCCAAATATTGCTCCCTCCTCATCCAAACACCTCACCTTTGGAGCCTTCTCTAGAGCTGACCCCAACTCACCTTACCCTGATATCATTGTTAGCCAAATCAGAAACAAAAGGCTAGATATTTCAAAGAAAATCCTTACCAACTACAAGCAACTCCAAACAAAAACTAAGATCAAGGAGGAAGCTAGAACCAAACCACCCAATATTGTTAATGCTAATACCAGCCAAAAAAGTGATATTGATGGTCTTTTCCCATTAATACCTTCCCAAAACCATCCAACTCTATCTCAAATCAAAGAAAGAATGGATGCTGAATCTGCTAAATTCAAGAAGAAAGCCTGGAAAGCTAGAAAAAAAATTCATTCATTTGCTGCAGACCCCTTGCCAAGTGATTCTCATACCATCAAAACTTCTAATAAGAGAAAACAACCAAATTGTGGTGATACTCCTATGGAAACCAATGAAACTTACAACAACAAAAAAAACTCAAGGAATTATCTAACAATTATGCTAAACCTCTAGACTCAAGCAATCCCCATATGATTAATGGTGATTCTGGCTCATCAACACAAAATACTGAGGTACACTAATTCATCTCTCTTAATTTTATAAGTGTTAATTATATGCATCACTGCTATGCCTTCTACTTATGTTGCTCTAATTTTTACTATGATCCCATAGCTAGGAGGCCAACTTCTAAGTATCCCCATGTATCCTATTTCTGGCAATTCTTTATTACCATTGCTTGGAATTATCAAGGGCTAGGGCAAAGACATACCAGGAAATACCTTACTGACATGCTAAAAAAATTCAATCCTGACATTTGTTTTATCTCTGAAACAATGCAAAAACATGGAAAACTTTTAAGCTCCATGAAACAACTTAACATTCAGAACTATTGGCATGTCAATCCTGGAGGGGCTAGTGGTATTGCTGGTGGTTTAGTCTTGATATGGAAAAACAATTTTGATGTTACTATCCTGGACTCCTCCATTAACCATATCAATTCCACAATCCAGCCTACTAATGGCCCCTCTTGGATGTTTACTGGTTATTATGGCAATTCCAAAAATACCAATTGTAAACTCAACTCTTAGAAATTTTTGGAAAACACTGCTGCTAAACAATCTATCCCTTGGTTGGTTATTGGAGATCTTAATTTCATTTTGCATGATAATGAAAAATACAGTACTCAACCATTGGATAGTGTGGAAGCAAATATCTTTAGCAACAAGATTGTTGACTTGGATCTTATTGATCTGGGTAGTACTGGGTGTCCTTTCACTTGGTAAAATAAGAGAAGTGGCCCTGCTCTCACTGAACAAAGGTTAGATAGAGGTCTAGCCACTGAATCTTGGCTTACCATCTACCCAAACACTATTGTCACTAATCTTTTAGCCATTGGCTCAGATCATCATCCCATTCTCCCCAACACTAATCCTCATTGGAATACTGTAAAAATCCCTTTCAAATTCTTTGGTCCATGGTTGGATCACAAGGATTATAAGGACATTATTCTTGAATGTTGGCAAAAGAACTTTTCAGGCTCTTATGCTTACCTAATAGCTAGAAAACTCAAGGATATCAAACAAAAGCTCAAAACTTGGAACAAAGAGGTGTATGGAAATATAAAGACAAACATTGAGGAAAGCAAGAAATATCTAAACTGGCTACAAGGAAACTACTTCAAGAAAGACAGAAGCACAACAATAAAAACTGCAATGCAAGTTCTAAAAGATTGGCAAGACATTGAAGAAAAATTCTGGAAAACCAAAAACAGAGACCAATTCATCAAATTAGGAGACAAGAACACCGGTTACTTCCACAGAGCTTCTAAGAGCATAATAAGAAGGAACAAGATTGATGATGTCCAGGATTCTGAGGGGAAATGGATTGAAGATTACCAAGAAATAAAACAGTGCTTCACCAACCATTTTTCCAAAATGGCTACCTCTGAAACCCCCATTATGAACCCTGAAATCATAAACCTCATTCCCACAACCATAACTGAAGCTGACAACAATATGCTAAACAGAATTCTTGAAGATCATGAAGTAAAGGCCATCCTTTTCAGTATGGTCAAAGATAAAGCTCCAGGTCTAGATGGCTTCCCTCCAAATTTCTTTCAAGCAAACTGGGATATTGTTGGAGAAGATTTGGTTAAAATGGTCAAACACTTTTTCAAGTCTGGACATCTGCTAAAAGAAATGAACTCCACATTCATAACCTTGATACCCAAAACTAATAATCCCTCAAACCCCAGCCATTTCGGGCTCATTAGTTTGTGCAACACAACCTATAAAATCATATCAAAGCTCCTAGCTCAGAGAATGAAACCATTTTTAAACAAAATCATATCACCAATATCAATCTGCTTTTATCCTTGAGAGACAAATAGCTGATAATATAGCTATTGCTCATGAAATTATACACTACATGAGAAATAGAAGAAGAATCAGCGGGAATAAAGGTAGTATTGGAATCAAGATAGACATGTCCAAGGATTTTGATAGGGTGGACTGGACTTTCCTTCAGAATATTATGGAAAAAATTGGTTTCAATTCTGAATGGTGCAACAAGATTATGCAATGTATAACCACCACCTCTTCCGCTGTGCTGATCAATGGCTCTCCTGACATCTTCTTCAACCCTTCTAGAGGCCTTAGACAGGGGGATCCATTATCCCCTTATCTCTTTCTATTCTGTATGGAAGGTATGTCCATGACTCTAACCCATGTTGAAGAATTGGGCATTATCTCAGGCACAAAAATCTGCAAGCATGCTCCTTCAATAACACATCTTCTCTTTGTTGATGATTGTATGGTTTTCTGCAAGGCCAACACTACTGAAGCGCAGAACCTAAAGGATATTCTCAATATATTTGGAGCTACTTCTGGTCAACTCATCAATTTCAGCAAATCTGGTGCTGTTTTCAGCAAAGACACTGAACCAGCCATAATACCTATCATCTGTAACCTTTTAGAAGTTCAAGTTCTCCCTGCAAATGACAAATATCTTGGCTCACCTTTGTTTACCCACAGAAGCAAAATACAATGTTTTAGACTAGGGGTGGACAAGATGAAGATAAATGTGTCCAGCTGGAAGAACTCCTCTTTAAACCCAGCCGGAAAAGAAGTTATAATCAAATCTGTCACTTCCACAGCCAGTATTTATCAAATGAATTGCTTCAGAATACCTAAGCAAACCTGTCAAGATATGAACAAGCTTCAAAGATACTTCTTATGTGGGAAAAATCTGGAGAATCCAACTGGCTACTACCCAAAATCTTGGACAGCTCTATGCAAACCAAAAGTTCTTGGTGGATTAGGATTCATGAATATGGAATTAGTCAATAGTGCCATGATAACAAAGATAGGTTGGAGACTGGAATAAGACAAGGACTCTCTTTGGTACCAGTTGATGGATGCCAAATACTTACTAGGAAGAAATGTTCTAAACATGAACACCAATGCTAAAGATGGGGATTCCTGGATATGGAAAGGAGTTTTAGAAGGTATTCAGAACATCCAGCAACATTGTGGTTGGAGAATAGGTAATGGTAATAAAATCAACATCTGGGAGGACCTATGGATATCCAATCTTACTGAGAAGCTCACTAAACCATCCAACTACCCAAATGATATTCAGATGGTGTCTCAACTAATGACAGAGCAGAAGGATTGGAACATACAACTCATCCAACAACTCTTTAATCCAGACATTGCCCAAACTATCACTGCTTTAGCCATCTACTCCAGGGAAGAAGACAGTATTCATTGGAACATTAACAAAACTGGCAAATTCTCAGTTAAGGGTCTTTATACAACAAAAATTGAGAATCTCTACAGCAATGATCAAGGAACCAGGGATTGGGGTGCCATTTGGAAGTTGGAAGTTGCTCCAGTTATCCAGATCTTTCTCTGGAAATGTGCTCATGAAATTCTACCAACAAGTGCTAAAACTGCAAGTATCCTCCATTACATTGACCCCATATGCAAAATTTGCAACTGTGCGGAGGAAACAATGACTCATATGTTTCTCAATTGTCCTGCTGCAACTGCTATCTGGCAGCAAATGTTAGGGGTAAACCATGGTCTCTTTGATCATCAAACCTATTTCATGAGGTGGTTCAATGATTTGTTCCAAAATGATCGATAGCAACACTAGAAATACTTGCATCTATGCTACCACTTGCTGGTATATTTGGAAGGCTAGATGCGATCTAGTATTCCAAAACATTGTACCTAATGCTAAGACTACTACTCTCAGCATCCATCATCATCTTTGTGATTACAACAGAGTTCACAATCTACCTCACCACCCCCTGAACTCTCAGGATCAATTCAATGATACTGAGTACCAGCTAGTTCCTACAGGAATTCATGTTGGGGTCCAACAATACCAGCAAAATTATGGTTTTGTAATCAAAATCTGTACTATCAAGGACCCCAGCACTTCCCATTATTTTTCTGCTCTATCTCTAATTTTGCAGGAAACTTGGTTGATCGCAGAGGACACACAACTCAAGGAGAATCTCAAGGAGCCACAGGAGGAGCAGACCTATATTTTCGATGGGCAGAGGAAAAGCAACACACAAACATTGTCATACAAGCTGAAACTACTGACATCCTAGAGAATTTAAACAATCTCTACCTCCAAGCAATCAAAGGGAGATTCATCAGGAATTACCACAGGGAGAAACAACTCTTGAATGAATAAATTACCCTCCACATCAAGCCTGTAACGTTTGTTTTAATAGGTCTTAAAATTTTAGACAGAAACCAAAACCTTCAAGCCTTAAACTTGGATATTAATTGTAAGAACTTGAGCAGTGGGTTTGATGGTTGCCTAAATTAAGATATCACTAGCATTTCCATCAATTGCATTCCTTAGGCTTCGCCTAAGTTTTTCTTAAAAAAAAAGTAAATTGAAAATAGCAATGAGTTATAAGCTTACTTGGTAGAGGAAAGTTGTTGTTTGGATGTCAATTAAATAACTTCATTAACAGAGTTATTATCTCCCTCCACAATCATAGCAACACAAGGATTACAAGATATGTTGCAAACCCATTTCTCAGGGGCCAGTTTTTCATTAGATACACGTTTAATATTAACGAGATGCTTCCGAGCGAAATCTTCACTCACGTTCATGCATCTCATCTCTTGTAATTAAGGAAAAAGAAGACGTGGGCATGCACGATAACTTGAAGTCTTACAATTCAGATGACATGAAGAAAAAAAACACTGAAGAAGTAAACTTGTTATACGAAAATCACTTTTACCTGTAATCTTCAAACCAATTGTCTCAAGCTCGGTCACGAAATTACCGATACAACGATAGGTGAAGTAAAAAGGATAGACCAAGACAAAAGTCTTTCGCAATTTTTGGTATGTCGTTGTTCCTTCTGTCTTTTGTCTTTTCCTGGCCTCCATAATTAGAGAAACCATAATTCATATGAGCAAAGAGAACACAAGAAATCATAATCCTTGGAAATCTATACAAAGGCTACGGATAGTCTGTTACCAAAACCCATTGTTCCTCTATTCCACCCAATCTTTGATAGCCACGTATCTCCTATTATAACTTCCACATTTAACGAATTTGGATGTGATAGATACTTGACTAATTAAAAGGAGATTTTCTATGAGAAAAATTAGGAAATAAATTAAAACTCGTTTTGGTAACAGACGATCCGTAGCCCTATACAAAACACCGAGAACCCTAAATTAAATACCGAAAATCCTAAAACCAATACTCACGTAGAAAGTAAGAGTTACCTACTTACAGTACTTCTTGTTCTCCTTTAATGTTTTTTGACGGTAGTGTAAACAGTGTGAAAGCTTGGAAGAGAAAAAAATAGGCTCCAGAGTAATATACAAATTACTAAGGAAAACTTTATGTTAGTGTCAGACCCCTATAATATATGGCATTATAGAACGTCTCCTTGTGGGCTAATGCAACAATAGCAACCAAAAAAACTCTTATCATCCGCATTGGTCAATCAAGGTCTAGGGGTATTGTACATGTTCAATTGTGATCAAAGGCATACGCCATCTTTACATTATGTTTGTTTACTCGCGATATGGATCTAAGTCAACCCCTGACTCGCCATGAATCAGATGTCAGGCCGTTTATTTTAAATTTTAAATCATATCTGAGTCAGCTGCAAACAAACAAGGCGTTCATCTTTTATCAAACAATATTATTGTGTTCGTTATCCCATGCTCCCAGCACCTTCACTGATTTTTTTCTACTAACAATTTGATGGTAAGCCGTAAGTGAACCTTGGCATATGTCTGGACCTAATTGACTCTTATCCATTTTGTCCTTAATTTTGACGGGAGCATCTGTGGCCGGCCTGACTACGGGCCCCTTATACGACAAAAACTAAGCCGCAGAAAAAAAAAGATCCTTTCACTGCTAAACAACAAAATGATTATTGCCATTTATTATTTAGTTGAAACTTATAAAATTGCCACAGGCAAAACACTACTGCGCAACAAGCAAGTTCAAAATCTGAAGAAGATAACAAAGAAGAAGATGAAAGGGCAACTTTCAAAGGAGATAGAGGTACCTGTTCAGGCATCCGATCTTTGGGATGTTTACGGCACGCTAGAACTCGGAAAACTTGTCCCTAAATTACTGCCTGAAGTTCTTCACAACGTCGAAATCGATAACGGCGATGGAGGCGTTGGTACGGTTTTGAAGCTCATCTTGCCACCAGGTATGTGCTAGGGAGAAATATAAAGCATCCCACATATAATTGAATTCGTAAGGATCATAACTTAATGCTTGTTTTGCAGGGTCGCCTATAGCATACTACAAAGAAAAATTTACGAAAATTGACGAGGAAAAACATATCAAAGTGACAGAGGTGGTTGAAGGAGGGTTCTTGGAGCGAGGATTTAGCTTATACCGAATTACCTTGCGAATTACTAAAAAACAAAGTGATTCATCATCATCAATTATTACCTCAACAGTTGATTATGAACTTGACGATTGGTTTCTATAAAACCGTTGGAAGTTATAGCTGAGACTATTGGGATGTATCTTAAAGACAAACAAAATGATGCAAACATTTGAAATTCATAATGTACTTCGGTTTATGATTTGGATTCGTATAATAAACGTTTCTGCTGTTGGTTATTTGCAAAGCCAGCGTAGAATTAGCCATTCTGACCCTTCGAAGGAGTTAGGCCGTGCATTTTTTAAGGAATCACTTGATGAAAATTTTCTTTTCATTAAAATTTATGATTTCATCAATTTGATATTATGAGGTTGTTTTCTTGTTCTAATGTATTTTTTTTTCCTCGGCAAAGATAATAATATTGAAGAACACACAAGCCGTGTGCAGGCATATACAACTGAAAAAGCACAAAAACTCAAAACAAAAACAAAAAACTAACAAAAAAAGAGCATCTAAACAGTGGAACAAAATTATACTTCCACTATATCTAGTTCCTTGTGATTGTCAGCAAGACTTTTAAACATATCACGACGATCCTCTTTAGAAGAAGGAAAATTGAAACCTATCACTGAGAGAGACTCAATGAGGCCTGCTGCAGAAATCTTATTAGGCTCTTTTATCGAAATCGACATACCTTTCAAGTTTGAGTCAAGAGCGTCGTTCGGAAACAGCCCTGTAGCTTAGGATTTTGAGCTAACTCTTCTAATCGATCCTGGAACTGGCGCGGAAAAAGATGGCTTAGAGCTGCTTACCTCCGAAAATGAAAGAACCTGATATGAAGCAAGTTCGTCCTCTTTTTCGAGGCTTTGAAAACTGTTGAGAGATTTCACGTGGAGAGGAACCAAGGGAAGCGGAAGATAAGTGATTTCTTCTTCATGACTAAGGAAGATCATTCTCAACCTGGACACTCAATTTAATACCTTCTTGAGAATCTTCCATAGCTTTACTAGAATTCAAAGCCATTGCCGCAGCTTGCTTCCTTGTGGTGATTATAGACGCCTGAGAATTAACCACTCCTTGTTTGCTAGCTTTGTCGGTTTTCCCAGCTTTACCTTTTTTTAACTTTCTTTTTTGATAAGTCACCAATGTCTCCTTGTTGACATTATCATAAACCCTTTTAACAGAATTGTCACTGGATGGAGCACTTGAGACAATCTCAACAGCCTTGGTTAATTCCATTGGCATAGGCATATCTTTGATAACCGTCATCCTCCATGTCATTAAGAGTATGCAAAACTTTAGATAACTTGATTCCAACTTCATTGGTAACAACAACAATGCTAGCATCCACCATCATGTTCTTGTTGACAAGATCACCAGCAAAAGTTCTCTCATATTTGTCTTTATTTTTACCTTTCTTTCTAAATTTCATACCTTCATCTACGATTTCCCCTGGCTTATTCAGATCGTTCCTACTAACTCTGCATTCTGATTCCATGTGTCCTACAATCTTACAATGCGCACAGAATTTTGGGACCTTAGGAATTTTAATGGCTTGATAAAATCCCCCATACTTTGTGCCATTCCATATTCTATTAGGGATTTGTTTAGCTAAATCGACTTCAACCAAAACACTTGCATGATAACCAATTTCACACTTCAGAGTTGTCTCATCAACTTGAATTGGTCTACCAATTGTTTTACCAATGGATATAATGATTTCCTCCTTCCAATATGCAATACATAAACCTGGAAAAAGATCCCATACGAAAGCAGTGGAAGAGTTTTGATTTCCAGGCTTGAAGTTTAGTTCCCATTCCCTAATCTTCATATTCGATTCTCTACCTTCCATAAACTACCACTCCAAATTATTTTCTGATCATCTTCATTATCAAGTTTGATGACAATTGAGAACTTCCTTGTAAATTTCATTGCTCTTTCAAAACCTTATCAGCAAGCTCTAGTTTCAATTTCTAGAAATCCAACCTGCCTATAATATTGAACTTCCATTCATCCAAACTATCATCCATTAATTTATCAGGAAACATTATTGCAGTATCATCACCATGATTACTTGCTTCAGGAAGAGAAGTAAGGTCAATTAAGGTCCCTACTCTTTTGGATATGAAGTTATTAACTTTGGAGCTCCAAGTCCCATCAATGGCAGAATTAATTACCATATTTGATGAATTTACGAAGAAAACTAACCATCCATCATTGATATTAGATCAATAAACAAAAATATGATATAGAAATTACCTGAAGTTAGTGAAGAAAGTGAAGCAATTAAAACCTAGACTTTAGTCCACGCTGTTGAAAAATCGCTTCTTAATCACCCTAGACTTTCTCTCTCCACATTGTTTCAAAATCTCCCTAGACTTATGTTCTTTTTACAAAGACAATCATTCAGGCATCATTGTTCTAATGCATTGTAATTATAATTTTTACTCTCCCACACCTCAAAAATTTGTCACTACGAGTTTTCTAATTTATAATATGCATATGATGCTCTACATTTTCTTCTCTCTTCTAGTATTATAGATTATCACACTGACTCACATAATGAATTCAGTGCCTCATGTGAGAAAGATCATGATAATTCCATTTTAAGCATTTTCTAAAAATCACAAAAATATATGGGTAAAAATCATCTTATTAACATTGTTAATCTTTTCTCAATGGAACACTATAAAAGGAATCAGATACATAATGTCTAAATCATTTGGAAGGTTCATAGTTTTTTGTATTTGTTGCAGGGGCTTCTGTCATATATCGAGAAGTTAGCATGAGACGTTGGAGATAACTAGACAATTAAACCAAGATGATGAAGATTAACTCATTTGATCTACATCCAAGAAGATAAAATCAAGTTTTCAATCTATATTGAGCAACACCTGATAAAAGACACGCCTCTAGTGCTAATATCATCTCCAATTGGATAGGTGTGATAGTGTAGTACAGTATAAAAAGTTCACTTTGCTACATTTCGGTAAATTTTTGTAGGGAGATCAGGGACTAAAAGTTAAATTCATTACCAAAAGCTCCAAAATAATTTTGGGTTGCTCTTCGGTATGTCAGCTCTTCAATTGAGTTTTGAATATGAAACAATCCAAAGAAAACATTGTACATCATATATGAGTTTGGAAAATGTAACTGTAAATATGAACACGACCCTATAGTAAATTGCGAGCACTATTATACAGCGGTAGATTTTGTAAAATCAATATTCAAGTCACCCCTTGTATGGTAAAATTTATGATTACAAATAATCATAAATTGATAAATGATTTTGCGATAATCATTTTTATAATAAATTTTTACAAACACTTTTTCTCTTCAAATAATTGATTATCTTAGAATAATGCTTTTAAAAATGAGACGAAAGAACAATGATCTAGGATAATTATTTAGTCTATGTTTGAGGAGAATCAGGAGTGAAGGAAAGAGATGTAGAGACAAGGAGAACCATCATATTAAAGAGATTGTATTGATAGGCAGCAACCATATTACAGTAAAACCTCCATATATTAATACACTTGGGGATTCACAAATTTATTAATATATGGAGGTATACCTAAAGAATGTAAAAAAATTCTAGTTCAATATATGTAAATACTATTAGATAACGTACATATATATTTATAGTTCTAATGCACAAGTACATGGATGTATCTAGGAACTTGTGGTAATAACCCAAAAATTACCTTTCTTCCTCAAACAACTATGGATAAAATATATTATTTCATCATACATTCCAATGTGTAACAAGCTTTATATCTCTCTAGTATAATGTCGATTATTAATATATAGAGGTAAATTCCTTAAGATGGGACTGAAAAAAACCATTAATATTAAAATGTGGAGGTTATTACTATTTATAACTGGCCCAAGTTTGGACCATGATTTTTTTATTAATATATAGATGTTATTAATATATGGAGTATCAATATATGGAGGTTTTACTGTACATAGCAGAGTATGCTTTATATATATACAACCATGGGAAAACCCTAACTACCTAGTTGGGCCGCACATCTATGGGACATAGGCCCTACAACCCCCCCCCCTGTGCGGTCCAATAGAACTTCATACGCAGTGCTTCACATATAGTGCTTCGAATGTAATTCTTTAAATGTCATCCTCTCCTTGATGACTTGTGGCGAAATCAATTGCCTCATTAAAACCTTGACAAGGAAAAACCCAGTGGGACAAAACCTTGGTACAACTCTTCACATGCTGTCTCGTATTTTACATGTAGTTCATCACATGCAATACGATCCTCAAAGATCGAAGAGTCTAAGTTAATTTCCTCGTTAAAACTTCGTCAGGAAAAACCCAGAGGGATAAAACCTGAACTAAAGAAAAAGAGTACAATATTAATTAACCTTAGAACATAGTTGGATGCGTATTGTAATTATAATTTTTACTCTCCCACACCTCAAAAATTTGTCACTACGAGTTTTCTAATTTATAATATGCATCTAATGCTCTACATTTTCTTCTCTTTTCTAGTATTATAGATCATCACACTGACTCACATAATGAATTCAGTGCCTCATGTGAGAAAGATCATGATAATTCCATTTTAAGCATTTTATGAAAGTCACAAAAATATATGGGTAAAAATCATCTTATTAACATTGTTAATCTTTGCTCAATGGAACACTATAAAAGGAATCAGATACATAATGTCTAAACCATTTGGAAGGTTCATAGTTTTTTGTATTTGTTGCAGGGGCTTCTGTCATATATCGAGAAGTTATCATGAGACATTGGAGATAACTACACAATTAAACCAACATGATGAAGATAAATACATTTGATCTACATCCAAGAAGATAAAATCAAGTTTTCAATCTACATTAAGAAACACCTGATAAAAGACACGCCTCTAGTGTTAATATTATCTCCAATTGGATAGGTGTGATAGTGTAGTACAGTATAAAAAGTTCACTTTGCTACACTTCGGTAAATTTTTGTAGGGAGATCAGGGACTAAAAGTTAAATTCATTACCAAAAGCTCCAAAATAATTTTGGGATGTTCTTCAGTATGTCAGCTCTTCAATTGATTTTTCAATATGAAACAATCCAAAGAAAACATTGTACAGCGTATATGAGTTTGGAAAATGTAACTGTAAATATGAACATGACCCTATAGTAAATTATGAGCATTATTATACAGCGGTAAATTTTGTAAAATTAATATTCAAGTCAGCCCTTGTATGGTAAAATTTATGATTATAGATAATCATAAATTGATAAATGATTTTGCGGTAATCATTTTTATAATAAATTTTTACAAACACTTTTTTTCTTCAAATAATTGATTATCTTAGAATAATGCTTTTAAAAATGAGAGGAAACAACAATGATCTAGGATAATTATTTAGTCTATATTTGAGGAGAATCAGGAGTGAAGGAAAGAGATGTAGAGACAAGAAGGAGAACCATCATATTAGAGATTGTATTGATAGGCAGCAACCATATTACATAGCAGAGTATGCTTTATATATATACAACCATGGGAAAACTCTAACTACCTAGTTGGGACGCACATCTATAGGCCATAGGCCCTACAACACTTTCCCTTGTGCGGTCCAATAGAACTTCATACGCAGTGTTTCACATATAGTGCTTCGAATGTAATTCTTCAAATGTCGTCCTCTCCTTGATGACTTGTGCCGAAATCAATTGCCTCATCAAAACCTTGACAAAGAAAAACCCAGTGGGACAAAACCTTGGTACAACTCTTCACATGTAATACTTCACATATTGTCTCGTATTTTACATGTAGTTCATCACATGCAATATGATCCCCAAAGATCGACGAGTCTAAGTTAATTACTTCGTTAAAACTTCGTCAGGAAAAACCCAGAGGGATAAAAACTGAACTAAAGAAAAAGAGTACAATATTAATTAACCTTAGAACATAGTTGGATGCGTATATGTTTCCTTATTAAAACCTTGACAAGGAAAACCCACAGGGATAAAACTTTGACGAAGGGAAAAGAGTACAACGTGACAGATGCAGGTAAAGGTGATCCATTGCGGATGATCACTTTGCTCCATTGAAGTTGACTAGTTGCTTCACAAATCCTAAGGCATAAAATCTTCATGGGAAAGATAATAGCCTTAGATGGGAAATTACATTTCCGGTGTTTGTTGTTGTCTCATTAAAAACCTTTCCGAGCAACAAAACCCTATGGGAAAAAGTAACCTCGGTGAAGGAAACGAGTAAAACACACCATTAGTTGCTCCCCCTGATGTCATACAATTTCCATTAGTCTAATGCAGTCAAAAGGAGTTTATCACACTTTACTTTGGTGACTTGGATGTTTATAGAACCATGTTGTTGATTCTTGAAGTTATGTTGCTTAACGGACTATCGTGTCTCATTTCTTTGATTCAGATATTTTTAATAATATCAACGCGGTCTTTATGTCTTCAACATTCAACATACTTGATGCTTTTAGTATTATCTTGCTAAAAACCTTGTCGAGTAACAAAACCCTTTGGGGAAAAATTATTCTCGATCGAAGGGAAAAAGAGTACAACACAGCTTCAATTTCGAAGTAAATTATGTTGACATCATATCCTTAGATCCTCCCCATGATGTCGGCATCTCCCCCTGATTACTTTCAGAATTATGCCAGATAGTTCCTTTAGTCATGTACTTTTCGAAACTGAATATCGGTAATGACTTAGAAAATAGTCTATCATATCTCCCCCTGATTACTTTCGTTGGAGAAGAGATTATTATTTCTTTATAATCAACAACCTTTGGATTGCACTTTCGTTAGCATTCCTTTTTATATCTTTGCATGGATAAAACAAATTTATGTCAATGGTTACTTTTAAGCACATGATTACATTCATTATACCATTCCAATGACGTTGCATTGGCGCTGAGCTATATCTATCTAAGAAGTTCACTGGGGATGTAAATTTAATTGAGTACATTATTATACTAAGTACAACAATGCCTCTATTGTACTTAGATATGGGAATTTCATCTCCCAACACATATTCGTCATCTTCTTTTAGACGAAATGGTCACTTACTTACATTTGAACCTCGACTAATCATGGGAGTGCTATCAGGATGCATGTCTTTGTTAAATTTCCTGACAACTTTAGACATATGCAAACTGGTGGAATAATATCCCACAAGCTCAGTACTCGGTCGAGCTTTCCCTAGATTTTTCATCTTAAATTCGGATTTTAAATAGCTTTTAAGGTCTCTTATTAAAGCAAGAGTACCCATCATGTCTGTACTGTCGACATAAATAACTACAATTCCAAATTAGGAACTTTCTTGTGAATACGCAAGAAAAAATAACTTATTTGTCTATCCCCTCCAAATCAAATAGCCACTTAGACTGGTATACCACTTCTGCCTGATTGCTTTAATCTATAAGTGAACATTCTATCTAAATTATAAACGTACTCCGTGGTTTAGAGTTCCTTGATTTGGGAAACAAAAGTGTTAGAGCATTGCTCGGTTGAACCCACCAAGCGTTGGTATGTCAAGTTTGGTTGTCATATTTTAGTGAAGAAAAACTCATTTAAGAGTCTCTTGATTTAAATGTACTAGATTCAACTTCGTATATGTTAGCTTGAAAGTATTAGGGTGAGATATTACAAGTATTGCGAAGACTTTAAGAAGTGAAGAAGTGCGGAGATACAACGACAACATCATCATTCCACTTGAGGTTAGTGATATTTGACTTGAACTGTTTCATTCCCTAACGTATCTTTCAAGTCGTGCATATTGAAAACATAAAATTGTGAAGCATGAACACTTTAGATAGACATAGTATTAAGGAATACAATATGAAGTTTATTGCTTAACCATTAAAATTTGTATATAAGACATCGACATAATCGTATGAATGCTATTGTGATTATGTATGGGTAGGAGGTGAGGATTTCATCATAGGGAACAATGTTTACATGTGTTCTAAGGAAGTAAGTTCATGATATGTGTTGTGAACCGAAAAGGAAATCGCTAGGCGTTATTGGGGCTATTCTTCATTGTATATCTTATGAATGACCAATATGTGTGATTAGTATAACCGCTCATAACTTGTTTGTGTTCTTGGTAAAACTATTCACATGAGGCCTGACTTATGTACTGGTATCACTTTTATTAGTGAAACTGATCTTAATTAATCACATGGGGTATGATCGGGTTGTGTATGTTTGAACTTATTACTGGGAAGAGAGGAACCGATCCTAGTCATAGGTGCAATGCATCACAAGGGGAACCGATCCTTATATAAGGTGCAGCAAGGTTTATGGATGAAAGGGGAACCGATCCTATGAACATGTGCAACAAGTTTTTGGGATGGGGGAATCGATCCTATGGACATGTGCAGTGCATACAAGTTAGATACCAAATATATGTGGGGAACCGATCCTAGTACCTAGTCAGCCATATCTTTGGTAAACTAGTGTAACTATGCACAATACTCACATGGAGGTAGAACCAAAACTTGTTTTGGTAGAACCGTAAACCATGAGTTGTGATTGAGTGGAACTTGATCAATCACATAGTTCTTGAAAGTAAGATGAACCAATTATAAACTTGTTTGGAAGTGTGGTAAATCGGTTTCAAGTGAGCAAGCATGGTAAAGACTTGCAAGAGTAAGATGTCATCACTCTTTGAACACGATGCATTAATGCTTATTCTATTTTGTTCAAATATATTCCTTAAAGGCTAAGAAGGAATTAAATCCCAAGATCGAATTTAAATAAGTTAAGAATCTTTTTAATTAAGGGTTTTTAATTATATATGGAAAATAAGAATTATTAATGTGCATTTCCTAATTAAAGATTTTTCAAGGAGATTTCGATAATTATTTTTGGACAGTGCATTCACAGGAATTATGAAAACCGAATTTGGGGAGTAATAAAAAATATCTTGAGAATATTTTCGGTTTTGGAAATTCCTTGGTGTCCAAACTTCCTTGTCTATAAATACTTTGAGTTTGCATTTCTATCAAACTAATCCTACGTAACTAATACTGGTGAAGCCGCCTATCGGAGAGGAGAGTAATCTAATTAGGTGAAATCTCTTACGGCCACTCTATTTAAAGTCTTCTTTGGGATTGGGAAGCTCTAGCGTGACCCGTTGGTGGGAAATTAGATATTGCGGTTTATCTTTAGTTTTCGTATTTATTTGATTGACTAACAGTGGTTGAACTTTGATTGCACCTAGTTTGTTTATGCTTGAGAATCTTCTATTCTGATATAAGATTCACTCAAACTAGTTCAAGGTTTTGATAGGGATCTTTAGACTGTTATTAGATCTAAAGATGATCTTGTGATAATCCATTGTTAACAGACTCCAATTTGTGTGTGGTTGATCACAAGAGATTCAAGTGATTGTGTGCATGTGTTTATTGAAGATCTAAGAAGATTTGAAGACAAAGAAGATATTGAAGATTTCTTACTTGGTGTTTTTATAATCTTTGGTGTGCACAATACTTGTTTGGGAAAAAGAGGATCCAATTAATAATCGGTTTATCCTTGTGGTAGATTGGATTGATTAATTAAGGAAGATCGGCATCAACACATATCCCTTGTTTGAAGAGTGTTGTTGGCTTAATATTAGTGATTACCTTTGGGTGGTTGAACATAAGATAGATCTTGGAACCTAGCAAAGGAGTTTATATTAAGATAAACAAGTGAACCTTTGCGCAAATCATATCACTTGGTTGAAGAGAGTTGATACCAAACAGATTTGTTGTGCATTTACTGTTTGGAATGCGAACCAAAGAAATTGGTCCAAGTACGTGACTTGTTTATAGGTTGGAGGCGTGGGAATACAGACGGAACTAGGTGAATTATAGGTTTAGTTACTTGGTCTCAGCTATACAAAGTTGTCTTATTTTGTATAGCGGCTTAATCATGAGAGTATTCAATTCTGGACTAGGTCTCGTGGTTTTTCTGTATATGAGGTTTCCTCGTTAACAAAATCTTGCTATGTCGTTTACTTTATATTTCCTCATTATAATTGTTTTATTATAATTAAAGTAAATTACACAAATGTTAATTCCTATTTACTTGATACGTGAATCCTATTGAGTTTGGTTAAGTCCGAACCTTTGTATCAAGTAAACATACTTTGTTGTTGTATTGTCTCGATCTCATATCCATAGACGATCACACAAAGTGTGAACCGATTTGTTGTATTGTCTCGAATCACTCCATAGACAATCACTTTCTGGGAAAGGACTTATAGGAAGGAAAAGTTATAACTAGAGGTATATTTGGGGTACCCTCGCCTTTTCAAAAATTATGTCGTGTACTTTTGTAAATATCTTCTATCTCTTGATTATTTCAGAGATACGTAACAACCACATACATATGCTACATTTCAAGTCCTTTTAAAATTATCAAGCTAACTAAGTAGCGGAACTCTATAATGTTCATTACAAGAGAACAATTCCAGGGCTTTGTGAGAAACCTCGCGCCACAAGGCGAGTCTTTGTACTTTAAGACTACTTTCTTCTCATTGCACTTTATGATAAATTAATTATGTATGTCCAATAGGCTTTACACTTGGTTGGTTAGCACTACCACACCAAATACCCATATATTTTCCAAAGAACTAAGTTCTACCTGGATTGTGTAGGCCAAATATGCTATTTATTTGAAATTAATCAAAATAAAGCATGGTTCGATCTCATTGTGCTCTACTTATGGAGCAACTATTTACGGATATCATCATTATGCACGCATGATCCTTCCATCGACTCATGTGCATTCTCATAATCCGTCAGGATTTCATTGTTCTCCAGAATCATTTAAAACTTCTGAGCGTCCTCTAGTATTGATTCATGGACATAGTTAGAGACAATCAAATGAGATGATTTCATTAATGATACAAATTAGGTTGTGCCTTACTCATCTACTTCCTTTTTAGGTAAGCATTGATCGAACCTGGTGGTCTCTCCATCATCCTATTATGGAGCCATGGCCTCAACTACACTTACTGTAGGATCAGAATATCGCAAGAAGGATACATTTACGAAGTTTAATCAACAACACATTGCGAATATCGCAGGATAATTTGAAAAATGACGTAACAAATGATGATGGCAGAAACATGAGAAAAGCGTGATGATTCTGCGAAGTTTAAAGTATTTGCGAAGATTAACATCAGAACTCTTGCGAGAATACCGCAAGTCAGATCCGAAATTAAAGGACAGCTTAGCTATCATCCACTATGTAATTACCCTATATAAGAAGCCGAATAGGCATAAGGAGAGAGAGATCTTTTTTCGAGTGTTGAGCAAGTCATTAGGAGAGAGAAAGTCCAGAGCAGTTGTTAATTTCTTAGTTTCATTTCTTTCCTTTCTTGTAAAATTTAGAAGATTAATCAATAAAGATTGTGATTGTTCATCTTAAAATGACTTAGTTGTATGAATTCTTGTGAGGGGTGTAGTGTGGGATTTCATGCAACTACATATTGGCGCTAGAAATAGGGACTGTTGATTGAAGATTGTGGAGATTGTTGTTTAAATCAATAAAATGATAAAAGAAAACAACAAATCAGTTGGAGAAAATATAATTAAGATCAATGAGAATAAAATAAGGTTGGAGTGTAACGTAATCACAAAAACGATGGTTAATGAATTCCATGAGAACATTAGAGGGAGGATACATAAACGAGATTTTGAAGGAAATAAGATTATGATGGTAGAAAAATATCTCTGTTGAAGGATTGGGAAAAGCAGAAAACTACGTTCATAGCGGCAGAGATAACAAAAGAAAATTTGATCCACACATCTCCTTTGGTAATCACAGTAACGGCTACACGAAAAGAGAAGGAGAAATCAGCAAAATCTATGGAAGAATGGGCGGTGAATAGAAATTTGGTGTATATGGGAAGCTCAATGGATGTAATATTTTATCATGCATACAAAGGAATGGGATACAAAGATGAAGAAATGTCTCATCCAACATATCATATTCATGGTTTCGGCAAATCCACAACTAAACCAAAATGGGAAATAGCAGTGAGAATTTCGCTGGGAGAAGTTGAAACGCAAATAACGTTATGTGTGGTGGATATGGAATCACCATATAACATGTTGTTGGGAAGATCATGGATACAAGCAATTAAAGTTGTAGCATCAAAATTACATCAGTGCATCAAGTTTCATATGCCAAGCGAAATTTGTGAAGTTAGAGGAGATATTGATAGTGCGAAATTATGTTATCAAATTGAAGTAAAAAATTATGAAGGACGAGTAAAGAAGCGAAAAACTCGCATAAAGATGGCGAAAGAAGCAAAGAAAGAATAGGAGTTTAAAATCTACATGAAAATAGCAGAAAAAAGGAAAAGGAATACCTAGCGAAATTTCGCAGGAAGGAGACAAACCAGCGAAAACTATAAAAGAACCAAAACCAATGGGAGAACCTGAAGCAAGTTACGCTGCAGCAGAACCAACAAAAGAAGTAAATATTGGAACTGAAGAAGAACCTAAAATGTTGAAAATTGGAACTAAGATGGATACAGACGAGGAAGAAAGAACCGTCAATCTCTTGCGAGAATATAAAGATATTTTCGCATGGAGTATGGATGAGATTCCTGGAATAGATCCATCAGTTGCATGTCATAAATTGGAGAACAACAAAGATGCTAGACCATTTAAAAAAGAGGATAAGAAAAATCGCAACAACTTATCATCCCAAAATAGAAGAAGAGCTACATAAAATGCTTGATGCAGGAATTATAAGACAAGCGAAATATCCGGAGTGGATAGAGAACATGGTTGTGGTTCCAAATAAAAATATTGGGATAAGAATTTACATAGACTTTACTGATCTAAACAAAGCTTGTCCTAAAGACAGCTTTCCATTACCAGATATACCTCAAATGGTCGAATCAGCAGCAGGAAATGATAGAATGTCTTCCTTAGATGGGTATAAAGGATACAACCAGATTCCTCTCGCTGAAGAAGATCAAGAACATACTGTTTTTTTTCGCTCCAAGAGGGTTATATTGTTATACAAAAATGCCATTTGGTTTTCGAAACGCAGGAGCAACATATCAGAGAATGGTAGAAAAGGTGTTCGCGAAGTGGATACACAAAACATTAGAGGTGTACGTAGATGACATGTTAATAAAAAGTAAAGAAGCTAAAAACCATGTACAAGATCTGAAGGAGATTTTTGAACAGATGCAATATTTTAACATCAAGGTGAATCCAGAAAAGTGCATTTTTGGAGTTACATCAGGAAAAAAATTAGGATACATTGTATCCAAGGAAGGAGAGCGACATGCCAACACCAACAAAAATAAAAGATGTGCAGAAGTTAAATGGTCTTTTGGCTTCGCTAGGAAGATTTATCTCGCGATCATCAGACAAGTGCAAACATTTTTTCAACATCCTCAAAAAGGGGACAAAATTCAGATGGACATATGAGTATGAGAAAGCTTTTCAAGGAATAAAAGAATACCTGGTGAATACATCTATTATACAAAAGGCATAACCAGGAGAAGAGATGTTAATCTACCTTGCGATAACTTCGCATGCATTAAGTGTAGTGTTATTGCGAATAGATGCAGGAGTTGAAAAATCGATCTACTACATCAGTAAAACATTAAATGCTGCAGAAAGAAATTATTCCAAGATTGAAAAGCTAATTCTAGCATTGGTGTATTCAACCTTTAAGCTTCGCATATATTTTTAGGCATATAAAGTCAAAGTGTTGACAAAGGTACCAATTGAATCAGTAATGAAGAACTCAAAGAGATCATGCAGAGTTGAGGGATGGAATGCGCAAGTAGGACATTTTGAAATCAAATATGAAGTATTATCTTCACCAAAGTCGCAAGTTGTTGCAGACTTTTTAGCAAAAAATCCTTTAGAAGATGATGAAGTTGTGGAGGAGATGATGGATATAGAAGAAGAACGTGGAGATCCAAAAGACTTGTTAACAAAACCAAATATATGGGAAATATTTGTGGATGGATCCTCAAATGGGGAAGGTAATGGAGTTGGAATTGTCTTAATTTCGCCGGAGGGAACAAAGATGGATTTTTCATTTAGGTTGGAGTTCGCATCCACTAATAATGAAACTGAACATGAAGCTGTGATACATGCCCTAAAATTCGCAATAGAAATTAAATTAGAAAATACTAGAATTACCAGTGATTCCCAGCTAGTTATTCGCCACATAAAAGGGGAATACACAACAAATGAACCATCTTTGAAGAAATACAAGAAACTTGTCGAAGAATTGTCAGCCAAAATCCCAAAAATAAAATGGAGGCATATATCAAGAAAGGATAATAGGCTCGCAGATGCTTATGCTTTCATTTCAAGTATGATGACAGATCCAACTGCGAGATGCATAAAAATATAGACACTTTTATCACCATCAGTCAATAAAGAAGAGTAAGAAGAGGTAGATGTAATGATAGTAGAAGGTGGTGAAGAATAACCAAAAGACAATATCGCACATTGGAGAATAGAACTTCATGCATATTTAGCAAGAGGGGAAATACCAAGAAACAGATTGGAGGCATATAAATTAAAAAGACTTGCAACAAATTATGAACTAAGAGATGGGGTATTGTATCGAAAATCATTTAATGGACCATCACTTAGGTGTTTGACACGAGAAGAAGGAGAAAAGGTGCTAAAAATGTTACACAGTGGAGATGATGGTAGTCATAGTGGAGGAAGATCTTTGGCATACAAAAAAAAATGCAAGGTTATTACTGGCCATACATGCATGAAGATGCGAAACAAATATCAAGACGTTGCGAAGATTGTCAGCGGCATGGAAAGAAGATACACGCACCAAGAGCACCATTATCATCCTCAACAAGTGTTTGGCCTTTTGGAAAGTTGGGTTTAGACATTGTGGGGCCATTTTTACCAGGATCTGGGCAGAAAAGATACTTAATTGTCACAACAGATTATTTCACAAAATGGGCAGAAGTAAAGGCAATACAGCATATTCGCGACAGACATATTTACATTCATATTTGAAAATATCATCTGCATATTTGGAATTCCAGCACAGTTGGTATCTGATAATAGGAAGCAGTTTGAAGGGAAGAACATAAAAATGTTGCTCAATGCATTTAAGATAAAATGTGGAAAATCTACTCCTTTATACCCACAAGCTAATGGGCAAGCAAAGGCAACAAATAAGACAATCGCAGATATATTAAAGAAGAAATTAGAGGGACATAATAGAGCATGGTGCGAACAAGTACATAACGCAATATGGGCCTACAACACAATTAGGCGAGAAGCTACAAGAATGTCACCTTTCTGTTTAACATATGGGGTTGAGGCAGTATTACCAACAGAAGTTGATATTCCCACGACAAAAAGAGAGGCTGGGAGAAGAATCTTAGTGCTGGCATGATCTTAAACAAACTGAATGAATTAGAAGAGAAGAGAGAAAAATATTTACAACATATGGAGAATTATAAGCGGAGATTAGCCCGAGAATACAATAAGCATGTCAAGGCACGTGAATTTCATCCATGTGATTTAGTTCTTCGTGAGACGCCAATTTATCAGCGAGAAGGTGGGGGGAAATTAGCGAAAAAAATAGGATGGACCTTACATTATAAAAGAGATAATTGGAACAAGGGCATACGGGTTGATGGATCCAGAGGGTAGAGATGTTGGTCAAAGACTCGACAAACCATGGAATAGATTATATTTAAAGAAATATTACCCATTAGGAACTTTGAGAAACTTTAGATGATGCACTAATGTATGATGCAACAAAATGAATGTGAACAAAAAAAATTCTATGAAAGAACCGTTGCGACATTATTCAAGATCAAAATAAAATAAGAATGTGCGAAAATTCGCAAGAGAAAATCAGAAAATAATGACATAATAGAATGGGATGAACCTTTATGACGTACACCCTAGTTCGCGAATAAAATTTTGCAAGAGCCAAATGTAAGACCTAAAGTACGTCATAGAAGGGGGTATCTGTTGCATGGCTCGGCGATAAGGTTACACCGCTGCTGGAACCTGAGTCATGGAGATTTGGGGTCAATGAAAGCCCATCCAGGAGAGGCACCTTGGATTCTCAACTTGAGCATATGACTTGAGTTGGGCGACTAAGGTAATAAGGACTCTCCTAAGGAGTGCAGAGTATGATCAAGGCGCTGAGGTACACGGTTGAGATAAGAGTGTCTGAGGCATATGAAACTACCATGTCCATTCTTGGCAAGTCTTGACTATGATGCACTCGGCCCGAAGAAAACCCCACTTAGGGTGCAGTCTCGTAACCATAAGCCATATAGGCAAAAGGGATAAGAGGCTGCGAAAACAACTGGTTGTTGTTAATACTGGATGGGAGGAGCTAGCCTTGTATGGCAGAAGTACGTCTCCTTAAAATGGCAACCAGGGGGAAGATAAGGGCGGTACCCTCAATTAGGGAGCTGATAAGTGTCTTAAGACGCAAATATCATAAGGCTTTTTACTCACGGGAGTATTAAGACTTGTCATATTTGTGCAACAATCCTGAAGAGGCAATAATACAAAAGAGAAGATAAGACGAGATCAATGGGTCATTGCATGCAAGTGTAAAGACGTCCTGCGATTTTGTCGCAAAACGACAATGTCATGAGGCTTTAATTTCGCAAGAAAGTTTAGGCCTGTCATATTGTCGCTGCAAAAATGACAAAAAAACAAAAAGTTAAGGCAAGATCAATGGGTTTCAGTATGAAAGTACAAAAATATCCTGCGATCTTGTCGCAATGACAAGAGGTGGCAAAATAAGACCTTTAACTAGGAAGGAAAAATAAGACCACATAACAGAACAAATTTTTTATAAAGTACTAACCATTCTTCATGCAGATCATTCATCACAAGAAAGATAATGAGAGGCAAGTATGGGAATTGATAAACAAGATATCATTATCTTTCTCGCAAGTACTTAAATACCAAAAGTATAACTGAATTCCAAAATGGCCCAAAGTACATCATTCACAAGAAGAGAAAGAGAGAAAATAACTCAAGAAAATAAAACTAGAACTCAGACTTCAGTATTCTCTTCGCCAGCTTTACTATCTTCACCAATTGTATCATCTTCACCAGCTTTATCCTCTTCTCTATTGTTCTCCTTATTCTGGTCGATTTCAGCTTCTTCTTCATTTGGCTTGTCACCAACAGTTGTTTTATCACCATCAGTTGTTTCTCTAAGAGGGTTTTCTTCCTCTTCTTCTAAATTTTCTTGAGCAACATCCTCTTCACCACTCTCATAATCATAATCACTATCAGCAGGACGAGGAATTCCATCATCATCCACTTCCATAGGTTTGATTGATACGGGAGGAAGATAATTGGATAGCAAAATGTCGTTCACAAGAACTTCAGCACTAAGATGAGCTTGGCGAAGGAAAGATCTATTACGGTTTCTGATCTCCATGTATTTGAAAAAAGCAAGGTAGTCATATCTTCTTTCTGCTCGATCGCGAGAATAGACAAGGTGAGCAGCAAGTAATCCATTATCTTTGCGAACTTTGGCAAGTTTAGAATCCAAAGTAGAAATGGAGGAATGAAGATTTCTCTCAGATTCTGCGAAAAGTAAGAACAAATATTATTTGGGCGAAAATTTCGCAAGAGAAATGTTGCAAGGAAATTAAACAAAGAAAAAATGGCTGAGGCAGTCAAAATGACTACCTTCCTTTTGCAAAATTAGATTTTGAATTAGTGCCAAGCAAGTATTCTCCCAATGATTCATTACATCAAATTTATCTCCAACTAGACCCTTCAGGCGAGATTTTAAATTCTTTTCTTTAAAAATGAGAAAAGTGTTTTCCTTCGCAAGTGAAGAGTAAGATTCTTCTAATTTGGAATATTATTCTTGGAGATGACTTTCCTTTACACTTAAAGTTATCCTACCCTGGATAAGTGTATTTTTCTCAGCGATATATGATTAAGTTACTTCTTTAAGTTCATTTTTCATTGAATGAAGAGATTGTTCTTGGTTATCACACACTCTTTGAAGAATATTTATTTTCTGCGAAGAGGTCGCCACCGTACTCAAGAGACTTCGCTTTTCCTGAGATAAGGTTTTATTTTCATCTGATAAAGTTTCCATCGCCAAGTTAACTTTGGTTAAAGAATAAGAGAGGCGAGATATTTCATTACTTAATAGGTTTTGCTTTTGTACTAATTGAGCATTCTATTTAGTAAGATTATCTATTTGATCAATGGAATATGTATGAAGATTATCTAATTGGTTATATTGATCCATCCAAATGTCTCTATCCACACGAACTTCTTCCGCGATAGATTCATATTGGTATCTCTCCATTATTCGTTACTGATTCAAGACTTAAAGGGCAATCAAAGGATTTTAAGAAAATAGAATATAGAAAGGATAAAATTACTAAAAGAGATAAATATGAAGGGTAAATACAAGACAAGAAAAGTTATACCTTTTAATTCTTTATTCTTTTTGCGAAGATTCTCACAGTCCAGCGAAGCATTTTGAAGCTTTTGATTTTCAAGGCGAAGAGTGCCACATTCTAAGGTCTTGGCTTGGAGACTTTCCTTCAAAACTTCAACTTCTTTCTTTAAAGATGTTTGCGAAACTATCCTATCAGAACAAAATTATTTACCTAAAATTTCGCAGACACCAGATTTGACAGGGTCCACAGATGATTTCTTGACATCATCTAAAATATCAGATAAAACCTTGAAGGCAATATCCATTTCATCCACAGTTTCTTTAGAAAAAGGAAGAGACTCAAACGAAGCAGTAGTGATAACAGAAAGTTGATGATCATCATTCTTTGCTAAAGAGATGTCATTTGAGGGTGAGGTTTGAGGAAGATCAATGTTTGTGATTATGGTAGAGTTAATTTGAGAAGTATTGGTCACATGAGAAGAAAATGTTTCATCTGCAATAGGCTTTGCAGAGGGAATTTCATCCATAGAAATATTAGTTAAAATATTAGAACTTGTTGCGATATTTTCGTAGGAAGGAAGTAGAGGTTCAGTTTGCGAAGGTGTTAAAGAAGAAACTGAAAAAGCAAGTTTGGGAAAGGAAACAGAAGTTTCAATAGTTTTAGGTTGGCGATATTTTTTGAGAGGTTTAGTGGCATCTCCATCACCCTGCGAATCACAAATCAGATAAGAAACATAGGCAACAATATTGTTATTAAAAAGAATAGTATTTCTTACTACCTTGTCATTCGCAGATTTTCTTTTCCTCGCAGAAGCCTTGAGTTGCGAACCTTTAGGAGCATTAGGGTTTTGAACTGTAAATTTAGTATTGGAAGTGCTTTTGCTGAAACAGAAACAGTATGGGAATTACACAAAGAACAAATAAGAAGATCCCGGTAAAACAAAATCAGTTTCAACAAAATCAAAGGAAGAAAAAGAAAGGAAAACTAACCTTGGAGATTCCATGGAAGCAGAAAAGAACAATAGCAGGAAGATGAATTCGATAAAGAAGAAAATTGCAGACGATGAAGATTTGCAGAGAATATAAAGATGAAGAAGATAAAGACGAAGTAAAAGAAGAAAATTATCTTTCCACCAGATTCCTCTTTAAATAGGCAAAGTGAGATGACCGATTAATTTTAAACATGCCGGTAAATAAAGGAATATTCAACACGTGTAGACAGTCATGCTTAATTCACGGAACCTTGTCGGTAGAGAAAGACGAAGAAAGAAAAGATGAAAAACATCGACATTTTGAAGAACGGTTTCTCATGAAATTCTCCCCTTCGCAGAGAAGACATGAGAAGAGGAAAGATGTAGGATCAGAATATCGCAAGAAGGATATATTTGTGAAGTTTGATCAATAACACATTGCGAATGTCGCAGGATAATTTGAAGAATGACGTAACAGATGACGATGGCAGAAACATGAGAAAATCGTGATGATTCTTCGAAGTTTAAAGTGTTTGAGAAGATTAACATCAGAACTCTTGCGAGAATACCGCAAGTCAGATCCGAAATTAAAGGACAGCTTAGCTGTCATCCACTATGTAATTACCCTATATAAGAAGCCGAATAGGCAAAAGGAGAGGGAGATATTTTTTCGAGTGTTGAGCAAGTCATTAGGAGAGAGAAATTTCAGAGCAGTTGTTAATTTATTAGTTTCATTTCTTTCCTTTCTAGTAAAATTTAGAAGATTAATCAATAAATATTGTGATTGTTCATCTTAAAATGACTTAGTTGTATGCATTCTTGTGAGGGGTGTAGTGTGGGATTTCCTGCAACTACACTTACACCAAGTGTAATTGCAACACCTTAGTCTATGGTGTACCCCATACTGAGGATTTTTAACCTTGCAGGAATATTTGAAGCTGGTATGTGTGATCTTGTCACTTTAGAGACATCAGTTTACATTCTGAAAATTGATTATTCTTTGCCACTTCACATTTACATTTGTGGAATACAAGAATCAATATGAGACACGGTGGGAACACACCACGACAATTCATGTCGTTCCCTTAGAAAATACTTTTTCTTATCTCCTCCTAACGACAGGAAGACTGTCTTATTAAAGTGATAACCTGCAAATCTAGCAATAAGAAATCTCCTGCCAAAGGTTTTAAAATGCGGATAATTGTTGAGATTAAGTATCCAACAAAATTACTTAATCATTTTTGTGACCCATCATAGTACGATGTGGACTCGTAATGGCACATATATATTGCAACCAAAAATACGTAAGAACACAAATGTCAGGCTTAAATTCAGTTACTAACTGGTGCGCAGAAAAGGTTGACTAATATTAGGTTCTACAAAAATTAAGTAAAGATGCGCGTAATATTGCATATCCCCAAAGCAATAAAAGGTAGGTTGGTACGCATAACCTATTCCTTAGACACCATCAGTAACCTTTGATGGTATCCTCTGCGAGACCATTGGGTATAAGATGCTCTATATTGATCCTATTAAACATGCAATATTCATCATGTCCTTTTGATGTAAATTCTCTAGCATTAACAAGGGTGGTTAGACTTTGCACTTTACATTGTGTAATATGTGCTAGGAGTTTTCAAACGCAAATTTCTTGGGAATTATAACTAGTTCAAAATGTCAAAACATTCACCAGTTCCATCAGTCACTTTAATGGTCTGCATTATGCATGAATTAATATTTTTCTAAAGTTCACCTTGTTTTCTTTGTAATATAGAATTTTTACCATTTGCATCTTAGGATGGTCTCGATCATGTTTTACTGAAGACTTTGTAAAAATGAGTGATATGCTTTCTTACCTAAAAGCATAATGGGAAGGGGGGGTTGTGCATCTAGTAATTTAGAAAACACTTATTGAGAGATATGTCGTCACTTTGCATTCTGTCAAGATTTTTCACATTTTTGTTCACTCGAATAAAGTGATATTTGTATGAGTTCTTTCAAAACAATCATCATGTCACAACCAAAGTTTATTTATGGTTATGCCCAAAGCCTGTATGAGTCAGTTTCCAACATTTCTTCGTCGGAGTCAATATGATTCTATAATCCAAATATTATAGTAAATTACATTGCACTAGATTGAATCATTAGTTTCTCTAAAATATATTTCCTTACAAATATATTAGAGACTATAAAATATGCAATCAATTACATTCTCATCATTTTGATGTTCCAAATGATATCCATTTGCGCGGGTTACATTGGAATTTAACAAGGTGTGATTATCTCTTGGTACATCAAGAGATTTTTCTACGTCTTTGTTCTATCTTGAAAAGAAAAAAAATGAGCAGTGCTGCGCTCGATAAGATAGTCAATTGGCCAGGCAAAGTTCTTGTTGCCATTAAAGTTGATGTGAAAATTGGTTGTTATTATGATACACACATTACATTGTATATACCAACATCTATGACCAGGTGCATTTCCAACTCTTTCATTTATGATGGGAGTTAGAGTTACATTTTAGCTTCATCCCATATTCAGTTGATATCTGTACTTTGGTGTCATTACTAGTTCGGAAAAAATAAATACATCTTTGTCTCATGATATATATGTCCCTTTTCACATGCTTTATATGAGTCGGTATGTCTAACCCTCATTACTTCGGGGTTCTTTCCATTTTCAATTTTTCTACATTTAGCATAATTTGAGAATATTCATTATCTCAACAGGCCAAGAGAATCTCACTATACATGTCAACCACTTACGTTAGGTTGAATAAATTAGTAAAGATAATTCTCTTGTTGTTATACTTCAACATATACTAGTTTGTTAGTATCATGGATGAAGTAGAGAAATGGAAATTTTCGGACTCATATCATGTTTCGTGAGTTCTTCCACAAGAATTGGAATACATGTGATTTTATTTGCAATTCTTTAGAAATTACCGACTCTTTAATGGTCTAACAAGTGGATTACAATCCACAGAACATTCAAATTTTGGAGAGACAATATCATATATGCAATAATAGTCCAGGTACTTCTAAATCCCAAATAAATATATTGGAATCGAGTTGGTACAACCAATTGAACAAAAGACATCATTTAATTATAGCCAATATCATATTTAAGAGTGAAGTTGACCCTTTATATAATATGGAATTATCTAACACAAAAAAAAATTTGTTCTAAAAACAAATAAATAAGCCCAATAGATGTTCCATTAGTTACATACCTCACACTCGAGTTTCGGTTCCCACCGTATATATCCAGAACCGGAACAGCCTTGGACGTGCACGACCTGGAACCTAAAACTCGGCTCGAACGGGAACGGGAGATGGAGCTTATGGACGAACGGGTTTCTTTCTGTTCCCCACGAAACGAAACTTCCCTATTTTCTAGAAAAAACGAAAAGAAACGAACGACTATTTTCCTCTTTGATTTCTAGAATAGTCGAAAGAACTTTCTTCCTCTTTTCAGAGGATTTTTAAAATAATTGCACGCCTCTTCTTCTCCTCGGAACGCAAGCACACGAGTTCTCACCCCCAGATTTTCCAATGATCTAAATCTAGATCCGCAAGCACAAATCGCACAAAAGTACAAAAGCTTAGTTGATTAGTACATACGCTTGTAAAATACCAAAATAATCAACATAATTATTGAATCATATGTACACAGTACGAAAACAAAACCAAAATAATTCTTGATCACAAACTTTTAATAATAATCAAAATAATATTTAAATCCTGATTAAATTAATTTTCGCTGCGGAATTGATATACCCAATATTGTATGTGCCAAAATCAAAAACAATAAAAAAGAATAAAAAAAATATATGGGAAAAAGAGTAGATCCAGCTTATCCTATTTGATTCCAGCGATTTAAAATTAGCTTGGCGACATGAGTTATCATCCATGTAGAAAAAAAATCAATCAATCCGATATAGCTCCGCGGTATATCATCGTGGTGATAACGTGTTTGAGGAGAATCAGGAGTGAAGGAAAGATATGTAGAGACAAGAAGGAAAACCATCATATTAGAGAGATTGTATTGATAGGTAGCAATCATATTACTCCCTCTGTCTTTTTTTATATATCTTAATTTCTACTTTGGTCTGTCTCTTTTTATCTGTCCGTTCTGTTTATAGACATACTTTTCCCTTAAACTATCGAATATACCCTTTATTTTTTATAGTTATAAATTCATTTTTTATATAAACTTAATTCCAAATCATAAATATTATCACCATATATAATGAAAAAATCCATTCAATATTTTTTTTGTATTAATTGCCATTCCTTTTTTAAATGAAAACATTTATGGGTAGTTACAAAATTCCTAAAACTTTTATTTATTATTACATTACCTTTTTAGCTACATTTGGTAATAACTTATCATTAAATAGTCTGGCCAAGGGTTAGTCATGACTTTTTATAGGATTTCCTTATTATTTTGACAAAGTCAATTAGGATTGTTATTTTGAGACGGAGGGAGTACATAGCAGAGTATGTTTTATATATATACAACCATGGGAAAAACCTAACTACCTAGTTGGGACGCACATCTATGGGCCATAGGCACTACAACAGTCTATCTATTGTTTTTCTTGTTTTTGGCCTCTCTCTTGATATTTAGAGAAAGTAAGAAGAAAAAATTCAATTCAACTTTTTTAGAGAAAGTAATTGATTATAATAAATTTTAAAAATAAATTTTTTCTATAAGTACTATGGGTTAGATTGAGTTGTAGTTCAAAAAAGAAAAGAAAATGTTGTCTATTTGTTAACACTAGTTCTCTCTCCTAACATTTGCTCGCACTTGAAGTAGTAGCGAGATAATTCAGCGCAACAAAAATCACCTTTTCGTCGAATGGTTCAACGTATCCATATTTATTTTTTGATCTGACGGCTGAGATTGGTTACTCTAAACCAAATAGCACCATCACCGTTTGGTTCAGCGACTAGCATGCTAGATTAGCACTGCCATAGGACTTATGAGGTTGTCCTATATGACATGGACTGCTAATCTAGCTGCTAGATTAGCACACCATAGGACTTAGCCTAAAATAATGTATTTTTTCAATTATGGTTAAAATAATCAATTATTAGAGCAAGTCTTATGGTGGAGTACTCCAACCTATTCCAAATGTGGAAAAACTATGGAATGTCAAGTCTAATGACTTCCAAGTTAGTGTGTTCCATACTTTTTCCAAGCCATGTTCCATGATATGGTGGAATGCTAGATGGAATCCAAAAATACGCTAATCAGATTAGCGCTCAAAGATATTCAGAATAGCTTGATAAACAACAAAATACGCTAAACTTAATAGTGTTTAACTCTACGTGTCCCACGCTATACTCTTTGTATATATACACTAAATATACTACTATCTATCTGAGCCAATCATAAAACGCCACCACAAAAATCCGTTTACTTAGATTTGTCAAAAAAAAAAAAGATATTTACGCCACGTTCTACATTATACTCTCTGTATATAGCATGTAGGTCCCACCGATAAAAAAAATAGATTTGTCAAAACAGAAAAAAGAAAAGTTGTGGAATATATTGCATGTTATTCATACTAGCATTTTATTTATGCTATTCTCATTAGCATTTCAATGATTCCAAATGCTGAGGTGGCGTGAGAGATGGAAGATGAAATTCTTCCACCATAAGACTTGCTCTTATAATGGTTACCAAACACAAATAGAATCCATTATAATCTCCATAATGGTTTATTGGATGATAATCCATTATAATAATGGTTACCAAACATGGTGTTCCATTAAATTGATCAAATTTCGAATTCACATCTTTGCACAACACTATGTAGATTCTTAATCACGTTGTATCTCTGGCCGCTTCAGTATTGAAATCAGACGCCTGGACTTGGACTATAAATTATGCGTAACAGAGCAAACGATGGAGTAATGTCAATGGAACTGCATAAAGCAAGGCTGCTAATAGGGGTACCAAACTGCTTGGGAATGTACCAAAATACACATAAGACAAAACATCATCGCCTTTGGGTTAGTACATCCTCAAGCGTCCAAGCAATATGGTACCCCATATCATCAATCTTGTGCATCAAGAGCTAAGGCTGCACATGGTCCGGTACGGCCCGGTTCTCTTATGGAACTGGTCCTTGTACTTGGTGTTGACCGATACCTCATTTTGAGGACCGGTACATATACTTGTACCTGGAGTTGTACCCGTACCTCCGGTACCGATCCGGTACATTCCCGGTACCGAGTTTTTACCTATAAAATCAACATCATCAGTATCACCTCTTCTTTGATCCCGTCCCACTCTTTGCATGAACAATTATATCCCATAGATGAAGTTCATGCCACGGTCATTACCAGTCGAAGTTCTAAGACATTGCTGTGTGTATACCCATTAACCCATGAATATGGATAACTACACATACTTCGTATACAACAAACAAATGACTCCCAACAAGATAAAGAAAAATGAGATAACTGAACTGAAAAATAACATTGATTTTCAAAACTTAAAAAAGCAAAAACATTTAACCCTGTCGTTAGATCCATTTTGCAGTTAAAGTGTGTACATTGAGCCAAAACAGGCAAGTGACATCATTTTTCATTCCTTACATGCTAACAGGAATCTAATAAACCTAACAAAAAGATATAACATAGTACACTTATGATTAATAATCACCATGAAATCAATAGAATGAAAAGAAAAAAAACCAAATTAGACAAATCTAGGGTTTCAATTTAGTAAATTTACATGATTCAAATCAAAATTAGAGAAGAAAAGCAACACAAAATGATATATCATACCGATTCATACTAATTAGAGAACAAAACTTCTTTGATTTGAGCGAAATCCTTCACATAATAATTTTTTTATGAACTAATCATGGTGATTCATATATAAATATAATGATGGAGAAGATGAAGAAGAAGCAGAAGAAGGGTTGGGTGGCTCATGTTTGATGGAGGTGGTGGTTGTACTTCTCTATGTTAACTGAACTCTATAAGAAGAACAAGAAAAGATACGGAGGCCATTGTAAGTGTTTAACTCTGTTGAAGAAGAAAAAGAGAGAGGTGAGCGGCTGGATTAGGTTACTGGAGGATATATGAGAAAACAGAGGGTTAGGATTAAAAATATTCTAAAAAATATAGGGTTAAGATTAAAAGAAATGAGTGACCGGGATAATCGGTCCGGTACATGCCGGGATTATAGTTAGAACCGGTACTTGTCCCGGTCTACACCGATTCTCATGTCCTATTCCTGATCCTATACCGCTTTTTTCAGTTCCGGTCCGGTTCAGGTTCGGTTTTTTTGGTTCCAAATCGGTACATGTCTTCTTAACCGGTTCTTGTGCAGCCTTATCAAGAGCCCCAGGCACTGGAGCACCAAATCTGGACCAAAAAGACGGGCTCATGCCAAACGGCCCACCAAACTACGGACCGTACGGTTCTTATCTATTACGGCTTCACTGCTTCACCTCTTTCAGAGATAAAACACACACCTTTGTTTCCTCTAGGTTTTGATTATAGGGAAGAGGAAAAAAAAAATGAAGAAACAACTCTTATCTTCAGCACCATGGAGAGGAGAAGATGAAGATAATGAAGAGAAATTCAAAGATGGAAAACTCAAATTAACAAGCCAATCCGGAGGTGATTCTACCATGTATGTTCCTGGAAAGAAATCAGTTTCTTCAAAATCCAATGATAAGAACAGCCTCAATGATTCTCTTTCCGAAATTGACCCAGAACTTAGATACAGCTTTCAGAGGAATGTTATGGTATTGGTTTCTCACTTCTTATATTCTTTCAATTTTGTGGTTTTTGTTGTTCAATTGAATGTGAAATTTTACTGGGGTTTTAGTTTTTTTTTTGTTTGCCCGATTGAGTGCAATAGATTGTTTCACTAGGACTTCAACTGAATGCTATACTCTTGGTTCTTCTTCAGAATCATGCTCAAAGACGAGTAATAATTATAGCTTATTCTTTTGCACAGTACATAAGTAGTGTCATGGTGATTTTAGGAAGTTTTTGATCTATCTAGGTCAACAAAATTGGTAGCATGTCCAACCCATTTTCCTCTTGCACGTGAAATTGATTGAGAGAGTTTAATTGGGTATGCTGGCTATGGGATGTTTAGAGTCTAATGTTGATTATGTCCATATAGGTTAACCTGTTTATATCTCTTCATTTGAGACAGCACTTAAAAAGTTGAACGTGTATAACATGCATTGACCATTCCTGATTTTAGTATCCAAGTGATATCTCTGATGCTTTTATATAATTTTACCTGCAGTTTCTTCAACGTGTTTTTAGCATCGACACCCTTGTAAAACCACTTCCTCCGGCAGTATCATACAATGTTTCTCGCAATTTGAGCTTTTTTACTCGCATCTTCACGCAATTCTTCGGTAAGTTTGCTTTGACCAACTTCCAGTACTGTGTTTGTTAGCAAATCTTATTTTAGACAATACGGAAAAATTTAATGAGTTTTGATATCATCTAATGTTTAATGCCTATAATTGTTCTCACTAATTCTATTCCTCATAGGCATTTTTCATTGTTTATTTTGTGTACTTGATTTATCATGATATATGCTAGAGCAAGTTAAAAGAGGTACAGATCATCCTTATAACTCCATACGCTCTTGTTGAAGTATGTCTAGAAGGGACTGTAATAATCAATTTTTGTTTTGAAATCCAACTCAATGTGTTATTTATTGGGACGCTCTATTGCTAACTGCTAGCCACTAGGGCATTACACTGATTATTCTAGATATAAGAAATATAGACAGACATTTAACAAAAAGCTAATGGCAAAAAACACGCTTTAGAAGGAATTGTAAGGGTCGTAATTTGGACAGGTTAACCAAAATATAGAATTTAGATGCTATATTGGAATCTAGTGATGGAACTTGGTTAAGCTAGTGGCGATGAAGGTGAGAGGACATTTATTTTGGTTGTTTCTACATTTTCTGTAACGGCCTTCCCTACTAGCAGTCCACAGCAATGTTCTTTCGTTAGTTTGCCGGCAAAAGGGGTTGGAGGATGTTAGGTGTACAAGGTACTAAGAGTAATCATGTCAGCTACAATCAACAGTTCTCACTTCGTTGTCTTGAAATCCTACTTCACTGCGCGATTCCACATATTAAGAACGCCTTAGGTGGATGGTCTTAGATGATTCTACTACTTTCATGGTTTGAGAACTCCACAACGATGGCTTGTGCAATCTCAAAGTTGGAAATCTGTAGCTTTTAGGGTGTATAATCTGCTATTACTTTTTAGGCTTGGTATAATGTTTTATAACTTAATCTAGTACTTTTTAGGTTTGGTATAATGTTTTATAACTACATCTACTTTGTGACATTTTGTGTGCTTAGAACTGATTAGTCTCTTAAAAACCAATTTTTGATGATCTGTGATGATTGAATTTTACACCAATTGATTAGGATTGGAAAGTCTATTACTAGATTAGGAGTAGTAATGAGTAGTTATACACGATGTTGTGAAGGTTATAATGAACTATATAAGTGGCTTTCTATGACGTGGCTGTTGCGGACCTGTGACACTTTCTATGGTTCACTATACCTCCTAACTTTGCGCATAACCACTTGTATGGTTCATTATACCTCCTACTTGGTGTCCAAAGCCACTTGACATAGTTTTTGTGAACCTGTTTACGTGTTTACACTGCTATCTAGCAAAAGAGATCAACAGATATTCACAATTCTGAAACAAACTAGCCTCTGTCCATCTCCTTTATACATAATTTTTGACTGCTTTTACAACATATTTGCAGTCTTCGACAAGGTGGATGTGAATAAAATTGTTGCTGTTGTTCCCATATGATTGCTTAAAATAAAGTTTCTGATTCTTTACTGTTTGTAGTTCTTCAGTGCCTGCCTGCAGAAGTTAATATGCTAACAGTGAGAATAGCAGTTGTAAAGGGAGAATCAGAATATGCATCCATGTTGTGAACTGTAGCTCAATGTGTGTGACTGTGTGTAGTAGCATTGTTAGGAAAAGTAGTTTTTTATGAATGCATTCTTCACCTTGACCTATTTAAATGGAATCAAGTCGTAGTATTTATAGATGATTTCGTAAGCAATTTATTAAATGAAATTTAGTCGTAGTATTTATAGATGTGTATTGTTTGATTTTGTAAGCAATTTATAATGAAAATGTACCATGTAAATCAAGTACCGTACCTCTATGATGTAACTTTTAATCCGTTTGTGAAGGGGCTAGGACATATCACATAATGAATCAATGATGTAAAAAATCACTGTATTCTTCTCTAGTCTCTCTATCCATCAGATAGTGGATTCGGTAATTTGTGTGGAAACCAAAGTAGGCTTTTATAATTCAAAGTCTTGATTGAGGTTTGAATTCGTTTACTGGGATGGTAACCGATGTTCATTTCATCACCAATTGAGCTTTGGAATTTAGTAAAATTACAAGAACTTGTACTTGGTCAGTCAGGTTATCCTGGAGAAATTCCTGAAATCTTTTCTTATCTTATGATTCCGAGTACATCCACATTGGTTTATATAGTTTATCTCGTATATATCATTTGAGTTGGAGTAGAAATATGTTAACTGGTGTTGTCCTTTAATTCTGGTTCCCTGGAGAGATTAAGAAGAAACTTGATTTAAGTTTAATCCTAGACTTTGTCTGGATAGGTCTGAGTTCATGATGGTTTTGAACTTGGTGTCTATGTTTTTGGAAGTAACAAAAACAGTCATCTTTTTTTATTCAACAACCATTTAGGAAATCTGATGCTTCTCCATGTGTATTTTTCTCTCTCATTATTTTCAATTGTTTCAAGTGTTTCTAGTTTTTACCTTTTCGGAAATTTATCAACCGTTGGTCCGTTACTTTAGTTCAGTTTTCTCTTATTATATCCTCTGCCACTATCCATCTATTTTGGTGGATGTATGAAACTTGCTTGGTTTTCTGTAGTTGTTGCTGCAACTTCAGGGTTAATGCCTATGACGTTTTTCAGTTGGGATTCGCATTGTTTAAGTTTCATTAAGAACTGATTTTCACTTCTTCGTTGTAATGTTGTTTCTAAAATATGTATGATCCAAATGCCTTCCTATTTCTATTCTTCATTCATTCAGTGGTGAGTCTGGTAACGCTCTCTTTTTTTTGTTTGCCCTTGCAGATCCCGAAGGCATTTCTAATGCCCAAAAGTCACTTGGGTTAGGCCAAGAAGAGAAAGAACGACGTGTTAAGTAGTCCTGGAGAAGTAATAGGGTCAGTCGGTTGTTTGAAACTTATATCGTCTCTTCATATCAAAATTCTTGCACCGACTATTAGTTTCTGTGTATGCATTACTTTCAAGACATGAAGTTTGAGTTGTTAATCATACTCTTCAATATATATAAGTGAATTTTTGTTAGTTTAAGTGAGACAATTGTAGTTTGGGGTTTGGGGACAGGATTTATGTAGGTGTTCCCAGTTTTCATCGGTGTTAAAACTGCAGATATTTAGTCAAACCTTAGTTGCATTCAGGGATGTAACCTGGGAACATTACTCAGATTTCAGTGTTAGGCAGGAAAAAAGTTGTTTCAAATTGTATTTTAAGTTCTCTGAAACTGTCTTGATCATTCCCCCGTAAGGTGTAAGAAGCTGCTTTGTAGATAGGTATACTTGCAGTTGTAAGTCAAGAGACCAATGTCAGAAAATAGAACACCAGTATTGAGTTTATCTACAGAAGATATTTGAATTGACATAGTTAAAAAGTTCTAGTTATGAAGACCCAAATGATTAACACAGAAGAACAGTGTCATCAAATATTTACGATCTGCAGACTTTGCAATCTTTTACATACACCTATCTTGTAGCAGAATGAAACATCATCAACCACAGCAATTGCTTCTCGGCTGAATAGGCTGCCCCTTCATTTGAACAGCTTTTGCCACTTTCTTATTAGAGGTTGGGCCGGTTGGCTGCTGGTTTCCAGTTCTGCCAAAGAAAGAAAATGGAAGATCAGCATTATCATGTTAGTCGATTATCTCATGATATGCTGATGCTGAAAAACAAGTAAACTAGAGCGGAGAAGATCAAAATATGAGAATTCAAGGGGATAGTTTACAGAGAATCCAGTTGGGATTTAAACTTACATAATGACAGCCATAGAGGTAGTAGTATTACCTTTTTTTAATTTCAGCAGCCATGGTTAAGAAAATCTGTTCCACATTAATAGAATCTTTGGCACTAGTTTCAAGGAAAGAGATACCAAGCTTCTCTGCGAATGCCTGCAGTCCAGATTAAGTATGCTAAGAATTTCAGAACCAACCTAGAGCATAATACTGACTACTAAACCTTTAGCGGAATTTGAAGATTTAGATTTTTCACTAGTCGGCGGAAGGTTACCTTTGCAGTTTCGGTTTCCACCACCTTTTCTTCAACCAAATCGCATTTGTTTCCAACCAAAAGTTTGCACACAGTATCATTTGCATATCGATCAATCTCACTTAGCCACTGCTTTACATTGTCAAAGCTCTCCTTCTCAGTGACGTCATATACGATCTGTTTCAATCTCGACATCAGTATGTAAGTATAAAAACAAAATACCGCTAACCCTGACATCTGAGAGAGATACTCTTACAATGATTCCATGGGCCCCCCCGATAATAGCTGCTAGTTATGGTCCTGAATCTCTCTTGTCCTGCAGTATCCCACTAAACAAACACACAAACATATTGCACAAGTAACCGCTCTTAAGCTTCTCTAATATAGTGGAGCCATTTTCTGTCACAAAGAAACACATCCGGTTCAGGGAGAAATGGTACTTACGATCTGTAACTTGACAGTCTTTCCCTCAAGCTCTAATGTAGAAATTTTCTGAAAAAAGTTTCATACAAAATGAGATGTTCATAAACAAATCTAAAACAGTAACGGAACTTAATAAGAATTGTAATGGAATTTGATAATAAGAATCGTTTAACTCACAAAATCGACTCCGATTGTACTGATATGACTCTCAACAAAAGAATCATCCTGTGTAAACATATATATAAACAAAGATTTAATAAATGAACATTTCTTCCTTCCTACTTTAGCACATTCTAAGCAGCATATAGGGTAGGTTGATACTTACAGAAAATCTGAGAAGTAGACATGATTTTCCAACAGAAGAATCTCCGATTAACAAAAGCTTGAACAAGTAATCACTGTCAAAATAAAAACTTACACTAAATGTTAAACAAATATTAGAATCTCCAAAGCACAAACCAAACTATATGCTAAAAGAGAATGATATGAAGAGATCTTACTATTCGTTGCTCATAGCTGAAGAAATTTTAGTAACAAGTTTGGAGTTATGATGATTTAGTTTTATGTGGGAGAAGAAGAAGTGGAAGGAAATTCCAAATAGTTTTTGACGGTTGGGAAGAACATAATAAAGAGCTTTTACCTGTCAACAATCGTTCTCCCACAATCTTTTATTTATTTAATACTATTCGTTACGTAAGAAAAAAAGATCTACAGATCACAAAAGAGTTCCCTAGGAAGCTTTTTAGAGGCTCTTTTAGGTATACAAATGATTTATGTCGACTGCTTTTAATCATGACTCTTGCGTGTACCTAAATAGATATAGGAATGGATCCATGCACTAGCTAGCCACCACATGGATGGCAATGGCATTCCCTAAATGCACACTTAAAGCTTTATAGCCTATAGGAGTCCCTTGGCAAACTATTATGACTAGTTGTTGGTATGCTATGCTTTAGATTGTTACTTGTAAAATAGTTAAACTTTTATCATCAGCAAAGTCCCGTAGCTCAGTTGGTTAGAGCGTTGGTCTTATGAGCCGAAGGTCGCGGGTTCGAGCCCCGCCGGGACTAATTTTTTTTTTCCTCAACTTATTTTGTTTTTTTTCGCCTTTCAAATCATTTGCTACTTTTTGAAATTTCTCGCTGTACTCTTTCACAGCATCATCTTCCACTAAAATGTAAGGCTGCTGAACAAGTAGACCACCACAAGCAGCAGCTTTTAGAGAATGGCAAATCTATCTCATAAACCAGACATTTCTCCTTTCATTTCTAGGGTTTTTCATCCTACAACTCGCAGCTTCAACCTAATAACATATAAGTTCTCTTTGGAATCACTTGGAAGTAAGAAGATTTTGTTAATCAAGCGTTTTCAAGGATTAGCTCAGGTTCGTATTCCTTTTTAAGCAACTTGTTTATAAATTTCTTTTCCTTTTTTCTTTTTTTTCGCCCCAAATTAATAATTTCTTTTCATTACAGAAATGGGATATTCAAGTTCAGGAAACATTCAAGGGCGCTCAATCTTCAAATAACCAGTTGTTGGTTCATGTTGTCAGAGGGTAAACTTTAGTTAATGCGTAACTAGGTCATGGATATTTTTGTTGTGTCATACTGTATTAGTTTGTAATGCTTGATGTTTCAGATGGAGTTTAATGCTCAAATTTTTGAATTAGGGGTGAAAACTTGACCTCGATATCGAGGCGTTATAATGTGTCGGTACAAGCAATTGCTGCTGTTAACTCCAACATTGTGGATATCGATCTAGTTTTCGAAGGGCAACGACTTAATATTCCTCGTTCCAGATTTTTAGATGCTCAAATGGTGAGTGTGTTTATAGTAAACTCATTTTGGTTAATATACTTGATATGAATGTACAATTTATTGACAATGCTCAAAATAAACAAGGAACTAGATATAAATCAATTTCTTACATTATGTTCTCTAGAAGAAACACTTACACATAAGATTGGTGCAATCGAATACATGAGTGACTTCGCTGTGAACTAATTGTTTGAGCTAATAAGCAGTATTGTTTGTAATTTTGTATTGTCTTTTTTATTTCTTATGTGAAAAATGCATTCTGTGCAGGGCGCAAGATTGAAAAGTTGGTCATACCTCAATGATGTGCACAAAAGATACCAAAGTTCATTTAATACCTTGGTAGGACATGGAAACCACAAGGTGTTGCCTGTGCTATCTCCTCATCAATTACTACTTGTAAGGACTTTCACATAGTTCCTCTGTTGTAAGAAACCTGCCTTTTGTTGAATGTTTGTGCCATGAATCTGAATTGTGAATGTCATATTGGAGTTTTATCAAACTAGTGACCTCAACAGGCTTGCCTGTCTTATTATCAGGCTAAAACTACTGGTTATATTCTGCTTCTGGTTCCTGTTGTAGCAGTTTGCATCAGATACATAATCCATGTTTTTCAACATGGCAATTTCACAAACTGGAAGCATCAAGGCTTAAGTCAACAGAAGGGGCATAACTTTGGATCAAGAAGTATTCGCTGGAAAACCGCTCTTAGGGACATAAGAGAACCAGAAGGTCCAGAAGCTTCGGATTCCGAGGTGAACCTAGAATATGATGTAAGTCTCTATGCAAAATTTGTTGTCATCTTTTTACTGATTCATGCTTGGAATCACATAGGTGGTATTCAGTAGCTATGTTAGTTCTGCATCTTCTGCTTACAAACATGAAAATTCTTTTTTACATCTTTTCAGTTTAGACTTAATAAGATATTGTTTTAGGATCAATTTCAGGGTGTTCACGAAATGCTTATGTATGACCTTTGAGCAAGCAGTTTGTGTTTCCCTGGACTTGATTGCCTAAAGATGAATGATTTTGCTGAATTTCTCATCAGTTTCTTACTCTAGGACAAAGTTATCGAACAGTTATGGATTTAAGATTTCAGCTTCATGGGATGGGAGCATTGCCTTGGGAGAAAAACTGAGAGAATTGGGAGAGGGAGGACATGAACGGAGCATGGAACTGTATTGCATGTTAGATTTGCCTCTCTATCCCCAACTTAATGTGGGATACTAGGTTCAGCAGGGACCGATGCATTCACTGGGTATTATTTAGCATCACCGCCACTTTAGTGGGGTAGTCCATCAACTAACTTTTAACCTTGTCCTGGAAGATGAACCTTATCCATTGGATAGGGTGATCCGTTAATTCCCACAAGTTTCCCTTTCAAGTTTCAATAAGGAAGGCCAGTGATCTGTATAGTCTCATGTAGATGCAGTTCTGGTCGACGCCAGGGGTTTTTCTTATCAACAGGCCTTTACAGGGAAAAAGTAGATATCATTCATTGAGGGTACGTCAGTACAGGTGCTCCCAGTGTGGATAGCTAACTCCAGGGATACTTGGGGAACCTCAAAAATGTGCAACCTATTCAAGAACTGAAATCAGATTTAGTTGTGATTCTTATGTTTGAATATGCGTTAACCAACGAGGATTAGCCCAGTTTTACATGCGGCAACTATGTATGGAGTTAGGGAGTTGGAAGATAAAGGATGAGAAGATAAACTGACCAGTAGGTTTAGTGTGTTTCTACTTATTCACTGATTAAAGGAACTGAACCTCTTCCAAATGATCTGAGTTATGAACTTACACACAAAAACTATTTACTTATGTAGTGCATTTTCTTATGCTTTTTGAGTATTGCAACTTTTTTGCTGTGTAGAGTCCACAAGAAGAAGATCAATCTGAAGTCCTTCCATTTGAGGAAACCTCCCATGACTATACACATCTTGAACCTGCCTATCAGAAATTCCTTTTGGAATGTGGAATAAGTGAATCTGGATATTGGCGTGGAGGTTCGTCTAAATAGTACCTTTATGTTGAAAGCTACTGCCTTCACATCTGTTTAAAGAGGTTTGCTGATAGAGTTGCTGTAAAGTTCTGACGTCAAAATTATTTTCTTCTGAATCAAGTTTAATTAGCCATCTTTCTTGCACAAACCTGCTCAACCGGCAACAAGGGTATATTATGTTTTGTTTTTTTCACTTGTGCGGTTGTGTCAGAAGGAAAACCCAATTGTATATTCACAGTACTTGGTTCTAATTCACGTTTCAGTTTGTTATCAGTGACTACCAGTTTGTTAATCAATCAGCAAATGGCTTGGCGAATCATGCGGCAGAACAATTTGTCAACCAATATTTGGGACCAGACAATCCCAGCTTTTATCGGTCAAATTGTTTATCTTGACTCCGTGGGTACCCATATCCACGACAAATTGTAACCTAACCATAGTTAAATTTAATACATGCTTTAAAAATATGGCCCTGGTTCTGGTATGGCTGATAGATAATGAAAGAGCAGTCTGATAATTCTTATAAACATCCAAAGGTTTTGAATTGTGTAATTTCCAGTCAACAGTCGGACTATACATGAAAAGGCTACAAGTTTGTTGACCTTGCCTGGTTGCTGTTTGCTTCCTTTCCATGAACTGATTACTGCTCTCTCAAAAAGATGGTCAATGTAATCGAGTCCTCTGAAAATGGTCGATTCATCTTTGCAAAGAAGAAGGTCAGAGGCCCAGAGCCATTATGAAAGCGAGTTCTTCATTTTATGCTATCATCTGTGTATCGTTTACAAAGAAAAAAAATGAAACACGAAATAAACAGCAGTTTGTCTAATGAAGATATGCTGCACAAGCAGTGTACACTGAAAAAAAAATGAAACACATAATAAACAGCAATGAAGATATCCTGCACAAGCAGTGTACGCTGAAAAATGTTGATCCAATGTAATTAATACCTTCGGGTTACAAAAATGAAGCAAGTTATTTTCTTGTTGCTACACCCATAATTCGCGCCTCATGAAATCTTAGTCCCCATCCCAATATAACAAGCAATTAAGAGAACTAAAAAAGCATCTCATACCAAACACTTCACAAAATATCTGTCATCTATTAAAATCTGAACTGTTCCATCTATTTTAGAAGAATATGAAGAATCATACACTAAATCCAACAAAACATAGTAAAAGAAACACCTGTATAAGATCCCATGAAAGGGCAAAAAAGATCAATATCCAGATCCAGACAAGATGAAACATAGTTGAAAGACCAGAGACCTATAGAACATTAGTCACCAGAAAGGATAAAGAATGGAAGAAATCACCCCTTAAGAAGTAGAACAGCATGATTTTTTCGAGTTGGTATCCGATCCTGAGACATCAATTGTTTGGCCTTCCTTAATGCTAGAGGGTGCAGACTCCTCTGACGCAAGGTTTTTCTTACTAATTATCCTGTATATCTCTCCTAGGATTGTTTGGAAAGCCTTCTCAACATTTATTGCCTCAAGGGCAGAGGTCTCGATGAAAGAAAGCCCTTCCTTCTCAGCAAAACTCTGAGCATCTTCTGTTGCAACTGCACGGAGGTGCTTCAGATCAGTTTTGTTTCCAATGAGCATTATCACAATGTTGGAGTCAGCATGATCACGCAGTTCCTTGAGCCACCGAGTTACGTTCTCAAATGTTGTTGGTTTTGTCACATCATAGACTAGAAGAGCACCTAGTGCACCTCTGTAATAGGCACTGGTAATTGCTCTGTATCGCTCTTGCCCAGCTGTGTCCCATATTTGTGCTTTGATTGTCTTGCCTTCAACCTGAAAGAAGGAAAAATGGAAAATAGATGCAAAGAAAAGCTGATTAGTAAAAGACCTAATATCCCAACAATACAGAATCAAGTGGTAAATAATTGGAGATGAGAAGTCATCACTCTTTTGAATCTGAATCCATAAACAATGACAAAATTTGTAAGACAGCATCCGCATAAAGCAGATATTACGCAACCATGGTTCAAAAACTTCAAATATTTACTAGCTTCAGAGGCTGCAGGAATAAAATATTACTAAGCTTTGTAACCACTAACGATGAAGTCCCTCTCCCCCATTTTAGTAGGGGATCTCAATACATAACTGATTTCTAGCATAATCAAGGGAACCAAAACTTCAACTTCTGTATAAAACTCCCCTTAATCTTCTTTCCATCAAAAAAAGTAGGACCCGATCCAAACATGCTAAAAGATGGCCAACAGATCAATGTCTATCATATCAAGCCTAAACAGGAATTGCAGCTAACTCATATCTACCTACCTTGCAACTTCAAGAAGTGACAAGTTTAGCTAAAACTCTGGTATCAAATACTAAGCAACAACGCATATGATTAGTGAGTTGTACACAATTATAGTCTATAAACAAGTCAAATTTTCAAAAGAATACTACAACCCTAATCAGCCCTACCAAGTCTGGCAGTCAAATTATAGTCTGATTTTTTCTTCCTTAAGTTCAAGCACTATATACAACAAACAAAACATAGTTGTCTATAAGTGCGAATAAATAGATACAACAATAGAAAATGACAAATCACTTTGCAGAATAAATAGATTATAACAATGGGAAAATGGCAAATCACTTTGCAGTGCTTAGAAATCTCTACCAGTATCATGCATTCTTAGCAACTAATGTTTCCTCACTTAACAATAGCACCCACTCTACAACCCACCAAACACTAAAATCCTTAGAAACTCCAACTTTGTTGCAATCGATGGTATAGACTTTACTGCTGCAGACACCTAAAACGTATGGACAAAATTCTACCCTGGCTGCATTTCAAGATCATGTCCCTATCAAAAGTGCATCTAATAGAGTCAATTACTAGATGGCAAAGCATTCAAGTTCCTCTAATTATTCTACTTTTTCTTGAGGAGAAAGGTTAAAGTTCTACTTGCTCATGTCAACTTCCAGAACTTGAAGCAAGTTTGCTATCAGTATCATCTTTCATTCATTCTAATCCATTCACTTAGCATGTCAGCAGTGCCAAATTCTAACGAAATCAAGATGGAACATCTAGAAGTTACAGTAAGACAAGATTCATAGAAGCCAATCAACACATAAAATTCTGATTTCAAGCATAAATCACGACATTAATCAGATCTATATCATCAAAAACGTAAAATTATTTATACAACAAAATAAAATTTTAAATATAATCCGAAATTCTGATAATTCCCTATATTCTTATTCCCCGACAACTAACTCGGTTTCCGATCCAAAATGAATAATAACACCAGGAATAAACAAATAAATCAATTTTAAATGAGATTTCAGATCTCAATTTCAGATCTACGGTTAATAATCTAAGAACAAATTGAGAGAGAGATAGACCTGAAGAGTACGAGTAGCGAATTCGACTCCAATGGTAGATTTAGATTCTAAGCAAAACTCATTACGAGTGAAACGGGAGAGAAGATTGGATTTACCAACACCTGAATCACCAATTAAAACGATCTTGAATAGATAATCATACTCTTCATCCGGTCTTCTCGCCATCAGATTTTCAAGGAGAAGAGAAGAAAAACAAAACCCTATTCACTACAACGACACTCACCAATTTTTTTTCCTTTTCTCTTTCTTTCTAAAATTTAAACTGTTTTCTCGTAATAGTGGTCTTCTCTCTCTCTCTAAAAATGGAATGCAGGAATGAGTGAACGACGACGTGGGCGATGTTACGTGTTTACCAACAGACTAAAGTTCCATGATGCTACGTTATTCAGTACACAGTATTATCGTAATTCGAAAAGTATTATTGTATTGCTTCAAACCTCATCTTTAATGATGTATCTGAATAAAAGTTGCCGGCTTCTTTAAGCCCGTTCCCTTTTTTTTTTAGAAAAGTACCCAAGCCTATTTTTGAGTAAAAAAAAAAAAAATTATTTTGGGGTTTTTTTTTTTTTTTTTTTTTAAAAGAAGTATTATTGGGGTTTTGTTATCGTAAGAGCAAGTCCAATGAAACTATGCAAATAAGATTGTTTGTGCCTTTGTGGTGCGAGGTGGATAAGTAGACCGGAAATATTGTTTATTTGAATAAGCATAAGCCGAGCATACCATATTAGGTCGGTCGGTTCAACCTAGTCCGCTCGTCTCAAGTGGAGACGACCCTTGTCCCAGTATGAACCGATCGGTCTTGTATGGATCGACAACGGCTATTATTCCATACGCTCCCAACGGCTATGTTTAGTTTTACACTTGTATAAACACACTCAATCCACCAATGATAAACACACTCGAATACATTTCAAAAGATAGATGGCGTGTAGGAAGGATGTGGAACGAGCATTTGGAATTTTGAAGAGAAAGTTTCATATAATTTTTGAACCATATCGTTCATATAAACTAATAGAAATGAACAGGATTATGCTCACCTGCATCATTTTGCACAACATGGTAATCGAGGAAACTCGACGGGATAAAACATGGGTTCATTATCCAGATAAAGATTTGAGAAAAGATGTTCAATCCGCATGAGGTGTCCCTGCAAGAGATTATAGAATGGTGGAAGAGATAATTCAAAACAGAGGTTTACATTTAAGACTAAGGGAGGATCTCACTGCTCACTTGTAAGATGATTTTGGAAGAAGAAACCCTCATAGGATTTAGTGTTTCTTTTAGTATTTTTTTTTTAGTGTAATTTGATTTGTGTACTTTGATTTCAGTGGTTTGATTTGTGTACTCTGATAATTTAAGTTGCAAATTAGGATTAAATTGAAACTAAAACTAAAAGGATTACACAAAACAACTTAAACTAACAACTAAAGTCATGAATTTTAAAAACTAAACCAATGGTATGGCATTATTGATATCCTCCTCATGGTTGTCTTCTTCGTTGTCTTCTTCCCCAGAAGAAGACCCGTCAGTTGTCGGTGGCTGTTGCTTGGCCTTCTGTGCTTGGAGTGCATCAAATTCATCTTGCCAGAGACGAAGTTGTGTCTGATTCATCTTGGAAGTATCCATTCCCATAATTCCTCGCATGTGTGCATTAAAAATATTATTTTCAACTGCCTTACGACCTTTCTTCATTTATGAAGCCATTTTATTAGGTATGACTAGTTTATCAATATCATTTTTTTCTTGTTTTGCAAAATAACCTTAAAGGTTGAACTCTGATGAACCTGAAGTTGATGATTGTACAGCATCTTGAGCTTCCTTGCTGAGTTTTTTTGGATTTTTTCACACCGATTCCCTCCCATACATTAGCCGTTCCATTAACATTCAAATTATAATTGCCATGTACTGATGCACCAGTGTTGAGGTGAGGGTGTGATTTTGTTTCTGATGAAGAATACGGAGAACTTGAAGAACCATGCTGGGATTGACTACCATGTTGGGATCTGTCACACCTTCAAATGCTCTAAGCAATTTTTCGCGAATATATAACCCGGCAATACAGTGGTTCAGTGATCTCTTATCACCCAATGTATTTCAGCCTTATAAGATTGTACCAATACAATCAGCCAACTCTACCAAGAGCATGCAACGGAAGACTAACTTAGATTTTCTCTACCAAACAATGTATCCCATACTACAAAGAGGTTCTTGCCATGTATATGCTTCACAGAATTGGGGGAGTATAATCAAATCAACAGGAAACCAAATCCAAATGCATAAGCCAACAAACTCACTTTTATTAGCTTAAGGGGAAGATACAAAAACGTCCAACCAATGGACTTTACAAGATTATTCTCTAAGCCTATGCAGCAATCACTCTCTACTTCCTAAAATGGTTCCTCAACACTTGAACTATTGAACAACTTGTTTACAAGGGTCCTCTGGCTATTTATGATGCCAAGAACCAGGGCCAATCCGTATGCAATTATGTTGCACGCCCCATGAACAGCCATCTATCCATGGTCAGTTCCCTAACCGCCAGTTTCACTTTTTAACTGCTAGCTTTAGTGTTGGCTTGCTCCATGGCGCCACACCTGTCCTCAACGGTTAGGATATTCCAAACTCGGTTATAAAGTGATTTATAACCGTCTCTAACTTGATCGCACGCTCAGCACACTTGAACTCAAGTCCCGCAACATCGCCACTTGCAACTCAGCTTGCACTTTCACCAATTCCTGCTATTATGGCCTCGGATGCGCTATTATAGCTTGCATTGTACACTTCTCATCTGAATGCCATCATTCAAGTATTATGCCAACTGAGTCTTGACTTGATTAGTTCCATCTCCATGCTTCATATGCATCACTTGCATCTCTTTTAACGAGCAACTATCACCAATGGCGTGTTTGGCCTCACCATTGATGCATATGCATAGTCTAAGTCTTGGCCACAACTTAGAACCATGCCAAAGTCATTCCATGACTTTGCGTCTCATCCTTTATTCCTTTCTTGAGCTGGGCTAACTCTGAATAAGGATACACAACACTATCACATAATGTTGTCAATGCCAAGTAACCTTTCTTGTCTCAGCCGTTTTGGCGCTACATCGTCGGACATGCAACTCCATCTGCCAGGTTACCATTTCCGTGACGCGCCATGATTATGCGTCACTATGCGGACCGGTCATAGACCTCCCCCACCTAATCTGTTCAACGTCCTCGTTGAACGCAACATCAGTTCAGTCTTTACTGAACTTTCCTTGGCCTTGTACGCATCTGAGCCACTCTCAGAATCAACAACTTTGGTTGGCCTTTAACTTTGCCAAACCCTTTTTTTTAATGCCTAGTACTTTACGCCGTCACTTAGTTTGTTTGCCTTTCCATTGAGCATGTAAATTCCAGCTTTTTTGTCGCATCGTCGACTATACTTCAATCTCTACTTCATTCACATCTCAACACCCAAATGCCATTTGAAATCTGTTGCTATGCCCCTTGCATCAGCACACAAATTTTCTTACAAGCCATTCCGTGCCTAAGTGTACACTTCAAATAGCCAACATATCTGGGTGATATGTATAACTTAGCTTACTTGCCTTCAATTCCGACTGACATTGCACTCTTGCAATTCAACAGGCCTTACTGTAGACTAAGTGTTCTTCAATCATGTTGCAACACTCTTTTGAAAACTCGACTGAAATGCATGACATTAGCCATGACTTAGGATACCCCTAACATTAGACCGACTCTCCCATCGAGCCAAGGTTCCTCTTCACGTGCCTTTGAAACTAACAAGGCCTCACTTGTTCCTTCAAACTGCTACGCTTTAATGTAGCGGAAAAATATCATCATGTTCTTCCTAATTATGAGTTACCCTTAACTCATATGCTTGATGGACTTACATGTTCATTCTTGCTGCGTTACTCCATGCTATCGCTGCCAAATACTGTCGCACTTCTACGTAACTCTCCCAACAACAAACTTGCCTATGCCACCAACTCTACTTCTTTGCTTGGTTTTGCTTTCAACGTTTCTTATTGTATACTTTGGCTAAGTATACTTGTAGTGCTTCCCCAATGAACTAGTTTTACATTAGGCAAAAAGAGACAAGATTTTTGCTTAAACACCACCTTCATTCATTACACTATCCTTACATAAGAAACTTAGAGACTCCTTCCCTTTTACACCACTGTCCAACACTCGGCCTTACCGAAAGCAAATTACATTACCAAAGCAAATACACCAACTAAAGTGTGCTGTCTTTTTAAGACCATAAGATCAGCAACACCAAACTTAACTTGAAAACAGAAACAACAAACAAATAATATGCCAAAGTCTCCATACTTCAGCAACCTTGCAGGTTTAGGCACTTGCAAACAGCAATGCAATGCCCCTGCCTCATACATGTGCTAATCACGGAGAACAAGGGATGCTAAGATCCATAGGATATCCAAATTCCATATGAATCTCAGCTAAGCTTTCTTCGAACGAGCGAACTGGTGCAAACTCACTTTCCTTCCATTTTTCGCATTTCATGTCAACCGGACTAACTTTCCCTACACCCTTCACAAAAATGAAAATCCCGCCAAGGTGAGGCATCACTATTTCCTCTGCTTCTTTGAAAAAGTTGTTACCAAGGATCATCTCGAAATTATTTAGATGCATCACCATTATGCTAATCTGGCCACGCCATGCTCCAACTTCAACATTCGCCACTGCTATCCCCTTGATTGGCTTAGCTATATCATTCACTGTCTTTATGCAGTGATCAGCTTGATATACTTCCAAACCCAAGTACTCTGCCATCGACAAACTCATCACAGTATGTGACGCACTCGTGTCTGCCATGCCCCAGAGACGATGGTTGTGTATGCCAACTTTCACATAAACCAGGCCAGCAACCATCAGCCCATGTTTTACTGCTGCCGTTTGTGCTACTATGTTGCATAGTTGAATAGGATTAACATGATCCACTTGATCAGCTTCTTCTTTGTCACCACTACACTCAGTGACGATTGCGGACAATTTTTCTTTATTTGGACAATCACGCGCAAGGTGAGGACCCTTTCATAAGAAACAGCCACCTGCCTTGTTGTTCCTTGAAGCCAAACTATCATCCCTTTGATAGCTTCTCTCCTTGGCCTCAGAACTTTTCTTATCCTTGTCCATACACTTCTGGTTTTTCTTATCCTTGCCCTTCCTACTAGCATCAGTTGAGGTATTGACTGACTTATAATCAGCAAGGCTGTCCACGATTGCAATGGCTGAAGGTAGGTCTTTGGTACCCTTCCTTCTCACTTCAGCCTGAGCCCACGGCTGCAAACCAGATATGAAATTAAACAACTTGTCTTCCTCCGACATGTTGTGAATGTCTAGCATCAGAAACGAGAACTCTTTCACATATTCCCGTGGTGTACCGGTATGCTTCAGCTTACGCAAGCTCTTTCTGTCTAGCCAAGCAGCATTGCTTGGTAAGAATTGACTCTTCAATTATTCTTTCATAACATTCCATGTCACGATGCCTAGACGACCAGCAGTAAGGTCATCATCGGTTCTAGTTCTCCACCATAATTTCGCATCACCCTCTAGGTACATGCTAACAAGAGCAACCTTTTGTTCTTCTGGGGTTCTGGCAGCCTTGAAGTATTGGTCCATATCCCACATGAAATTCTCCAATGCCTTCGCATCTCTTGCGCCATAAAACGTCTTAGGTTCTGGGACTTTAATCTTCGTAAAGTCACTACTACTACCACCTGCAGTAGCTTGATCTGTTCCAATCACACCCATCATTCGACTCAAAACACTGATCTCATCAGTTAGTTCTTTCAAGGCTCCTGTGAACATGGTCTTAACAACATTGATTTGGCCTTCCAAATCACCATGCTTCATAGTTTCATTCTGGATTGCCACAAGCATATCAGCAACATATGTATCTAATGCTTGAATGCGAGCCATCATCGTAGCATCATAATTAGCATCACTAGGATGGCGCACCTCTTCACCAATCCCGTCTTCCAAGTCCGCTACCCTATCAGTTAAGGCATCCAACGAACTCTTCTTACCAACCATTACGATCTAACAATTTCAGCAACTAAACTCGAGCAAAACAGAGAAAATCTTCCAAAGACAAATCCGAAACAGATCAAACCATGCTCTGATACCCGTACTGTCACACCTTCAAATGCTCCAAGCAATTTTTCACGAAGATATAACCCGGAAATACAGTGGTTCAGTGATCTCTTATCACCCAATGTATTTCAGCCTTATAATATTGTCCCAATACAATCATCCAACTCTACCAAGAGCATGCAACGAAAGACTAACTTAGATTTTCTCTACCAAACAATGTAGCCCATACTACAAAGAGGTTATTGCCATGTATATGCTTCACAGAATTGGGGGAGTATAATCAAATCAACAGGAAACCAAAGCCAAACGCATAAGCCAACAAACTCACTTTTATTAGCTTAAGGGGAAGATACAAAAACGTCCAACCAATGGACTTTACAAGCTTATTATCTAAGCCTATGCAGAAATCACTCTCTACTGCCTAAAATGGTTCCTCAACACTTGAACTATTGAACAACTTGTTTACAAGGGTCCTCTGGCTATTTATAATGCCAAGAACCAGGGCCAATCCGTATGCAACTCTGTTGCATGCCCCATGAACATCCATATGTCCATGGGTAGTTCCCTAACCGTCAGTTTCACTTTTTAACTGCTAGCTTTAGTGTTGGCTTGCTCCATGGCGTCACACCTGTCCTCAACGGTTAGGATATTCCAAACTCGGTTAGAAAGTGCTTTATAACTGTCTCTAACTTGCTCGCACGCTCAGCACACTTGAACTCAAGTCCCGCAACATCGCCACTTGCAAATCAGCTTGCACTTTCACCAATTACTGCTATTATGGCCTCAGATGCGCTATTATAACTTGCATTGTACACTTCTCATTTGAATGCCATCATTCAAGTATTATGCCAACTGAGTCTTGACTTGATTAGTTCCATCTCCATGCTTCATATGCATCACTTGCATCTCTTTTAACGAGCAACTATCACCAATGGCATGTTTGGCCTCACCATTGATGCATATGCATAGTCTAAGTCTTGGACACAACTTAGAACCATGCCAAAGTCATTCCATGACTCTGCGTCTCATACTTTATTCCTTCATTGAGCTGGGATAACTCTGAATAAGGATACACAACACTATCACATAATGTTTTCAATTCCAAGTAACCTTTCTTGTCTCAACCATTTTGGCGCTACATCGTCGGACATGAAGCTCCATCTTCCAGGTTACCATTTCCGTGACGCACCATGATTATGCGTCACTATGCGGAATGGTCATAGGATCCACCATGCTGGGATTGACTACCGTTTTGGGATCCGCCGATCTCGTAAGGGGATTCCTTTGGCACAACATATCCATCCAACAAATCAGGGTTGTATCAGTTGAGATTTCTAAGGATGTGGGAGCATGCTTCGTGCTTAAAACTATAAGTTCTGGTTTGCAACAAATTTATAAAGGATTTGTAAATCAATTAAACAGTATATTAATGCAACTTACCAGATCGATATCAATATCACAACTTCCCCTTTTTCGGTTCATCTGCATCATCAAAGAAACCCAACTGTTCATATCTTTACTGATTGCACCAAAACGATGTGACAACCCGGTAGCATCACATTCTTTTGGATTCCCGGTTTCCTGATAGAATTGTGTAAAAATATTTCCCCAAAGCGTTGCATGTGGCTGTTGAACCTCATTGATTGGATCAAGCGTAAATGCTACATAAGCTTCGCAGATAGCTTTATCTTCATCCAAACTGAACTTCAGATCGCGAACTCTTTGTGATGCAGTATTTTGTGTATCTGCTTGACTTGCCATTTTCTTCAAAAATTTGTTTTACAGATAATGTAGTGAAATTATAAGGTGGGTGTGGAAGGTTTTACTGAAGTGAAACTATAAATTTTTGTGGGTGTTGTATGAGAAATTGAAAATGAATTATAATAATTTTCTATGTGGAGAAGGCGTGAGTTTAAAGTTGAAATCAACTGAATTTATAGTGAGTGAATTAGTTTCCGTTGGATGTTCCTAGCCGTTGTCGGCTATTAACTGACCGTTCCAAGATAGAATGACACTAGGCTTTGTATGATACGAGGCTCGGCTCAGTATGCCCCAATCGTCTCAAATTGAGTCGATCGACTCAATCTGAGACGCGATGTATAAATTCTTTTATTTGAGGGTTTGCTCATCCATTTTAGTTATTTGCTAGTCCCACTATAGGTGTATAATCATCAAACCAAGTTGTTTGATGTGCCCATTGGAGTTGCTCTAATTATAGTATAAAGTATTATTGTAATTAGGTTATGCGTACGGATCGATAGACAAGATGTTTAGACAAAAATATTTGACAAAATATCCTAGCCCGCCATTTATATTGATGTTGAACAATGCTGACCTAACAGCTGAAACTTTGCTTTTACTCGGCTCCTCCTAATCTAAGTCGATAGCTCTTTTTTTTTTTCCGGCAAGGCTGCGAATATTTGAGGTAAAATAAATACAAGATGAAAGGTCATGACTCATGACCGTATAGATACTGAATTTTCATTTCACTTACTAGGTTCATGCGTGCATTTTTTCCGCTCCGAATTTTTGCCGCATGTCGAATTTCTAACTAGGGTCATGAGTAACCCAATCTCCTGATGCATGTTTGCTCAAGGCGAATTATTTACATTTATCATAGGCTATTAAATTAATATATTTTTGACATCAATAAAGTGAATATCTATAATGAAATGTCTCTTGTCTCGAATGTATTGAATTGTGGATCTTAATCTTCCAGGAACTCCTTGAAAAGATCTGTTTAACCTTCCAGAACTTGAACACCGTAGAGTATCAAGTCACTACAGACACTCACCGACTATCAAACTTCGGATTGGAGCGTAGTTGGGTCCAAATTGACCCTTCGAGCAATTCAGCTTCAGTTGTGCTCCTTTATGTCTCTTAGATCTCGCAAGACCCTACACAACATAATTCCCCTAGCTAACGTTCTTCACAGGCCTAAGAGTTGTTTTAACCTAAATGAAGACTTACTTTTATAACTATTCTACCTCTAAGAAAATTATATTTGACATCCTTCAGAAAGATATTCAATTAAGGTACGAAACTTTATATGCTTACGAGGGATCTTCAAGAAAAAAGATATTAACCAAACTCAAGAATATGATGAACTTATCATCTTCAAAACTTATAGAGAACAGTCTAAACAAATTAAACCAGATATGATTTAAAAATCTTGTGGAATCACAAAGTCCGAGACGAAGAGTACTTCGTAAATTTTTATCTATCATGTTCATGATCTACAGTCGATAACTATAACGAATAATAAGATTGAGATCCAGATAATACGAACTATCAGGTAAAATATAGTCTGATCGGGCTTCACGAGTCCCTTAGAGAAGTCATTCAAAGTTGTAACCTAATACAGTTTCACCAAAGGAAACCTAGGTTTTAGAGGAAGAATCTAGCCCAACTAGGACATGGAAGTGTCAGGATTGAAATTTTAGTATGCAAGGAATCCTCTATTTATATTGATGAACAATGCTAAAAAGTCGAACTAGTTAACATGTTTACGAATTTATTTATACATAAAATAAGTTAAACTTCTCCATATAAATTGTGCATGAAATTACATATGTGAGAAGTTTGTTTTGAATTACAAAAAAGATGTACAACCTTAGTGTACCATGTGGTTTTACGGAGAGCCACGGTTAAGTTGATTTGGAATTGATAAGCATAAATAGAGTATGTATCACAAGAGCGAATCAGTTCGTGAACTGGAAAAAAAGTTTGTGAACTCAAAGTCGTCTCGTAACTCAAGAAGCTTTTGAATTTGTCAAGTTCGCGAACTGTCAAAAAAAATTGTATACTTGCACATAAAAGGTATATAGGAAACATTCAAAAACAACTAGTTCGCAAACTGTATGAATCATTCGTGTACCTTTGAATCAAATAGCATCTAGTACTATCTCAAAATCGAATAGTTCGCGAAATGTGAAAATCAGTTCGTGTGCGTGAGTAAATTGAGATTTAAAAGCAAGTTTAAATTTATAAGTTCAAGTTGATGAACTGGTAAAAAAGTTTGTGAACATTAGAAACTAACTTGACTACTCCTTATATTAAAGTCATGCGACTTGTTTCGGTAAATCGAATGGTAGATAATCTGAGTAAATAAGACAGTCATTCTTCACATAGATTTGGTGATGAAGTTTCCGTTGACGCTGTCTTTGAAAAGGAGAGGGCACCACATACACCACTAACTTTTTCGTTCAGTAACCTGTATGGAAAAACCTAATACAATTGCAAGTAGACCAACTTTATGATCCTTGACAATATGTATATAGATTTTGTATTACTATATCTTCACAATCAGAAAGTGTAGAAAATAAATTATGTGAACATGCTTGTTTAGAAGAGTCCTTGGACGATATCAAAAATCAATATCCAAGATCAATCTAGCTATATCCAAATAATTGAATCTGAATTCTGCCAAGCATAAAACTTGTTATCTATCTTTCAAGATATGTATTTTACAAAAACAAGTCTCGTAATCATTCACAATTAATATGGACTTATCTAATAGAATTGGTTACATACTACTTTTGTTATTCCTATTATAAATATACCAGGGCGTAACCCGTGCCTAAAGGGCACGGGAAATAAAAAAGCGGGGGTCTAACAACCTCACCCAATATTTCGATTAGCAATCTGTATGGACAACTCCGAGTTATTTTCTATAGAATCAACTAGACTCAATCAATAAAAAATACTTAAGGAGTTATTATCTCAATCTCTCGATTTGATTTACTTCGCGAGTCTAATCAAAGAGAGCTAACTTGGATGGTACCAAAGACCAATATCCAAGTGTCAATCAATTTAAATCAACAACCAATAAGGTCGGATATTCTAATCGATTGACCAACGCATAACCTGTATTATTTCAATTATATAAAAATATAATCCGGAAAAGAAATAACACAGACACTAGAATTTTGTTAACGAGGAAACCGCAAATGCAGAAAAACCCAGGGACCTAGTCCAGATTAAACATACATTGTATTAAGCTGCTACAGACACTAGCCTACTCCAAATTAACTTCGGTCTGGACTGTAGTTGAACCCCAATCAATCTCACATTGATCCAACGTACAGTTATGCTCCTACGCCTATGATCCCAGCAAGATACTGCGCACTTGATTCCCTTAGATGATCTCACCCATAACCAAGAGTTGCTACGACCCAAAGTCGAAGACTTTAGCAAACAAATCTGTCTCACACAGAAAAGTCTACAAGATAGATAAATTCGTCTCACACAAATAAACCTATGAGTTTTGTTCCGTCTTTTGATAAATCAAGGTGAACAGTAACCAATCAATAAAACCAGACTTATATTCCCGAAGAACAACTCAGTTTTATCAATCACCTCACAATAGTCTTAATCGACGCAGCAAAAAAAGATATTGTGGAATCACAAACGATGAGACCAAGATGTTTGTGATTACTTTTATATCTTGCCTATCGGAGATAAAAATATCAAGACAATTATTATAATCGTACTCGTACGATAGAAACTTCAAGATCAGATCACACAACTACAAGAAAAGTAGTATCGGTCTGGCTTCAGAATCCCAATGAAGTCTTTAAGTCGTTAACCTGGTTTTAGAAGAAGAAAACCAAAGGTTAAAGGAGAATCGACTCTATCTTAGCAAAATATTATCACACAGAATGTGTGGGGATTAGGTTTCCCAGTTGCTAGAGTCCTCCCTTATATAGTATTTCAAATCAGGGTTTGCAATCAATGTTAGCTTAGTAACAAAGTATTCAATATTCATCGTTAGATGAAAACATGATTAGATACAAGCTAATATCTCTCAACCGTTAGATCAAAAACTAAGCTTGTCATACACACATGTACTTGACGATTTTGGGTTTGTGTAACCGTACCCAAACGTGTACAATAGTTGGTTCAATATTAGTCAACCAAATGGTTATCCAAATGATAACTTTCATATCAACCATATTCTTCTTCACCATAACTAGTCCAAATGACTCAAATGAACTAGTTAGAGAGTTGTTCAATTGCTATGAGATCTTATGTACTACACAAGACACAATTGAAACAAAAACGATGTGATTCACTCGAATCGATTCATGAACTATAAATCCACAGTTTGCAATAGCATTCCTTATATAATTTAAATAAGTTCACGAACATCTTTTTTAGACATAACCACTCAACTGGGTTCGCGGACTCAAGTAAACCAGTTGGAGTTCAAAAACTCCAGAAGAAATTCTCGGGTTCGAGAACTTCCGTCAGTTCGCGGACTGAAACCGAGCTACAACTCCAACAGAAATTCTCAGTTTCAAGAACTACGCTCCTTAGCGGACTAAGTTCGCGGACTGGGTTGACTGCTCAAGTTCCGGTTTTCACTTGATCAACAAATTTCGCAAACTTCAGTTCAAGTGCATAAGGACTTATACATATATGTGTTACCACAACAATGTTTATATCCCCCATTGGTTATATTGTCTAAACTCTCATTTCAATCATTGAAACATTCTCAGAGGACGTCATATAGTTGTTATTCACAAGCTAGTTTTCGTCAGAGCAATTTCCAAAGTGATTAAAACATATCATGACTTTCGTCACTAGGCAAAGATGAACTTGGCTAAAGCGAAAGCTTTACCAACACACATTTCGAGAAATAGATAAGCGAGATATACTTAGCTCGAAATGTCACATGTGTATATTCTTAGTCTATATAGTAAAACGACTTTTTTTCACAAGATAGGAGATATATTAGATAGACTTTTAAGTGATAGATAAGTTCAAGTCTCCACATACCTTTTAGTCGATGAAGATCCACTGGTTCCTTGAGTAGTCCTTCGTCTTGTATGATGATTGCCATGGAGTTCTTGAGCTCAACTACACTTTATATCCTAGTCCGAGACCTTAGTTATGGTAAACTATAAATCAAGACTTTATAGTTTTGATCACTAACATTGACAAACATGCTTTATACAGCAATGCATGAGAGTTCGACCGAGCAATGCTCTAACAATCTCCCCCTTTGTCAAATTTAGTGGCAAAACTATTAATACATATGGAATACAAAAAATATATAAATAAACTTTGTAGCTCCTATTCCAAATATCTAATCTTCAACAATACTCGAAATCTTCGTCACTTCCAAGTAGTCCAATGATCCCAAAGGTTGTAAGTTTTGTATCATCGTTGTTGAAAATCCGTAGCTATAACAATGAGAAAAGCATTGGTTCTCAATCATTGTTATACAGTGTCATAGTATTATTACACATCGTCAAAGTCCAATTGCATCACAACTTCAACAACAATACTATTGTGATACTTTACTCCCCCTTAGTCAATACTCCATCTCACATGGAAACCACTCCCCCTTACATAATGATCCGAAAACCATATGTATTTGTAGTGTGAACTACATATTAATTCTCCCCCTTTTTGTCAATAAAATTGGAAAAGGTACAAAAACGGGATCCTAATGAAATTTCTGTAAGAGACATTTCATGACCAAAGGTAAATGTGTATCATCTTATTTAGATGCAATCATAAAGCCGAAGCTAAATGCATTCATCAAGGAATTTATAAAGATACAAGATAACCCCTCTAATATTCCATAGCCGCACTCCCCACAAAGATTTGGCAATTAAGCACAAGTTCCAAAGAACTCTCCCCCATAATATGTCATCCCCAAGGGAACAACAAGAGCGACCTTAATTTCAAAAGAAAAGAAGGATTTCTTTAGACTCAACAAATTGCATTCAAGTATGAATTTGGAATCCAACAAGAAATATTCAATCAAATTAACTCAAGCGAACCAAGATTAATTTGACTAAATATGCTCAACACAAGTAAACTTATGGAGACTTAAAAAAATAAATTAGATTGATTACAAGAAAACTTGCAAATAATCTAATTGGCATACTCAACCAAACTAATTACAAGAGTAATCAATTGAATTGGCCACACTCGACATAAGAAAATCTATGGAGCAATGACTAAGTTAATCACGAATAATCAACCCAGTCGAAGAGATGCTCAACATAAGAAAAACTTACGGAGTGTTAACTAAATAACCATACTAGATGATTGATTTAGTTCATTTGGGCTCAACATAAGAGATCGTGGAACCCCGACTAAGATTATCATAAGACATGACAACCTTGACCTTACATGTACTCAACATAAGAAAACTTATGTAATACAAACTAAATAACCACACAAGTTGATTAATTTAGTTCTTAATGCTCAACATATAACATCTCATGGAACAACCAACCATGCCAATAAGGAATCGACTTAGTTGTACGTATCGTGCTCAACATAAGATACATAATGGAGCCTCACAGTAATACACAAAAGATAGATCAGGGAAGCTTAATTACTGCGGAATTCACAAGGATTCATTCTATGTTTCCATCACCATTTGCACAATGACACACAATAGACATAATCCTTGAATCACAAAATATTTTAACCTATATTACATCAATAATTGACAATATAGGCTTAACTTTTGTGTTTGTCAAAAGTTTATTCATCCTTTTATCAATATTTGCATATCAATTCACGAACGACTTTACTTTTCACAAAATATGGGACAATCAAGTTCACGGACGTAAACACACATATCCCATCAAATATTGCAATATATAAAATCAAAAGATTAATACTGCAACCATCATCTTCCAATCAAACTTAGAATTTTTTAACCAAAAAATCTAAAAACAAGAAGATGAAAAACATTGGATATATCTATGTGTAATCACAATAATGGATATTCCAAAACACTAGTTATTCTTCAAAACCGAAGAGAAACAATAGAATATTAACTAGACATTAAGACCTTCGAAGAATTCATTATCATCCTCGAACTCTTTGTCGTTAATAGCCATGGGAACATAAGGTTCATTAAGAAAGGAGTTTATATCGATGAACCTTCTTGGTTGCTGTTGTCGAACCAGGGCCTTCTCAATATCATGAGTCTTATACACAAAAGCCGTTATTTGTTGAATCTCCTTTCGCAGCTTCTTCAACACTTCAAGAACATCAGAAAACTTCTGAGAATTTGAATGAACAACTCTTGGCTTCCTCATATTCCTTTTTTTTTTCAAGGTTGGAGGCAATGGAGATTTTTCTTTTTTCTACATGATTGATGGCTTAACAATCACATTACCTTCTTTTTCATCAGAAGACATCTGTTTGTACCGTGAATAAAATACACGGGAGGCACACAAATCAATACGATGAGCCATACAAGGAAGGTTAATGCAAGGATTTATGCATGGAAAATTAATGCCAGGAGGCATGCATGGCAAGTCAATAGGCATGTAGGAGCCATGCGAGGAAGATTTATGGCCATGCAGAATTAATATATTTTATGGCCATGCAGAGTTAATACATATTAATATAGTTTATGGACATGCAGAATTAATACATATTAATACCCAGAGGCATGCAAGGAAATTTAATATGATTTATGGCAGGAGGCATGTAGGGAAATTTAATAAAATTTATGGTATGGAGGCATGCAGAAGAACTTAATGCAATTTATGTTTACCTCATAATGAGGGTAAGACTTTTATTCACAATTATATAAATAAAGGAGCAAGGGGGTAGCCAATAGAAAAAAAGAGCATTGTAAGAAAAATATCTCCCCCAAGGGGATTCGTCCGTGGATGTAGGCAAACAATGCCGAACCACGTTAAGCCCGTGTCTCTTTATTTTTCCTTCAATTCGTCTCCAAACACTAAAAACACACCAAATAATCAATTCAATCGTGTTTCGTGCCCAAAAGTAATTTTGGGTACAAATATTGGCGCCGTTGCCGGGGATTCGTTAAAACTATCATGCTTTTCCAGTGAGAAGAGTGCGGAGAAATCAGAGAAAAAGATAATGATAATTAGGGTTAAGAAAAGATGTAGCCGAAACAGTGAGGATGGAAACCTTGCATCATCTAAAATTCGTGTTCTTAATGGTATGTTGTTGTCAATCAAATACTGACGGAATCCACACTTTCACTTCTTCCCCATCCCGTCTTTAATCGGTTTGCGCATTTTTTTTGTTCCTTTCATCTATTTTTAATTTTAATGATAGTATTGATCAACATATTGCAAATAGCTTGAAATTACTTTTACAACTCAGTTTAAAAATACAAATCATAACGTTATTGGAGTCTTTTGCTTTATTACTTTATGCGCATGATCTGGTGCTTGTTAAACTCTTCAGTGGTTGTTTTAAGCCATTTAACTGACTTAATCTTGTGCTTGATATTTCACTGAGTACAATTGCCGAGAACACAAAAGCATCCTAAGAAAAATTGCCTGAGTTCCACTAAAGCATTAAAAATGGCGCAAGGTCGGTTTGATTACAGAAGCCACTTTATCTCCCAACACTGTTGTGCCAACTGGGTTCCGTGATATATTTCCACGTCAACATACACGGCGCCACGTCAGCGAAGTATGTTTAATCTGTTTCCACGATGTTTCCATATCAACATTATTCGGGTGCCACGTCAGCAACATTGCCCAGTCATCTCTGCCACGTCTGTCAGTTGATCCAGTCAACACTGTCACGTATGCAACAGAAACATGTGCTTCCTTCCCAACCTTGTTTCGACAATAATGTATTCGTTTTAAGTCCAAATTGAGTGATTTTTGGCTCGTTAGAATCGTCTTTCAATTCCCTACAATATAGAAGCAAAAAATCCAGTGTTTGAGAAACTTTCATGGTGCAATTGGAGCAGCAACATGATCGAGTTCAAGGTTCGTGGATAGCAACATGACCAGGTGAGAGATGAGGATTGCTTAGACCCTTAAATATTTAGCCTTGCATCACTTCGCAAGCACCTAAAGCCTCACCTTGCACGTGAGCACATAAGTCTTGCTTTTATCGCAAGCATAAAATCTCGTCTTGAACACGAGTATGAAAGACTTGCACCTTGGCAAGCATAAAGTCTTGTCTCAACCACGAGCCCAATGCCCGATATTGGTCCAAAGACTCGTACTCAACACAAGCAACAACCATCTTGACCGAGCAGCAAGCGCTAGCCTTGTTACATTGCGAGCAAAAAGCCTTGCCCCAACCGCAAGCACACACTACATTCTGCTCAAGACTCGACTAGCTATCGAGCATCACAAGTCCACTACGTGGCAAAAAAGTCTCGTCTAGCACGTGAGAAAATTTTATTGCAGATTATCACAATTGGGGGAATTTTTGTAATATCTCTACTCACGCTTGGGGGCGACTGGCGAGTTACGTCATTGACGCGAAGGAAAAAGAAAATTCTTAACCCCCAACAAGTTGGAGGTTAAAATGGGGCGATGTTTTTACCGTGAATAAAATACACGGGAGGCACACAAATCAATACGATGAGCCATGCAAGGAAGGTTAATGCAAGGATTTATGCATGGAAAATTAATGCCAGAAGGCATGCAGGGCAAGTCAATAGGCATGCAGGAGCCATGCGAGGAAGATTTATGGCCATGCAGAATTAATATATTTTATGGCCATGCAGAGTTAATACATATTAATATAGTTTATGGCCATGCAGAATTAATACATATTAATACCCAGAGGCATGCAAGGAAATTTAATATGATTTATGGCAGGAGGCATGTAGGGAAATTTAATAAAATTTATGGTATGGAGGCATGCAGAGGAACTTAATGCAATTTATGTTTACCTCATAATGAGGGTAAGACTCTTATTCACAATTATATAAATAAAGGAGCAAGGGGGTAGCCAATAGAAAAAAAAGAGCATTGTAAGAAAAATATCTCCCCCAAGGGGATTCGTCCGTGGATGTAGGCAAACAATGCCGAACCACGTTAATCCCGTGTCTCTTTATTTTTCCTTCAATTCGTCTTCAAACACTAAAAACACACCAAATAATCAATTCAATCATGTTTCGTGCCCAAAAGTAATTTTGGGTACAAACAACATCATTCTTGGAGCATCCATAAGTGTTTGGGTTTGTGAGAGGAATTTACAATTATCTCAACAAGTAGTCTTAAGATAAAGGGAGGTTTTAGAGAAGGAAAAAGGAATGTAGGGTTCGAAACCTAAAACAGGTTCGTGGACGATCAACTCTTATCCCTATAAAGACTAGAATTGTCGATAGTACCCTTTCTTCTATTTGATAGACAAAAAGGAAAAATACTCATAAGAAAGGAAAACAAAAAACTTTTCCTAAAGCCTGAGAGGTACAAAATCATTGTCTCTTTTGATCAGGCACATGAGACAAGATTTTAAGAACAACACAATCAAGTTGCATTGTGGTGAACTACAATTTGTCCACCAATTTCCTCTTGTGGAAAATCCACAGACTTTTGTCTATCAAAATAGTTTGACCATACTCTCTTCTCAAATGGTCTTGGTTTTTCCTTGAAAACTAACTTATTAGACGAAGATAAAATCTTACATACCTCTGCGGTCTTCTGAGAAAGTTTAAGCTTTCTTGCTAGATGATTTGCTCTTCTTGTTGACATGTCTTTGCTTGTGTTTGAACTTGAAACTATTTGAGAGTTCATGACCTTTTAATGAACAATACGAGCACGTCACACTTGGATAGTAATCAGGCTTCTGAAATGTGCAAGCAGCGAGGCACATTATGGATCCTAAAACATTATAAACAGAGTTTCCAAGAAAATGGTCAACCTTTTCTTCCAGAATGGTTGGATTATCTTCTGAAAGAATATCAAAATTGATATGTGTATTGCTAAAATTATCAAAATCTATATTTTCACCAAGAAGAGAAACACTTGATTTCCATCTTCATTGGAGTCATAGCTTTCAGACATTTCATCAAGAGTTGCTGCAAGACCTTTGTTCCTAGTGTATTTTCTACGATTTGGACACTCGTTTGCAAAATGACCAAATCCCTTACACTTAAAGCATTGAGGCATATCCTCATCATCAGTTTCATTAATATCCCTGTTTTTAGGAGGAACACGATTATGAGTTTTGACTGATGCCTTTGGCTTATCTCTGGAGAACCGTTTACTTCTCTTCAATAGAAGATCCCTAAACTGTCTTGTGATCATCGAGACTGATTTGTCAAGATCTTCATCTGATGAGTCTGTCTCAGTGTGATCATCTTCACACTTTTTTACTTTTATCCAATAATTTAATTAGTATCCTTTAGTGTTTTGAACGCAACATCCTTAGATTTGGATGAATGTTCATGATCAAAGATCTTAAGCTTTTCAACCAGCGTATTTCTGAAGAGATTATCTAGGTTATTTCCTTCAAAGATGGCATGCTTCTTAGTATCGTATCTAGATGGCATTGATCTGAAAATTTTCATCACAATGTCCTTTTAAGGAATAGTCTAACCAATGCAAAAGATGCATTAACAATTTCAGACACTTTGTGATTAAACTCATCAAATGTTTCTTCATCTGCCATACGAAGGTTTTCCCAATCGGAACTAAGATTCTGAAGCCTAGCTTCCTTTTCACTGGTATTTTCTTCAAATACGGTGGCTAAGATATCCCAAGCTTCTTGCGACTTAGTACAATTAGACACATGGTGCTGAAGATTTGGGGTAATGGCATGTAAGATTGCATTCAAACTGTCAGAGTTTTGCTTTCCTGCAAGAATCTATGTCGGAGTGCATTCCGCAATATTCGTTGGAACATTTACATCTCCAAATACCTCAATGGGATCATTATAGCCATTAACAACATATACCTATGATTCGAAATCACATGCTTGAAGAAAAGCGTGCATAGAAATTTTCCACCATAAGTAATTAGTGCCATCGAAGACTGGTGGTACGTTTATTGAGATAGCACCTCTATCCATAGAGTCAGATCGCTTACAAACACAGACTTAGAAGGTCTTGAACGTGTTTTCATGCTCTTATACCAATTGAAAAAGCGGGGGTCTAACAACCTCACCCAATATTTCGATTAGAAATATGTATGGACAACTCCGAGTTGTTTTTTAGAGAATCAACTAGAATCAATCAATAGAAAATACTCAAGGAGTTATTATCTTAATCTCTCAATTTGATTTACTCAAGCAAATGTGATTTGAGAGTTCAATCAAAGAGAGATAACTTGGATGGTACCAAAGACTGTCAGGACCTTGCTATGGGATGTCTCACTTGTTAAGGGCAGGACAAATACTATTTAGTAAAAATAGTAATACTAGTCGTGTGAGTGGCTTGTGCCGATATTTGAGACTGTTTTCCATTATAAGCTTTAATCTTCTGTAATCCCTCATGATGAAAAATTAATCTAAGAAACTTTTCTTTGTTCTTTAATCCTTAAGGATTTTCCCCAATTCTGTGCTAATTTGTAAGGCAAGTCCTTACAATTGGTATCAGAGCACTCTTTCCTGAGTGACCTAGCCATGAAGAATCGAGAAGAAATCGTAGAATCATCCTCTAGGTTTGACATTTTAGAACAAGCTCGATTTGAATCCAGAAAAGTAGTATACTACGAATTATTCGATCTGAGAATGAAGTCTATCAATATACTCTTGGATTTTCCCAATCGAGATTTAAATCTTCTACAGACAGAGTTTCTCATTTCTATCACCGAGGAAAGGTTGGCATCACTACCAGAAGTTGGGGATTTTGAAGTTACGGGTATGGAGGAGGAGATTATCGTAGAAGAAGAGATAACTGATTTTAGTCAAAATTCTCCAAGTCCATCAGTGGAAGCTGGAGATGAATCTCTCAATTTCGAGATGCTAAGTCCTTCGTTCTTATTTGAGGAAGAAATCGATGTCCAATTGGAAGCAATTTCTCTTGTTCCAAGATCAGCAACGGAATTAACTCAGCCATCTTCAAATACCCTAGATGAAGTTTTAGCAACAGATAAAGGTAAATTTTGATCTAAACTCAATAGTGAATTCTCTACTATTGATGTAGTTACAGATTTATTTCAAGAAGATTTACATACCAGTTTCAATGTTTCTTCTAAATTCTTACCTAATAATTGTTCTGATGATATCAAAGATTTATTTCGGCAACCTGCAACTCAAGGTACCTCTATATGTGTTACATTGTATAGTTTCAATTTCACTAATATGTTGTTTGATCGAGGAAAAAGGTGTGAGACCTGGTTTTGTGATTCCTTGTTGTAGGGTTTTGATGGCTATTCTTCAAATATATGTCATAATCATGCTTATACAAGAGTTGTCGAATTTTGGCTGGTTCTTATGTATGCTAGTAGGGAAGAATGCTCTTCTGGTGTCCTTATTTTTGCTGGAAAGGTAATTGATAGAGGAAAATGGTTTGAGTTGAGTTGGAATAATCCTTATTATACAGAGAGTAACCTTGGGTATGAACTGGAATCATTGTATGCAAACTTTAGTGGGTATTTAAATATCAAGGAAGGTGACAGTGGTGATACTAGAAGAGTGTTGGATAGAATATTGCAGCAAGTATTTCTTCGGTGGACTATTTCAGCACTTCAAAATTCCAGGGAAAGAAAGCCCAGGAATGCACAAGATATGTTTGAGAAGAAATCAGAACTGGGGTACCAATTGTTTTTGTTATTTGAGCACTTGAATGTGTCCAAGAATGTTAAAGTTGGTGTTCACTGGGGTAAAGTGATTCTTCATGTGACAAATGAAAGTGAGTCCAGCAATGCAAGGAGTTTGAGTAGTGAAGAATGTGCATATTATGGCATGAATTGTTCTGGTCGAATGTTGTTTGATCCTGGTAAAGTTGATAAAATCATGTTGTGGATTTTTCATCTTAAGATGTCAGATGTTTCATGTATGTTTCATAATATGGATAATTACACAGAAGCGAATGATTATGGGTGGGTTTATATGGTTGCCAAATGTGGTGCACTGGGTACAACATATATTGATAGTGTAGTCCAATTTATAATTTCTATGCAACTGTTGGTTACTGAGAAGGCACTAGAAATTTTTGTTAACAGGACTGATGGTGGAGTTTGTTATTATAGATTGCGCAAGGAAATTTTTATGTTCACAAATAAGCTGTCCACCCAAGTTACTAAAATCTTCAAGGCAAGTGGTGATTTATCTTTGTTCAAAGGCTATACTTCTATACTGATGCTGACATCTGTGAAAAGTTATTTTGAAATCCTAAAAGTCAGTTTCTCAATGCACTGTCGAGGGCCTACTTATGTGTTTGGTGGTACTCATCTTATTCCAGAAAAGGTTGTACATGTATTTTCGAGCCTTGTCAGTACTGGACCTTGTTACTTTTATTATGCTCAACACGACTGTCTTTACTGTTATCAACTAGGGTGTTTACATTATCTGCCAAAGACTAGTCATCACTCGACTAAGCACTTTGTACTGAAAGTGGGAACTCCAGTCTTGCTCGTAACTCAGATTCTAGATGTGATGTTTTGGTTCGAGTACTTGAAGTGGAAATTCAGATTGGTTCCACATGGGTTGTTGAGTATCGTAGGTGGTGATGTTTTCACTTGGGTTTTTACTGAGCTACTTGATGAACCTAGCTTCACAGTGGTTGGCTTGGGATATTATTCTGGTTGGGAAGAGTTTCCTGTGATGGGACTAGGCATGCCTATTCAGAATGATACTCGTAGTATGTTAGATTTAAAGGATCAAGGCTGGAGAAATCAAGCTCTCTTATGTGCTCACCCTTAAATTTAAGTAAAGTTGATGGTCCTTGTGAAGTGGATATTGGTTTTAACTAGTGGTGCTCACTTAACTTGTGCACTTCTTTGGGTAGTCACAGAAGGGGTTGTTGATCTACATTGTCCCACTGCACACAAATGCAAGATTGGTGGTGACAGAGGTACTCTTGGTACAACCTACCTTAGGGAAATAAGCACAAGGGGGTCAGGTCCACTGGAAAATCTACCGGTTAATCTTAAGAGAAGAACCACAACCTTGGACTACCATTATCTTACCAGAAAAAATGGTTTGTCATTTGTTGAGCTTGAAGTTGAAGTCTTTAGCTTTGAGGCTAAATATTTACTCATGGTGATTCCAATTTATCATGTGTTAGCGTGGCTTGATTATTTGAGATGGAAATTCAAATGGTTTTCTGTTGTAACTACTTTTGTAGTTCAGTTTTGCCTGGGGAATGTTGACTGCAAAACAGCAAGAGACAAAGTAGGGGGTTCTGAAGTAATGCAAGCAGACATAATGAACAACCCCCTGGTGGTCACTGTATCTTGTTCCAAGTTTTATCATACAACACCAGTTGTTATTATCATGGCAGTGGCGGGAATTCATGGTCATACTGGAATTGGTTACAAGATGACAACAAAATCATTTTCTACTGAAATGGATGCTTTGACCTTTCTCATAGTATTCACATAGGTGATAAGGGTTTACATTGAAGCTATTACGCAAGTAAATATTGCAGTTTCATGGGGTGGTGCTTCTGTTCGTGCATTTCGTACCGGTGATTATAGAGATAGTGGGCCTATTTACTTTTGGAAATCATTATTCGTAGCTGCAAGTGGTGTCATTACTAATATCTACCAGCCTTCAGTTGTAAAGATCCATGGTTGTTTACTATGAGGTTGGAACCAAGTACTCTCAATGAACCAAATCACCACAACAAAAGAATTGCCACTGCCGTATGGGGTGTTGGTGCTGAGGGATGCATTATTTCAGCTGGCTATTTTACTGGAAATCATCATCAGTGTTCTTTCTTGGCATTCAGTCCTCCATATTCAGTTTACTCAGCTAATTGTGCAGGTGAAACTTATCGCTTCCTTACTGCACTGACTCTTGTTTTTGTAGTCTTGCAAATGATTTAGTGGGAGGTAACAACAATGGCAAATTAAAATTATGGTGTCACCACTTATCGAAAAAGGACTAAAGGCAGTTGAAGACCAACAAGGAAGCAGTTGGCTTTCCAAGAAAGGGGACACATGACTGCAACCAAGCTTGATGCACTCCATTCAGTGGAGTGATTTCCAGCAATTTATGGACTTGGGTCATGATGTTGTGAAGTTCATATTTGCTACAACATTCGGATAGAGCTTCAAGTTGGCAACAGATGTTCTCTTCATGGGTCTAGCTCAGATCATATCCTTGAGGACAAGGATAAATTGAAGGAGTGGGAATTGTCAGGACCTTGCTATGGGATGTCTCACTTGTTAAGGGCAGATCGAATACTATTTAGTAAAAATAATAATACTAGGCGTGTGAGTGGCTTGTGCCGATATTTGAGGCTATTTTCCCTTATAAGCTTTAATCTTCTGTAATCCCCTCATGATGAAAAATTAATCTAAGAAACTTTTCTTTGTTTACAAAGACCAATATCCAAGTGTCAATCGATTTAAATCAACAACCAATAAGGTCGAATATTATAATCGATTGAACAACGCACAACCTATATTATTTCAATTATATAAAAATATAATGCGGAAAGGAAATAACATAGACACCAGAATTTTGTTAATGAGGAAACCGCAAATGCAGAAAAACCCAGGGACCTAGTCCAGATTAAACATACACTGTATTAAGCCGCTACAGACACTAGCCTACTCCAAATTAACTTCTGTCTGGACTGTAGTTGAACCCCAATCAATCCCACACTGATCCAAGGTACAGTTATGCGCCTATGCCTCTGATCCCAGCAAGATATTGCGCACTTGATTCCCTTAGATGATCTCACCCATAACCAAGAGTTGCTACGACCCAAAGTCGAAGACTTTAGCAAACAAATCTGTCTCATACAGAAAAGTCTACAAGATAGATAAATTCGTGTCACACGAATAAACCTATGAGTTTTGTTTCGTATTTTGATAAATCAAGGTGAACAAGAACCAATCAATAAAACTAGACTTATATTCCCAAAGAACAACTCAGTTTTATCAATCACCTCACAATAGTCTTAATTGGCGCAGCGAAAAAATATATTGTGGAATCACAAACGATGAGACCAAGATGTTTGTGATTAATTTTATATCTTGCCTATCGGAGATAAAAATCTCAAGCCAATTATTACAATTGTACTCGTACGATAGAAACAACAAGATCAGATCACACAACTACAAGAAAAGTAGCATCGGTATGGCTTCACAATCCCAATGAAGTCTTTAAGTTGTTAACCTGGTTTTAGAAGAAGAAAACCAGAGGTTAAAGGAGAATCGACTCTAGCTTAGAAAAATAGTATCACACAGAATGTGTGTGGATTAGGTTGCCCAATTGCTAGAGTCCTCCCTTATATAGTCTTTCAAACAGGGTTTGAAATCAATGTTAGCTTAGTAACAAAGCATTCAATATTCACCGTTAGATGAAAACCTGATTAGATACAAGATAATATCTCTCAACCATTAGATCGAAAACTTATCTTGCCATACACACATGTACTTGACGATTTTGGGTTTGTGTAACCGTACCCAAAGGTGTACAATAGTTGGTTCAATATTAGTCAACCAAATGGTTAGCCAAATGATAACTTTCATATCAACCATATTCTTCTTCACCATAACTAGTCCAAATGACTCAAATGAACTAGTTAGAGAGTTATTCAATTGCTATGAGATCTTATGTACTACACAAGACACAATTGAACCAAAAACGATGTGATTCACTCGAATCAATTCATGAATTATAAATCCACGGTTTGCAATAGCATTCTTTAGATAATTTAAATAAGTTCACAAATATCGTTTTTAGACATAACCACTCAAGTTCGCGGACTGGGTTCGTGGACTCAAGTAAACCAGTTGGAGTTCACAAACTCCAGCAGAAATTCTCGGGTTCGAGAACTTCTGTCAGTTCGCGGTCTGAAACCGAGCTACAACTCCAGCAGAAATTCTCGGGTTCGAGACCTACGCTCGTTCGCGGACTGAGTTCTGATTAGGTCATTTAGAAGTAAAACTGGACAACCATGTATTTTCTAAATGGCTAATATATCCTTGTTTAATTAACACTAAAAATTCTGATTAGGTTAATTAATTGAGTTTAGATTAAAATTTTGAAACTATGAATTCAGTGGATTAAACCTTTTATGTGTGTTATGAGTTCGATTTCGATCAAAAAAATTGGTTTTGAAAATGTGAAAAAGTCGGAAAGGTAGACGTTTAAATAAGGTGCCGACTAAGTTCCGCCGACATGGTTCAAGTTTGAATAAAGTGACGACTAAGTCTAGCCGGCATGGTCCGTGGATGAAAAAAAAACAGACTATTTGCATGCCGGAAGGGTATTTGAATGAAGAATATGTTGACTATCTTGGGACAGCTATCTTATGTTCGGCATGTAAATAATTTTTAACATTGATGGCTGATGTATAGTCGGCATGCGAATAATTTTTAACATTGCATGTTGTTGAAAAGTCAGCAATGTAACCTTGCTGACCTGTAGTTATACCCAACCGAAAACAGAATATGGGAAGATGTAATTCACTTTATTCATTCAATTTTGGTTACTACATTGATTGAAACATAAAATCTAAATCCTTGTCGACGGATTAACGAATGCACTTAGCATGTGCATTAAGCCTTTGAACCCCTAGGCGACCCTAGTGGACGAGTTATAGTCTCGTGAGGGTTTACATAGAGATCTACCCATAAAACCTACACTAAAGCCTTTGGTAACAAGCATTCAATATTCACCGTTAGATGAAAACCTGATTTATCCAAGCTAATATCTTTCGACTGAAAAAGCGGGAGTCTAACAACCTCACCCAATATTTCGATTAGAAATTTGTATGGACAACTCCTAGTTGTTTTCTAGAGAATCAACTAGACTCAATTAATAGAAAATACTCAAGGAGGTATTATCTCAATCTCTCGATTTGATTTACTCAAGAAAATATGATTCGCAAGTTTAATCAAAGATAGATAACTTGGATAGTACCAAAGACCAATATCCAAGTGTCAATCGATTTAAATCAACAACCAATAAGGTCGGATATTCTAATCGATTGAACAACGCACAACCTGTATTATTTCAGTTATATAAAAATATAATTCGGAAAAGAGATAACACAAACACCAGAATTTTGTTAACAAGGAAATCGCAAATGCAGAAAACCCCGGGACCTAGTCCAGATTAAACATACACTGTATTAAGCCGCTACAGACACTAGCCTACTCCAAATTAACTTCGGTCCGGACTGTAGTTGAAACCCCAATCAATCTCACACTGATCCAAGGTACAGTTATGCTCTTACGCCTCTGATCCCAGCAAGATACTTCGCACTTGATTCCCTTAGATGATCTCACCCACAAACAAGAGTTGCTAAGACCCAAAGTCAAGAACTTTAGCAAACAAATCTGTCTCACACAGAAAAGTCTACAAGATAGATAAATTCGTATCCCACAAATAAACCTATGATTTTTGTTCCGTCTTTTGATAAATCAAGGTGAACATGAACCAATCAATAAAACCAGACTTATATTCCCGAAGAAAATTTCAGAATAACTCAGTTTTATCAATCACCACACAATAGTCTTAATCGACGCAGCGAAAAAAGATATTATGGAATCACAAACGATGAGACGAAGATGTTTGTGATTACTTTTATATCTTGCCTATCGAGATAGAAATCTCAAGCCAAGTATTACAATTGTACTCGTACGATAGAAAGAGCAAGATCAGATCACACAACTACAAGAAAAGTAGTATCGGTATGGATTCACAATCCCAATGAAGTCTTTAAATCGTTAACCTGGTTTTAGAAGAAGAAAACCAAAGGTTAAAGGAGAATCCACTCTAGCTTAGCAAACTAGTATCAAACAGAATGTGTGGGGATTAGGTTTCCCAGTTGCTAGAGTTCTCCCTTATATAGTCTTTCAAATCAGGGTTTGCAATCAATGTTAGCTTAGTAACAAAGCATTCAATATTCACCGTTAGATGAAAACCTGATTAGATACACGCTAATATCTCTCAACCATTAGATTGAAAACTTAGATTGACATACACACATGTACTTGACAATTTTGGGTTTGTGTAACCGTACCTAAACTTGTACAGTAGTTGGTTCAATATTAGTCAACCAAATGGTTAGCCAAATGATAACTTTCATATCAACCATATTCTTATTCACCATAACTAGTCCAAATGACTCAAATGAACTAGTTAGAGAGTTTTTCAATTGCTATGAGATCTTATGTACTACACAAGACACAATTAAATCAAAAACAATGTGATTCACTCGAATCAATTCATGAACTATAAAGCCACGGTTTGCAAAAGCATTCCTTAGATAATTTAAATAAGTTCAAGAACATCGTTTTTAGACATAACCACTCAAGTTCGCGGACTCAAGTAAACCGGTTGGAGTTCACAAACTCCAGTAGAAATTCTTGGGTTCGAGAACTTCCGTCAGTTCGCAGACTGATTTCACGGAATGAAACCGAGCTACAACTCCAGCAGAAATTCTCGGGTTCGAGAACTACGCTCGTTCGCGGACTGGGTTGACTGCTCAAGTTCCAGTTTTCACTTATCAACAAAGTTCGTAAACTTCGGTTCAAGTGCACAAGGACTTATACATATATGTGTTAGCACAATAATGTTTTTTCTCCAGTGGTTGTATTGTCTAAACTCTTATTTCAATCATTGAAACATTCTCAGAGGACGTCATATAATTGTCATTCACAAACTAGTTTTCGTCAGAGCAATTTCCAAAGTGATTGAAACATAACATGACTTTCGTCATTAGGCAAAGATGAACTTGGATAAAGCGAAAGCTTTACCAACATACATTTCGATAAATAGATTAGCGAGATATACTCAGCTCGAAATGTCACATGTGTATATTCTTAGTCTATATAGTAAAACAAATTTTGTCTCAAGATAGGAGATAGAGTAGATAGACTTTTGAGTGATAGATAAGTTCAAGTCTCCACATACCTTTTAGTCGATGAAGATCCACTGGTTCCTTGAGTAGTCCTTCGTCTTGTATGATGATTGCCATGGAGTTCTTAAGCTCAACTACACTTTCTATCCTAGTTTGAAACCTTATCTATAGTAGACTAGAAATCAAGACTTTATAGTTTTGATTGTAGTTGCAGGATTTCCCACACTACACCCTTGTTAAGATTTTGCTATAATCAACTCATAATTGAAGATGAAAAATGACACTTTATTATTTTGGTTTCAAAAATGTTTACATAAATGAGAGAATTCAAGATTACAACTATTCTCTTGAAGTTTCTCTCTCCTCAAGATTCTCTTAACTCTCAAAAATACATCATCCTTTTCTGGACACATTGGGTCTATATTTATAGGGTAGTTATATAGTGGATGACCACTAAGTTTTTCTCTTATTTCGGGTTTATTATGAGATTGTATCGCGATAGTTACAATTTTCACTCTCGCCAGTTTTGTAATCATCGCAGGATAAACATGCTTTTCTCAAGTTTTCTTCACTCGTCATTTATTGCGTCGCTCTTTTGACTGATTTTGTGACACTCGCAAAGTGTAGTTGATGATCTTGCGGTGATGCTCACATGGAAGTGTTGTTAATCTCGCAGAAAAGTATTGTAGCGATATTCTGGTCCTACATCTAAAATGTAGTTGCAGGATTTCCCACACTACACCCTTGTTAAGATTCTGCTATAATCAACTCATAATTGAAGATGAAAAATGACACTTTTATTATTTTGGTTTCAGAAATGTTTACAGAAATGAGAGAATTCAAGATTACAACTATTCTCTTGAAGTTTATCTCTCCTCAAGACTTTCTTAACTCTCAAAAATACATCATCCTTTTTTGAACACATTGGGTCTATATTTATAGGGTAGTTACATAGTGGATGACATCTAAGTTTTCCTCTTATTTCGGGCTGATTCAGCGATTGTACCGCGATTAGTTACAATGTTGTCTCTCGCAAGTTTTGTAACCATCGCAGGACAAACATGATTTTCTCAAGTTTTCTTTACTCGTCATTTATTACGTCGCTCTTTTGACTGCCTTTGTGACACTCGCAAAGTGTAGTTGAAGATATTGCGGTGATGCTCGCTGGGAAGTGTTGTCAATCTCGCAGAAAATAGATGTAGCGATATTCTGGTCCTATATCTTGCCTCTTCTCATGTCTTTTCTTGTCTACAATTCCAGGTCAAAGCCCTAAATCTGAACCTTCTATCAAATTATTCTCTGATCATCAATGCTCTCGCCAGAAAATCATAGTATCGCTAGGTCAACTTGAAGCTAGTCTTCCTCTTCCTCTTTATGACCCAGAACTCCCATTATTCTATTAAATAATATCTGACGAGAGGTTCTCGCGAGCGATATATCAATTAGGTGGAGATTGTATCAGATTGCTGCTTGAATATGCTTCTCGCGGTGCTGATAAAGGATCTTGCTATCCTGAAGCTCCGAAGAATCCTCAATTTAAGGATATCCCCATTGTCTCTGCAGATTATACTGTGGACAATTTCTTCAAAAATTACAAGATAGTTCATATGAAGAGGGATAGTACTTGCTGGGGTGTTCGCTTGAAGAAAGAAAAGGTTTCTGATGATGAGGCTCTTATGTTAGACATTAATTGGCATACACCTACCAATCAAGGACCTCGCCATTTCAGCGATGATAAGTGGTTTATCTTTCCATTATGTCTTGAAGGTCCTAATATCTCTGGTTCTCTCCTATTACCTGCGAATCTCTCAGAGTATGAGCCATGGGTCTTTAACTGGCCTGAAAGATCTAAAGAAGTATATCCTCTCAACTTTTTGCATCATTATTATTCACTATCTTCTTCATGTTTTTATATTCTCGCTAATTATTTTGATCTTTCTCAGATTGAGAGAATGAAGCTCAGCTACCAAACTTTTAGAAAGCCCAACACTTTCTTAGCTCTTAAATCTTTCACGGATGAAGTAAGAAATATCTCTTCATAAATTTTAACAATATATTGTTAAGATTACAATATATTGTTAAGATTTTGCTATAATCAACTCATAATTGAAGATGAAAAATGACACTTTATTATTTTGGTTTCAGAAATGTTTACAGAAATGAGAGAATTCAAGATTACAACTATTATCTTGAAGTTTCTCTCTCCTCAAGATTCTCTTAACTCTCAAAAATACATCATCCTTTTCTGGACACATTGGGTCTATATTTATAGGGTTGTTATATAGTGGATGACAGCTAAGTTTTCCTCTTATTTCGGGTTGATTCTGCGATTGTATCGTGATAGTTACAATGTTCACTCTCGCCAGTTTTGTAATCATCGCAGGATAAACATGCTTTTCTCAAGTTTTTTTCACTCGTCATTTATTGCGTCGCTTTTTTGACTGATCAGAAGGCCCAGCACTTTCTTAGCTCTTAAATCTTTCACGGATGAAGTAAGAAATATCTCTTCATAAATTTTAACAATATATTGTTTCCCCTATTTCTTTTCTTCATTTGTGCTTGTAGGAAATTGAATAACTAGAGCCAATAAAACCCGTGAGAACTAAGGAGAAACCTTCAAAGTATAAATCTACTGTTCCTCCCAAAGGAAAGTCTTCTGTCCCTCACGGTGAAGAATCTGGCGATAAGGATAAATCTGCTGTTCCTCCGAAAGGGAAACCTTTTACCCCTCGTGGTGAAGAATCTGGCGATCCTCCTTTGAAGAAAAGGAAAACCCGACCTTCTTCTTCTTCAACTCCTCAACCCATTCCAGAAAATCCAAGTGTTGATTTGGATAAGGATAATAATGACGAGGATTTCAATGATAACAGTTTCCCTTCTATAAAGAATTCTTCTTCTTCTGATTCTTCAATGGCTCATTTATCCAAAAAATTTGGCAAGAATATGTTTGGTATCCCAAATGAGTATGGAGATGAAGCTATTAATGATATATCCCAGTCCCTCGCCAATGTCTGCGATGCTCCCATACTAGCTGATAGCGATACCCTTCGCGGGGTTTCAAGATCGCTGACTCCAAGTCTTTTAAACTCACTTGGCAGTCTGGTATGTTTTTACTTGTTCATCATTGTTGTGTTTCTATTGATATTTTTGTCAGATATCGATTTATATTGTTCTATCGCAGGTTGGAAGAGAAGCTTTTGCTGTTGCTTCTGATTTAGACAATAGGCGTATTACTTATGAAAAGAAAGCTACTAATCTTCGTCAAGATAAACAAAAGTTAGAAGCTGAAGTTATTGAACTTCGCAGAAAAAATAATCAGCTGGAGACTGAAGCTTCAGTTGACAAGCAAAAAATCTCTGATCTTGATAAAGACAATCAACAACTCTATGGTATGATTTATTTCTTTTCTCTTTTAATTCTTCTCACCCTATCGTAGCTTATTCAAGCAACCATTTTTGCAGATATTTATGGTCTTACTGATGAGTCTACACTCTTCCAATCTTTTCCTGACCCTGTAGATTATAATACCCTTCTTGCTTGCCTTAATAATTTTTTAAGTAATTTCTCAGATGATAAGATTGAATCCCTATCCATATATGAACTTAAATCCAAATTTAATCTCTTAAAAATTGAACACAGATTCAATTTAGGTTTGACCAACAAGTATAAGCGCTTTTATCTTGATTCGAAGAAAGAAGTAGATAGATTAAGAAAAAGGAATAGCGATCTCATTGACGAGAAAGATCTTGCCATTAAAAATGGCTCCAAGACCCTAGCAAACTTCCATAAAACTCTTCTTAATGTTCAAATGGAAAGAGATAAGCTTATCCGCGAGAATAAAGATCTTCTTGCGAGAGAAACTCAAGTTCGATCTCGTCTCCTTATTAATAGCGATGATGAGTTTGCTTGGGCTGCGAAGATTCTTGATAACGCCATAACTAATTTAGGTGTAGATATTAGTCTTCATGCTGATCAAGCGGCTTTAATTAAAGACATGATTTCTGAAAGAGAAGGTTATCACTTTTATGATTTCCCTGAATTATTTCCTAATTGAATCATCCTTATATGTATTAACTTTGTTATCATTTTCTCACAGCATCCGAATAGAACTATCGTAAAAGATTTGATGAGTTAGAAGAAGAGAAAAATCAACTCGCTGGAAATCTATCTTCTCGCAATGAAAAGTATTCTAGATTGAAGGAAAAATTGAAAATCTCGTCTTCAAATTTCAGCAATGCCCTTTTCCGTGTTCGTAATGAAGCTTTTAAACTAGTCTGTAATGATCATGGTATCCCTCATTTTACATACCCTGATCTTGCAAAGGAAATTCCAGCTGATTCCCCAAATTTAGTTATCTCTGATAGCGAAGATGAGGAGTCTAGCGAATATGATGAAGAATTATCTGGCGAAGAAGAGAAATCTGACGTAGATGGAGATGACAATAATAATGATGAAGAAGGAAATTCTGGTAATCAAGAGAAATTTGAAAAATAAAAGAGCTCTGATGAAGGTGTTGATGGATCGACTTAGTCTTGTTTCTTCTGTTTTTCTTCTTTGTAAATTTTGTATATTTACTTTTTGCTTCTCGTAACATCGCTGCGAGCTTCTCCGACTTGATGTGTAAACTTCTTTTGCTTTTATCTGTATGAATTAGAAAACAATTCTTTCTCTGCAACATAATCAATCAATCAGAATTATTATCCTTTAATTATTTGTATATATGTATCATCTAAGCAATTTTATTATATGATAGATGAATAATAATTTCATCATTCTATGCATTCCCATACTTGCCTCTATTATTCATCTGCAATATGAAAAAATTGAGTAGAGATTAGATATTAGTTTTGAATCCAATTAAATTTTCCTTAATATCGGCGATGTTATCGCTAGAAATTATTGCATAACTTTATGATTTTTGCGTAGAATCGCAAATATCGTAAATTCTGCGATTATTATCGCAATAATCTTATGGTCTTATTATGCCTTCCTAACTAAAGGTCTTATTTTTCCACATATTTTCTTTCTGCGACAAAATCGCAGGACATCTTTACATTTGCATGTATTGACCCATTGATCTTGTCTTATCAATTTTTCCAACATCTCTGCGACAATATGATAAGTATAAACTCTCTTGCAAGAATTAATCCTTATGACATTGTCGTCTTGCGATGAAATCGCAGGACGTATTTACACTTGTTAAATGTAAAAACCCATTGATCTCATCTTAACTTTTTATCTTTTGGATATTTGCCTTTGTATAACTTTCTTCACGCGACAATATGACAGGCCTAAATGTGCTTGCGATCATAAAGCCCCATGACATTGCCGTCTTTAGACACTTATCAGCTCCCTAATGGAGGGTGCTGCCCTTATCTTCCCCCTATTTTCCCCTTCAAGGAGGGCACATCGGCTATACAAGACTATCTCCTCCCATCCAGATTTGCCAACAACTAGCTATTTTCGCAGCCTCTTGTCCTTTATGCCTATATGGCTTATAGTTACAAGACTGCACCCTAAGTGGGGTTTTCTTCAGGCCAAGTGCATCATAGCCAAGACTTACCAAGAATGGCTAGGGTAGTTTCGTACGCCCCGGGCACCCTTGGCTCAACCGTGTACCTCGGCGCCTTGGTCATACTCTGCACTTCTTAGAAGAGGTCCTTAGTCGTCCAATCAGGGTATAACCCTATATAATTGGAAATCCAAGATCCCTCTCCTGGATAGGTTTTCTTTAACCCCAACATCTGCATAACTCAGGTTCCAGCAGCGGTATAACCTTTTCACTGAGTCATGTCAAGAGATACCCCTTTATATGACGCACTATTAGGTCTTACATTTGCCTCTTGCGAAATTGTATTCGCGAACTAAAGTGCGCGCCATAAAGGTTCGTCACATTCTATTAATCTCTGCAAAATTTTATTCGCGTTTCTCACGAGTATTGTAACTCTGATAAAATTTCATTTCTTTGATTTTCTTGTAAAATTTTGCAACTCTTTCAAACAGAGTACTCTTTTCAATTGCATTTTCTTCAAACAAATTCTGCATAAGCTTCTTTAAATTTTATCATTTTACCTTTCTACTTACTATTTTTTGGTTCTGCTTTTCTGTTACGTTTAGATCTTTTTTCTTTATCTGCGAGCTGCTCGCCATTTTCTTCCTCTCGCTGCTCTATTGAATCAATCATCAATCTTTCACATCTCTGTCACTGCTTGATGTTGTACTTCCAATTGCTATTCTTCTCAGCTCTTTCCAGATTTTATATCAATCTCATAACATTTCTTGCTTTCTCCCCAATCTCCCTTAATAACTCCGACACCATTAGGATGAGGAAACTTAACACACTAGTGGAAAGTAGATGCTACACCTAATATCCCATGTAGCCAAGGTCGACCAATCAGGGCATTGTAAGGTGATTCAATGTCAATAACACAGAACAAGATCTTGGAAGTTATCCCTTTAAATGGAATCTTCATTTCAATTTCCCCTTTGGGTTTATTGGCAGTACCATTTAAACCATAGATTTTATATGTTGATGGAATTAGATCTTCGTCTTTCCCACCCATGGTCTTATAGGTATGATAAAATAGTATATCAACTGAGCTGCCTGTGTCTATCAGAACTCTATTGATAGCCCAAGAGTCTTTATTTTCATCATAATTTCCTCCATCTTCTTCTTCAATTTTCTTTGGATTTATCTCTAACCTTACTACCAATGGATTATCATGCTGCTTGCCAGATTCTGGTACTTCTTGTGCAGTGAAAGATATAATTTGTTTCTGCCATCCTTCTAATGGCGAGGCTCTCGCGATATTCATTATCTCTCTTCCATCTGTGTCTCTCGTGAAGACTCTTCTTAGAACATTATCATGGAAATCCTCTATTGTTCTGTGTGAATGTACAATGGAATTACAAAACAAATTCTTTGCTTTAGCCCCAACTTCTATTACGAATGATTCTGCTCCTTTTATAATATTTACCCTGCGAATTTCTGGTGCTGGAGGCAATCGCTGAGATTGTGGTTCTCCTACTAAAAAGTGGTTTAGCTTTCCTTGGTCAATCATCCTTAAAATTATTCTCTTTACATTTCTGCAATTATTTACTGTGTGACCATGAAAGTAATGGTAAGGACAAAATTCTTGACTACGATTATTTGGATGTGGTTCTTTTCCCATATTCCATGGAGAGGGTATATTTTCCATTAAAATGATAGTTTCCCAGATTTTTTATATACTAGCATTTAGAGGAGGCATCTTAATTTCTTCCCATATTATCCTTACATTTCCTTGGCTTCTGAAATTGTTTTGCCTTTGTCCACCATAAGTTTCTTGCGGCTGATCAATCCTTTGAATCTTATTATTCCCACCGCGATTGTAATAATTCTTCTCCCTTTCATATTCTTCTTGATCTCGACTGCCCATTGCTACCAATTTCTGCTGGTTATCAGTCTCCACTTTCTCTTGTTGTGCTTGCGAGCTGCTCGCCACATTGTTAATCATTTTAGGAAGTAAACTCCCATTTGCTGCGATTGATGCGTGTCGTATGCGTCAAAAATAATTCACTTCCTCACTTAACTAATATGAATATAGTATTCGATAAGAAAGAATTCGTATCCATAGAGAGGCGATTGTTGTTATGCAATTTTCAGATTCTTAAGTAACCAATTAACCCAAGGTATGTTTTTGTTTTATCAAAGTAATAAAATTAAATAAAGCAAAGCAAATAATAAGAATAATCAATAAGGAGAAGATATTGGTTAAGGGATAGTGTCATTCATAAACATGTATTTTTCATCTATGATTAGAATTGGTATTTAATCTCTCAATTATCAAAAGTCCTAGGATATCTTGATCGCAAGAGTATCCCGTTTATTTCCTGATTTTATCACAAACAACATTAAAAGATGCTATTGAGAAATCTTCTTAAAAAGCAACCTAAAGTGTAAAAGCACAATTAGATTTAACTCCCTAAGAGAAATAAGTTCTATGAAATAAGACTAATCGATGCAAACAAACGTGTAAAAGCACTAATTCGTTTTAACAAAGGTTATGATTCATATGCGATTAAAAAGATGTATCACTACAAGTATTAACCACAAGTTGCTACTAGAAATCAGGGACAAACAACTTTTACGTATTGAAAACCCTAATATAGCTATAGAGATGAAAACAAATCCAATTGATTCCGAACTCAACCAAACTAGCATTCAAATCATATGATAATAAAACAATGAATCATAAACGAAAAAATTGAGACAAAACTAATTCATAGAATCGAATAACATGCTTGAAGAAATCAACTTTTTATCCCATAACCAATTATTGTATTTAGCTACTCATATTCATGGAGTTCATTATCATAATATTCAAAGAAATAAGATGAAACATAAAAGAAAGCAAACCCTAGAAGTAGTTCTCTGCAAAAGCTCCAAGAATAGAATAAAAACGTTCCCTTTGTTGTAGAAAGCTCTCTTTTTATAGCCCTTTGCTTTCCAAAAATAGGTCAAAATCTTCAAGTCCACGTCCATCTACCAGTCCACCAAGCCCATGTGTGAAAAATATATCTCTGGAATTTTCGGGTCCAAAACTGGTCGCCGGAGTGCTGACGTCATCACCGGAATCCGGTCACCGGAAAACTTTTTCCGATCTCTTTTCTCCTCAGAAACTGTCACTAGCTAGTGCATACTCCCAGCAGCTCAGCTTTGCTTTCCTGCATTTTAAACATTTGCATAACCCATCTAAATCCAATTTTCTATTCTTGCGAAAACGTACCCAAAAGCGTGACGCGTAGCTCATACTTCCAGCCATCAGTTCTTGCATCCGACTCATACCCCCTTCGCGATTCACTGAAATATTGCAATTGACACTTTAACCTCTGAAATCTGACTACCGGAACTATGATCACCGGCGTGCCATTTTCACCCCGTTTTCGCACTATTTTTGCAGCTTCAAAATTCATTCCCTGCAGTTTTGAACTTCTCTGCATTCCACCAGCATGCACAAACCCAGCTAATGCTCATCTACCTGTAGCTTCCAACCATTTCTATTTTGCGCCCATCTTCACTTCTTTCTCAGCCAAGCCAATTCACACCAGTTCATAAACCTCCCTGCAACTCACTGGTGTTCCAACTCATTTCCTTACCAACTGCCTCAGTTCTGCATCTCCCATGCTAGCAGGAGCAACACCACCTGTAACTCCAGCTGCACAGCTAAACCCCATCAATAGCAGCACCTCCTAGTTCCCCTGCAACAAACTCCAGCCTTCATTGCACTGCATCATACTCAAGCTCTCACTGCAATTCCACTAGTACCAATCTTACACTTGGGCCATTGCCTTGCTGCAATATCAAAGCAAACCTGGAGCCATACTCCTTGTCACTTCAACAGCAACACCAGACCCTAGTTGTACCTCCTTCTTAGTAAACATCACCTACAACCACAGCTCACTCCCATTCTTGCCTGCACCTTCCATCTAGCACCCTCAACTGTAGTTCCATTCTTGAACTGAGTTACAAATCAACAACATCATCTCATGAAAATCCTCACTGCTCTGCTTACTGCTGCTGCACCTGTGTTTACACCAGCTCCACCTTTTTCAACCTTCCCTGTAACAAGCCATCACCATTGCAGCTACCACATGCCACCTGCAACTTCATTATGACAAAACCACATCCACTTCTGTACCATGATCTCAGTCTGAGCCATAACCTACACACAACAAACACCACTAACAACATCTCAAAACCCATCAGCCTCAGTTGCAACCTCATTTGATACAGCATTGCACTACACCTTCTCAAATGGCAGTCACAACACACAGATTCATTAGCTCATCTGCTTCCTAGCTGCCTGGACATCCATCACATACCACTATTTCAATTCCTCTGCAATTTAACCACCAATAACTCCACCAATTCCATCAACTCAAAGCTCAATCTCCCTCATCAAACACCAATACCAACTCCAGATGCCTCCATGAGCATAACCTCAGCTACCAAACCTGCCATCAACCACAAGCCATTGTCACCAGCAACTCTTTGTAAGCATCCACCTTATGTTAGATACAAACCCATTCATCTCAGGTTCCAGTTGAGGCTCGAGAAACCCTAATTATCAGATCAGAACCCCCAATTTCTAGATCCCAATTCACCATCTCAAACCCAGATTTCTTCCATTTTTTCATGTTCTTCACAAACAACTCTGTGTATGTCTGAGCTCCAAAACCCTTCTAACAACATCATATTCCATCTTTCTCTGAGAATAAAGTTGCCATCTCCCCTCTCAATTTCAGGTAAGTAAGAACAAGCAATGATAATAGAAATCATTGTTCTCTGATTTTTAGGATAGGTGTAGGAAAATGAAGCTGGTTAAACCCACTCAAGTGGAGTTGATAGGGGGTACCCAGATGAGGCACCCATATATAGGATAATGGCCACCAACATATTTTCTTTGCTTCTCTAAACTAAGATGCATTATTTGTCCCTTATCGTTGGCTTGGTTCGACTCAGCTCCACTCCCAATAATAATTGTACAAGAATTGACGCTTTGGCCCTTCTTGTCTATTCCTTCCATTTGACGCTTTCTTTCGCCTTCCACCAACAACAACCGTCTCTTATTTCTCATATTCACTTATACTCTTCAATGAGAGTCATCACTAAAGTTGTCGTGCTTTTCAGACAAAATTCGCATCACTAAAGTCGACAAATTTTTCAGACAGGGAAGAAATAAAAACAAATATGAGAAATAATCGCCTCCAACGCTTTTGCCATGTTTCCTCCTCTTTTGAACCGAATGACTCCAAAGTACCTAAATACTCAAAACAAAACATAAGATACATAATTTACAAGAAAAATAGCAAAGAAAGCATAAATACTAGATATTAAATTAGGTGTTTTACAACACCTATCAGCGATGGGATATGATTCCATCTCATTTTGTTTCTCCTCTAAAGAAATGTATTCTTCATGTAGTTCTCGTAGTTCAGTCATAGTGATTGTATTCTTGACTCTGAAAATTTGTATATACAGTAGGTTGGTCGCGAACATTGCATTGATAAAAGACAAAATAAGATATCTCTCGTCAGCTCTTCCTTCCATCTCACTGCACATTGTCTTCCATCTTATGGTTAAATGTTTCAGACTCTCGCCAACCCTCTTTTTTAACCCAAACATATCTTCAATACCTGGCCGTGATGAATTGTTGCTTATATATGCTCCCAGAAATGTAGCTTGTAAATAATCAAAAGAAGTTATAGTATTTTTTGGCAATCCCTCAAACCATTTTAGCGCCTCGCCAGTTAAGCTGGATGTAAAATATTTACACAATACAGCATCATGATTCTCCCACAGCAACATACACCTAACATAAGCCTTAACATGTTGTACAGCACAGGTAGTTCCATCAAAAATGATGGTTAATGCTGGTAAATTGTACTTTGGAGGTATTCCTCTTAACTGTACTTCTTGAGTAAATGGAGTTCTCGCAGCTTCTTCAATAGCTTCATCAAGTTGCCTTCTACCTCCTTCTCTTCTGTTATTTATTATTCCCCTCATCTCTGCTAATTCTCTTAAAATTTGCTCATTCGCCGTTGAATTTGGTTCCATTGGTATTTTTAATGCAGCTTCACTTCTCCTGTGTTCATGTACCTCTTGTCTTGCGAGATTTTGTGTGTCTTCATCTACATCCACATTCCTTCTTCTGCGATCTTCTGCTTCACCTTCTTCTTGTAATCGCAGCTGCACTTATCTGCGAATTTCTTCATTTCTCATCATTTATCTTCGTTGTCTTTCTATTATCCTTTGTATTCTATCATACTCTTCCTGGATATTATTATTATAACGATTTTGTGTACGTATACTTTCTCGATTTTCATGATTATTCTGTCGTACTGCCTCTTGAAATTCTTGTTCTTCTGCCTCTGCCCTTAATCTTTCTCTCTCGCGAGCCAGTCGTGCTTGTTCATCATAATGTCTCTCAATTTCTTCCTCAATTATTCTTCGATTTCTTTGGATATCTCGCCCGTGTAATATCCTTCTACCCTCTTCTGGATTATCTTCATCATTTTGGTTGTCTCTCCCCTCTTGATTTCTATTGTTAAATCTATTATCCAAATTTTCGCCACGCGGATCATGGCGATCTTCTATTACCTCTTCTTCTTCATGACGTTGTTCTTCATTTGGATTTTGCACTTCCTCCTGGATATTTCCTCTAGCATTTCTTATTGGAGAATTTTGCCTTAATTCTTCTCTTAATGATCTAGAATTCGATCTAACAGTACTTCTTGATCTCCTATTTTGTAACCTCAAATTCTCCATTCTCAACTCATGATTTTGTCTTGTTAAATTTGCATGTTCTTCCGTCTCTAATCTTCTTTCCTCTTGTATTCTTTGCCTTGGATCATTTGTTTTTTCATTTTCATCTCCTCCATGAATTAATCCTTCAACCATTCCTTGATTTCTTTCCTCTCTTCTTATGTCTCTTAATTGTTGATCTTCTACATCTTCCATTGAATCCGATCTCCAAGTATGTACACTCACTCTATCATAATCCACATTTATATTTTGTATCGGTGTTTGTTGATTAGGTTATGGGATTTTATCTTCTCCTTCAATCCTTGTTCTATTTCTTCTTGTTCTTATCCTTGAAGAATCTCCTAATTCATTTGTTTCTTCTCCTGCAAGTCTTTTACTCCTCCTTACATTTGTTGGTGGTTCTGACGTATTTTTCCTTCTTCTAGCCATTTCTTCAACTCTAACAATTTCTTCAAATCTTCAAATTGTAATTAGAATTTTTTTTAGCTTGATTCTCCCTGTTTCGGGCGCCAAAATGTAGTTGCAGGATTTCCCACACTACACCCTTGTTAAGATTTTGCTATAATCAACTCATAATTGAAGATGAAAAATGACACTTTATTATTTTGGTTTCAGAAATGTTTACAGAAATAAGAGAATTCAAGATTACAACTATTTTCTTGAAGTTTCTCTCTCCTCAAGATTCTCTTAACTCTCAAAAATACATCATCCTTTTCTAGACACATTGGGTCTATATTTATAGGGTAGTTATATAGTGGATGCCAGCTAAGTTTTCCTCTTATTTCGGGTTGATTCTGCGATTGTATCGCGATAGTTACAATGTTCACTCTCGCTAGTTTTGTAATCATCGCAGGATAAACATTTTTTTCTCAAGTTTTCTTCACTCGTCATTTATTGCGTCGCTCTTTTGACTGATTTTGTGACACTCGCAAAGTGTAGTTGATGATATTGCGGTGGTGCTCGCTGGGAAGTGTTGTCAATCTCGCATAGAAGTATTGTAGCGATATTCTGGTCCTACATTGATCACTAACATTGACAAATATGCTTGATATAGCAATGCATGCGAGTTCGACCGATCAATGCTCTAACAATCTCCCCCTTTGTCAATTTTAGTGGCAAAAATATTAATACATATGGAATACAAAAACAATATAAATAAACTTTGTAGCTCCTATTCCATATGTCTAATCTTCAACAATACTCGAAATCTTCGTCACTTCCAAGTAGTCCAATGATCCCAAAGGTTGTAAGTTTAGCATCATCGTTGTTGAAAATTCGTAGTTATAACAATGAGAAAAGCATCGGTTATCAATCATTGTTACACAGTGTCATTGTATTATTACACAACGTCAAAGTACAATTGCATCACAACTTCAACAACAATACTATGGTGATACTTTACTCCCCCTTAGTCAATACTCCATCTCACATGGAAACCACTCCCCCTTACATAATGATTTGAATACCATATGTATTTGTAGTATGAACTACATATTAATTCTCCCCCTTTTTGTTAATAAAATTGGCAAAGGTACAAGAACGGGATCCTAATGAAATTTCCGTAAGAGATATTTCATGACCAAAGGTAAATGTGTATCATCTTATTTATATGAAATCATAAAGCCGAAGCTAAATGCATTCATCAAGGAGTTTATAAAGACGCAAGATAACCCCTCTAATATTCCACAGCCGCACTCCCCACAAATATTTGGCAATTAAGCACAAGTTCAAAAGAACTCTCCCCCATAATATGTCATTCCCAAGGGAACAACAAGAGCGACCTTAATTTCAAAAGAAAAGAAGGATTTATTTAGACTCAACAAATTTCATACAAGTATGAATTTGGAATCCACCAAGATAAGAGATTTTGGAACCCCGACTAAGATTATCATAAGACATGACAACCTTAACCGTACATGTACTCAACATAAGAAAACTTATGAAATACAAACTAAATAACCACACAGGTTAATAAATTTAATTCTTAATGCTCAACATATAGCATCTCATGGAACAACCAACCATGCCAATAAGGAATCGACTTAGTTGTATCGTGCTCAACATAAGATACACAATGGAGCCTCACAGTAATACACAAAAGATAGATCAGGGAAGCTCAATTACTACGGAATTCACAAGGATTCATTCTATATTTGCATCACCATTTGCACAATGACACACAATATACATAATCCTTGAATCACAAAAGATTTTAACCTATCTTACGTCAATAATTGACAATATAGGCTTAACTTTTGTGTTTGTCAAAAGTCTATTCATCCTTTCATATCAATTCACGAATGACTTTACTTTTGAAAAAATATGGGACAATTAAGTTCACGGACGTAAACACACATATCCCATCAAATATTGCAATATCAAAAGATTAATACTGCAACCATCATCTTCCAAACAAACTTAGAATTTTTTAACCAAAAAATCCATAAACAAGAAGATGAAAAACATTGGATATAGCTATGTGTAATCACAATAATGGCTATTCAAAAACACTAATTATTCTTCTAAACAAAAGATAAACAATTGAAGATTTACTAGATATTAAAAATAAATCAGAGTTCATTAAGAACCTCGTATCTTTCAACGAAGCCATCAAAGAATGTATCGCTGATTTCCTTTATTCTATTGACCGTAGACACACCATGTTCATGAGTTAGAACACTAACTTTGCGATTAACTACCCGAGCAAGCTGTCTAGCTTTGGCACAGTCCATGATAAGCTTCTTTTGATTTCGTATCGGAATGTTCTGATTAGCAAGAATTCTGGCCTGACCATCTAGAAGTTAATTTATTTGCAATTGAATATTTGCAAACTCGACCCTTGAATTATTCTGAAAACGAGTTAAATCCTTGACAGAATCATCAGTCCAGGAGTTGTGATCCTTTTTTTCAAGCATCTTCTTTAGAACCAGCTCCTGAATCGACTTATGTTCCTGATTGTCTTCCTCCATATCAAGACTCACAATCTCTTAAGATTTTGCAGAATTCTCCATAGAGTTCTAGGTCAAGGACAACACAATATAGACAAAGTATATATGCGTTCTTCAACGAGAGTACAAAAACTCTGGTTTTGAAAACCCTAGAGAAATACAAAAGGAGGACGCGGACGTTTGTGGACTATCAATAAAAAGACTCAAACATAAATAATATACAACATACTTGAGTATTACCCAATTATTTTCCTTCCACCTCTCAAGTTAGAAACAAGGAAAGAAATACCTGGAATCAGGTAGTTGAGTGGAAGTTGATTCCACTATGATCATCGTGAAATAGGTTGTATATATCATCTAACCGTTTGATCTTTATTTTCTTCGTCTTTCTTCGGTTGGTATTCATCCCTGAAGGATAAAACATGGCAATTTTATCAAATCCATCAAATGGCTTTCTCTGAGGACTAAGTCTGGGACCTCTTGCAACTGGTTCAAGAGGATCAGAATATATAGGCATCCATTTTCCAGACTTAGATTTACCAGAAACATTCTTATAAGTACAGGGAATGCTTTCCTTAGCAACACAAAAACTTATGCCAGAATGCACTTGAGCCCTGTGATGATTTCTAGAATAAAGATCATTCTTATAAGGTTTCTGATTTATTGTGGGCATGTGATTCACTGTGTTAGTCGACTGACTATTTATTTCATTGACAGTGAAGATAAGCAAATCATGAAGCTTAGAAATTTTTTTCCTCCTTGCAAAGCAATGGATAGCATAGTGATTCTGTTTCCCACAAAAAGTACAGGTTCGCGGAGGAGAAGCAATGACTGGCACCTATTTAAACTCCATATCCATATGAGAAGATTGCAAGTTACATAAAATTTTCTTGACACAATCTTCTTCAGGAGAATACTTTGTCTTGTACAGAATATCACAAGTGTTAGTTTGTACAAAGGATTTTCTCCTTAATACAGAGTTTTCATTTTCCAAGGATTTACACTGTTCATGGGCTAGAGTAAGAGATGCACATAGTTTTGTTTTTCATCACGAAGTCTGTTGTGATCTGATGAATGAGTCTCGAGCAAAAAAATTTCTATAATTGAGTTCCCCTTTAATAATATCCTCAAGAGTACTAATCTTTTCATGTTGAAGAGTAGTTTCTTGAAGAAGTTTCTCAATATTCTTAGAGAAGGACTTTATGATATTATAGAGATCACGTTCTCGATCAAGAGACTTTTCAAATTCATCAATGATCTGATCATGATTATTAAAATCAATATCTTCAGTTGTATGTTTTGAAATTCTGGTGAGCTCCTTTTCAGCTTCTGCCAAAATGTCACATGCCTTATGAGGGGAAGAAATGTCTTTATCAAATTGAACATTCTTTCTAACTCGGGATTCAGAAGAATATTCTAAGGATTAATCCTTTGAGGTGTTTCTAAGACACTTGACATCATCAAAAGCTTTAGGAGACATTTTAGTATGCGCAACAGAGATTTCGTCCACAGACTCATATTTCCACAAACACATACTTGTAAGGTCTTGAACGTGTTAGCCTGCTCTGATACCAATTGAAAAATCGGGGGTCTAACAACCTCACCCAATATTTCGATTAGCAATTTGTATGGACAACTCCGAGTTGTTTTCTAGAGAATCAACTAGACTCAATCAATAGAAAATACTCAAGGAGTTATTATCTCAATCTCTCGATTTGATTTACTCAAGCAAATATGATTCACAAGTTTACTCAAAAAGAGATAACTTGGATGGTACCAAAGACCAATATCCAAGTGTCAATCGATTTTAATCAACAACCAATAAGGTCGGATATTCTAATCGATTTAACAACGCACAACCTGTATTATTTCAATTATATAAAAATAAAATGCGGAAAATAAATAACACAGACACCAGAATTTTGTTAACGAGGAAACCTCAAATGCAGAAAAACCCCGGGACCTAGTCCAGATTAAACATACACTGTATTAAGCCGCTACAGACACTAGCCTACTGATGAGTGCCAAATATTGCATATTCATACACCTTTTCATTGGCACTTAACTCATCTTTCGCGCTTCAAAGTCATATATTATCCCAAATTCTGCATTTTTACCATTTTCAAGAATAAATATTTGTATTAATTAATTTTGTGTTTTTAAGTACTAAATAAAGCTTGGAAGAATTGAGAAGACAAAAGAGAAGAAAGTTGGAAGCGTTGCAACCCGCTCGCGCATCAGTGGCAACCTGTTTACAAATTCATGGGATTAAACAACCCATGATCCAAAACCCATGATCCAAAACCCATGACCCAAATCCATTTCCACCTCACCCCCATTGGATTCTTTCCAAAACATCCACCTCACCCCCATTCTCTCACTCAATCACTCCCAATTTGTTTCCCACAACCAAATATATTCCATCAATTAAGAAAACATGTTTTGTTGAGTGGATGAGTGCCAAAATTCGGATCCAAGTGCTTGAGGGAATTTTGTGTATAAATAGAGAGGGTTGTTGTGTTGAAAAACCATCCAAGAATAGCTTGTTCATGTTAGTTTATCAAATTTCAATTTTGTTGTAATGTTCTTCATGTTCTAATTTCATTTACTAGGGTTTAGATGAAGCCCTAATCTCATTGGTATGTATTCATATCTTGTATCTTGTTCTTGAAAGTTTAGAATTGTTTAAAGATATAATTTAATCCAAGTTTGTCAACATCTTGCTCTCACAATGTATGCCATGTATCCATTGTATTTAGAATATCTCTATGTTGATTATGCTACAACTCATGCTTAACCAAATATTGATCTTTAGATTAGTTGTGCTTAATTAGACAATTAATGCTTTGGAGAAATACTTTAGTTTTGATTAAATTATCCATTGGAGAAACACCTTAGTTATACGGTAGACTTGAATCTACTATAAGGACAAGAATAATATTACAAGTTGAATGCATATCATAGGTTATTGGTGGATTTGAATACCCTAGTATCCATATTATCATTGTTTACATATCTTGTTATTTGCATCTTTTACTTTTATTATTTCAGTCACTTGAAAATCATATCGTCGTATCGACAAAATCAAAACCCTTTTGGTTACTCTCTGAATCAGGATTTAGAATCAACTTCTACACTCTCCAAGTCTCTGTGGTTCGACCTGTGCTTGCCCTGTGTTGCTTGTCGACACTGTGCACTTGCAGTTTATACAATAGTAGGTATCTTTCCGAGCCTATCAAGTTTTTGGCGCCGTTGCCGGGGACTCGGTAGTGGTGTAGTTCATTTTTCATCTCATGGAACTGTTCACATATTACTATTCACTGTAGCAGCGAAACTATTCACAGTCAATTTTACACTTTTTTTTTTTTTTTTTAAATTTTTTCTTTTGCTTTAAAACTTCGAAACCCTAACTACCTCTTTTGAGCTCAACAGGTGCCGGAGTAGCAGTTGTAAAGGCAAAGGAAAGGAAGCGAAAGAAGTTTTTATTTTAAATTAAAAAAAAAAAAGAGTTTATTTTATTTATTTTTAGATTGTATTAGGATTCCTCTACTCTTGTAATTTTCTTTTTCTTTTGCACTTTATTTTGGACTTTGGACTTGGACATTCTATTTTTATTTTTATTTTTAAACCCTACGAAAGGGTATTATTAAATATCAACTGTTTGCAGAGAAGGACGGTGATTACAATATCACCTCGGCCCCTCGGGTTCGTTCATGACATAGGAGTCGTGGCCCGAGTCGACAACAACGGTTCATCCCCCGTCTGGAACGGGAGGTAAGTTTGTCGAAACACTCGCGAATCCCTTGTTAGCGAGTTACTGTATTCCTTCGTTTGCATATATGTTGAGGAATTGAATACGGCTGCTTTATTTTCCTAGTAAAGGGCAAGGACTGGCCATACAAGATAAGGGTTCGGATTTCATCACCGTTCTCTTCTTGCCCGCCTTGGGAAAACGATACATACGCGAACCTAAGCTTTAAAATTTTGAATAGAACAAGACCTATAAGGTAACGAGCTTAGTAGGAAAGTCATTTGAAAAATATTGGTTACTCTTTAAGCATACTTCGAAGTTCATGACGGTTTCTGTAAATTGAATGCGTGACTGTGCCGCCTTGTAATACGGTGAGGCCTTGGGTATCAAAGCTCTAGCAGCTTCCCTCGCCTCTATTCAATTTACTTAAACTCGGATTGATTCCAGAGGGTTTTTATCAGATTGTAACGAATTCCCTTTCGAAGGATTAGAAGCTGGTCTAGAAAATAATCTAAGTGGAGCCATCATGCTTTTTGTTTGCTAGAAATCAGTAGGTTTACTGTGGTGGAGTCATCCTTGTTTGTGATTGCATAGAACTTGCCTTCTAGGTGAATGGTTAACATGTTTGATGTGCTAGCTAGGCTATGATTGTGTCTTTTAGAGACCATACACGCCGACTAGTTAGAATCAGTCAAGAAGAGTTAATTGAAATACATAGTTCTGAGGCAGACAGTCCAAACCCATCCGAAACAATGGGAGAACCAGTAAACCCAGTCCGTAGTCTAAAGGACTACATGTACCCAACGAGGACAACCCAGTCCTCGTGCATTGTCTTACCATCTATTGATGGACAATTTGAGCTAAAGGCAAGTATCCTCAATATGTTGCCTAAATTTAAAGGGGTTGAAGCTGAAAATCCCTACCACCATGTGAGAGAGTTCGAGGAAATTTGTGGGACTCTTCGGATCAACCAAATGACGGATGAGCACCTCAAAATGAAACTTTTTCCTTTTTCTTTGATAGACAAAGACAAGACTTGGCTGTGTGCTCAACAGCCACAGTCATTTCATACATGGGATGCTCTTACGAAAGAGTTCTTCAAAAAGTTCTTCCCAAACCATAAGACTACGACAATTCGTCAAAGTCTGAATAGTTTTGTGCAATTAGAGGAGGAAACTTTGGCAAAATATTTGGAGAGATTTAATGAATTATTGCTCCAATGTCCTCACCATGGTTTTGAAAAATGGAGACTTGTGCAAATTTTGTATGAAGGCTTAGATGTCAAGAACCGAACTACAGTTGAGACCATGTGCAATGGTCAATTTATTGAAAAAAGTGCTGATGAGTCTTGGGATTTCTTAATCGAAGTCGCTGAAAAGACTCAGCGGTGGGAATCCCCCCGTGAACCAAATAGGATTACCCTTGCATCCAATGTTCATAGAATTGACTCTGACTTCGAAGGAAGTGCAAAGATGGCATCCTTGGCCAGGAGAATAGAAAATCTATAACTAGAAAAGAATGGAAAAACTAATATCCCTACTCTCCGTAGTCAAATTGAAATGGCCACTTGTGCCGCATGCCATAGTTCAGACCATCTAGTGGACACTTGTCCAGACCTCCATGCATTTCAAGAGTCTAAAACCGAGCAAGCCAATGTTTTGTACCAAAAGGCAAGAGAACAACCCATATTCTCAGACCTACAACCCAGGGTGGAGAAATCACCCTAACCTTTCATGGTCTAAAGGGCCCGTCCAAGGGGGAACATTAAATAATAACCAAGGATACCCTTATCCTAGAAACCCCCAAGTGCAACCACATGTGCAGTACCCTGTAGATAAAAAGCCTAGATTCGAAGAAAGTTTCGGTTTGTTGACCCAAAATTTGGTACAACTCCAAAAGACCACAGACCAATGTTTTACAAGTCTAGAACTTAAAATGGGTCAAATTTGTGAAGCATTGAATGAAAGAGACAAAGGAAAACTCCCTAGTCAGCCCCAACAAAATCCAAAAAATGTATATCAGGCAGAAAATTCAACTCGAAATGAGGCCTCACATAATCAAGTAAATACTGTCACCACTCTTCGTAGTGGTAAAGTTGTTGAAAACAATGTAGGTGTACCACAGTCGAGTGAGTCTACATCAGACTCACCAGTGCATAAAATCCCACATAAAACACCTATTGTTGAAGACAAATCTGAGCAACATAAGAATTCCCATAATTCTAATGTCTCTGCACCATCTCATGTACCTGTTGCTCAATTCCCACAAAGATTGGTGCAGCAAAAAGAGAGTATACAGTACAACGAGATTTTGGAAATGTTCAAACGAGTTAACATCAACATCCCATTTCTTGATGCAATCAAGCAAGTCCCTGCTTATGCTAAATTCCTTAAGGATCTGTGCACACAAAAGTGAAAGCTTCATGTGCATAAGCGTGCTTTTCTCACTGAGCAAGTGAGTGCAATCATTCAAAGCAACACACCTCCTAAGTTTAAAGACCTAGGTAGTCCAACTATCACATGCAAAATAGGTGACCAAATGGTTAAGAAGGCATTGCTGGACTTAGGGGCAAGTGTGAATTTACTACCATATTCAGTATATGTGCAGTTAGGTCTTGGAGAGTTGAAGGCAACACCTATAACTCTGCAATTGGCGGACAGATCCGTCAAAGTACCACGTGGTGTGGTAGAAGATGTTTTGATTAAGGTTGATAAGTTTTATTTTCCTATGGACTTCATCGTCTTAGATACTCAACCTGTGCAAAACCACGACAGTCACATCCTGTCATTTTGGGACGTCCCTTCTTAGCAACGTCCAATGCAATCATTAACTGCCGTAATGGAGTGATGAAGTTGTCATTTGGTAATATGACTGTGGAGTTGAATGTTTTCAATACTAGCCAACAACATTTAGATCTTGATGATGATAATGATGTGCATGAAATCAACATGATTGAAAGTTTGATTCAGGATTCGTTGTCTAGTAGCATGTCTGTTGACCCTTTGGATGCTTGTTTGAATAATTTTGACTTGGATTTGTTTGATGATGAATACATAAGTGAAGTGAATACTTTGCTTGAATCCACACCACTTATGGACACGACTAAGTGGAAAGCTAGAGTGGAACCACTTCCACTCTTGGAATCCAAGTCTGTTCCATTCTCTTGTTGTTGAGCCACCAAAGCTCGAACTGAAACCATTGCCTGATACTCTTAAATATGCATTTTTGGGACCTTCTAATACTTTGCATGTAATCATTTCATCTGCCTTAGATACAGAACAGGAAAGTAAACTTTTAGAAGTACTTAAGGAGCATAAAGAAGCCTTAGGATGGACCATCTCGGACCTTAAAGGCATAAGTCCCACTGATTGCATGCATCATATAAACCTTGAGGACAATGCTAAACCATCTAGGGAGATGCAAAGGCGTCTCAATCCTAACATGAAAGAGGTTTTTAATAGTGAGATTATAAAGCTTCTTGATGCGGGTATCATCTACCCAATCTCAGATAGAAAATGGGTTAGCCCCATTCAGGTTGTGCCGAAAAAGTCAGGAGTTACTGTAGTTCAAAACGATAAAGATGAGTTAATCACTACTCGAGTAACCACAGGGTGGCGAGTTTGCATTGATTATAGGAAGTTGAATGCAGTTACAAAGAAAGATCACTTCCCTCTTCCATTCATAGAACAAATGCTTGAACGATTATCTGGGCGTAAATTCTATTGTTTCTTGGATGGTTTTTCTGGTTACAACCAGATTCATATTTCACCCGAAGATCAGGAAAAGACTACATTTACATGTCCATTTGGAACGTTTGCCTATCTTCGTATGCCCTTTGGGTTGTGCAACGCACCCGCTACATTTCAGCGTTGTATGATGAGCATTTTTTCTGATATGATAGATAACTTCCTTGAGATCTTTATGGATGATTTCTCTATGTTTGGATCATCTTTTGATGAATGTTTGAACCATCTTACTCACGTGATGATTAGATGTAAAGAGAAAGATTTGGTTTTAAATTGGGAGAAATGTCATTTTATGGTGAACTCGGGCATAGTTCTAGGACACATCATCTCTGAAAAAGGCATTGAAGTAGACAAAGCCAAAGTCGACCTCATTCAAAACTTGCCACAACCTCGCTCTGTGAGGGAGGTTAGATCATTTTTAGGCCATGCTGGTTTCTACCGTAGATTTCAGTAAGATCTCAAGACCACTGTGTAATCTACTCAGTAAAGATGTTTCCTTTGTGTTTGATAATGCTTGTGTGCATGCTTGGGAAGAGCTCAAAACTCTTCTAACTTCAGCACCTATAGTCCGACCTCCAGATTGGAAATTGCCATTTGAAATCATGTGTGACGCATATGATTTTGCTTTTGGAGCTGTCTTAGGTCAGCGAGTCGACAAACACCCCTATGTGATCTACTATGCTAGTAAGACACTGAATGAGGCTCAAATGAACTATTCAACAACCGAAAAAGAGCTGCTAGCTGTTGTGTTCGCATTAGATAAGTTTAGATCTTATTTGATAGGATCTAAAATCATCATTTATCTTGACCATGCTTGCATTAAGATATCTTTTATCTAAAAAAGATGCCAAGGCTCGTCTAATTCGATGGATACTCTTGTTACAAGAGTTCCACCTCGAAATTCGAGATAAAAAAGGGTCGAGAGAATGTTGTTCTTGATCACTTATCTAGATTGAATGTCAAGTCTACTGATGAATCGAGAGATTATTAGAGAATCTTTCCTAGATGAACAAGCGATGCTAGTTTCTGAAATGCCATGGTTTCCGACATCGTGAACTACCTTGCTACAGGTAGGATTCCACTTCATTGGTCTAAACAATACCGGTCTAAGTTCTTGGCCGAAGTGAATCATTTCCTATGGGATGACCCATATCTGTTCAAATACTGCCCGACCAAATCATTAGGAAATGTGTCCCCAACTCGAACAAAGGGATGTCATCTCTTTTTGTCATGATCAAGCATGTGGAGGCCACTTTAGTGCAAAGAAAACTGCTGCAAAGATCTTCCAGAGTGGTTTTTACTGGCCAACATTTTTTAAGGATAGCCATGAATTATGTATTTCTTGTGACCGGTTCCAGAAATTGGGAAGTATATCAAAAAGAAACATGATGCCCTTACAACCCATTTTGATTGTTGAGCTATTTGATGTATGGGGCATTGATTTCATGGGTCCATTTCCTAGCTCTGAAGGAAAGTTGTACATTCTTGTTGCTGTTGACTATGTTTCTAAGTGGGTAGAAGCAATTGCAACCAAAACTAATGACCACAAGGTGGTACTTTCGTTCTTAAAGGAAAACATATTTTCTCGATTTGGCACCCCTAGATCTATAATCAGTGACGGTGGTTCACATTTCTGCAATAGGCCTTTTGAGTCCTTAGTCCGTAAGTATGGCATAACTCATAAAGTTGCAACCCCATATCATCCACAGACCAGTGGCCAGGTAGAGGTTTCAAATAGGGAGATTAAGCACATTCTAGAAAAGACAGTTAACCCGTCTATAAAAGATTGGTCTTTAAGATTGAATGATGCTTTATGGGCCTATAGAACTGCATACAAGACCCCCATTGGTATGTCCCCTTACAGACTTGTGTACGGTAAAGCTTGTCATCTCCCTGTAGAGTTAGAACATCGTGCATATTGGGATGTAAAGAAACTGAACTTTGATCTAGATAAAGCTGGCACCCAAAGGAAGCTTCAACTCAATGAGTTGGAAGAGTTAAGAAATGATGCTTATGACAGTGCAAAGTTGTACAAATATAGAATGAAGGTGTTCCATGACAAGCGCATTTTGCGCAAGTCATTCACTCCAGGCCAGAAAGTTTTATTGTACAACTCACGTTTGCACCTTTTTCCAGGTAAATTACATTCTAAATGGACAGGCCCATTCTTGGTGCGAACAATTTTCCCCCATGGGGCTGTAGAACTAGAAGATGTCACAACCAAGAATGTCTTCAAGGTCAATGGGCAGAGACTGAAGCCATTCCTTGAACCAATTCCACATGAAATTGAAACAACTGATCTTGATGATCCGATCTATGTGGACTAAAAAGTTCCCCCTGTACATACCACAAGATATCTTCCCTGCTGGTTGCTTTGGACATACCCTACTGTCTCTGGTTTGGCATCTGGTAATCTATTTTCTTTGAATCTGTTTTGTTCTCATGTTTTGTTGTTGTTTCTGTTATCTTTTGAAACATTGAGGACAATGTTAGATTTAGGTTTGGGGGAGTATTTGTATGATGACCAGCTGTGTAACGGGTCTTTTGTAGGATCATTTGCAGTGTTTTGCATTTTTTATGACCAGCTGTGGAGCGGGTCTTTTGTAGGATCTTTTGTAGTCTTTTGCATTTTTTGTAGTGTGTTTTCTATGACCAGCTGTGTAGCGGGTCTTCTGTTGTCTTCTAAGACCAGCTGTGTAGCGGGTCTTCTGTTGTCTTCTAAGACCAGCTGTGTAGCGGGTCTCAAAAAAAAATAAAAATAAAAATAATAATAATATCGGATCTTGTGGTTGGTATCTGATGACCAGCTGTGTAGCGGGTCACTCAAAAAAAAAAAAATGATGACCAGCTGTATAGCGGGTCTTAAAAAAAAAAAAAAATTGGTTACAAATTTTCATGGTTCTACGAAATTCCTAAGTTCATCATCTACAGTTGAAGACCGAAGACAAAGACATTTCTATGGATGATCTGAAATTGGAGAAGGTTTTGTGGGTACATCTTTGGTAGGCCCTCACGAGACTACAACTCGTCCACTAGGGACACCTAGGGGTTTAAAGGCTTAGTGCATACGCTAAATGCATTCGAGAGACCAGCGACAGTGGTATAGTTAGGATTCCTGGATTTCTGTTTCACTTGAGGACAAGTAAAATTCAGGTTTGGGGGTATTTGATGAGTGCCAAATATTGCATATTCATACACCTTTTCATTGGAACTTAACTCATCTTTCGCGCTTCAAAGTCATATATTATCCCAAATTCTGCATTTTTACCATTTTCAAGAATAAATATTTGTATTAATTAATTTTGTGTTTTTAAGTACTAAATAAAGCTTGGAAGAATTGAGAAGACAAAAGAGAAGAAAGTTGGAAGCGTTGCACCCGCTTGCATCATCGGTGGCAAATTGTTTACAAATTCATGGGATTAAACAACCCATGATCCAAAACCCAAGACCCAAATCCATTTCCACCTCACCCCCATTGGATTCTTTCCAAAACATCCACCTCACCCCCATTGGATTCTTTCCAAAACATCCACCTCACCCCCATTCTCTCACTCAATCACTCCCAATTTGTTTCCCACAACCAAATATATTCCATCAATTAAGAAAACATGTTTTGTTGAGTGGATGAGTGCCAAAATTCGGATCCAAGTGCTTGAGGGAATTTTGTGTATAAATAGAGAGGGTTGTTGTGTTGAAAAACCATCCAAGAATAGCTTGTTCATGTTAGTTTATCAAATTTCAATTTTGTTGTAATGTTCTTCATGTTCTAATTTCATTTACTAGGGTTTAGATGAAGCCCTAATCTCATTGGTATGTATTCATATCTTGTATCTTGTTCTTGAAAGTTTAGAATTGTTTAAAGATATAATTTAATCCAAGTTTGTCAACATCTTGCTCTCACAATGTATGCCATGTATCCATTGTAGTTAGAATATCTCTATGTTGATTATGCTACAACTCATGCTTAACCAAATATTGATCTTTAGATTAGTTGTGCTTAATTAGACAATTAATGCTTTGGATAAATACTTTAGTTGTGATTAAATTATCCATTGGAGAAACACCTTAGTTATACGGTAGACTTGAATCTACTATAAGGACAAGAATAATATTACAAGTTGAATGCATATCATAGGTTATTGGTGGATTTGAATACCCTAGTATCCATATTATCATTGTTTACATATCTTGTTATTTGCATCTTTTACTTTTATTATTTCAGTCACTTGAAAATCATATCGTCGTATCGACAAAATCAAAACCCTTTTGGTTACTCTCTGAATCAGGATTTAGAATCAACTTATACACTCTCCAAGTCTCTGTGGTTCGACCTGTGCTTGCCCTGTGTTGCTTTTCGACACTATGCACTTGCAGTTTATACAATAGTAGGTATCTTTCCGAGCCTATCACCTACTCCAAATTAACTTCGGTCTGGACTGTAGTTGAACACCCAATCCACTGGTTCCTTGAGTAGTCTTTCGTCTTGTATGATGATTTCCATGGAGTTCTTGAGCTTAACTACACTTTCTATCCTAGTCCGAGACCTTAGCTATAGTAGACTAGAAATCAAGAATTTATAGTTTTGATCACTAACATTGACAAACATGATTGATATAGCAACGCATGCGAATTCGACCGAGCAATTCTCTAACATCAACCGTTAGATCGAAACTTAGCTTGTCACATGCAAGTGAAATGTATTTCATTTAGGTTTGAGTAACCGTACCTAAACGTGTACATTTGGTTGGTTCAAAAATATTTAACCAATGGCTATCCATATGAGCACTTTCATATCAACCATATTCATCTTCTTCACAACTAGTTCAAATGACTCAAAAGAACTAGTTGAATATTTGTTCAGTTGCTTAGATCTTTATACATATACACAATTGAAAAAAAATCGGTTTGATTCACTCGAATCAGTTCATAAACAATATAGCCACGATTTGCAAAGATTGCATTGCTTATTGATTTGTTGTTTAAGTTCATGAGCTAACCGATTTGAGAAATATAACCAGCTTGGGTACGCGTATGGGTATGTGTACCTTAGCTTCCGGATTTGAGTTTACAAACTCAATAGAAATTTTCGGTTCAAAAACTTCCGTGGGTACACGTACGGGTACGCGTACCTAAGGTGACTGGTTTACTATTTTGCAAATTACAAACTCAGCAGAAATTCTCGGTTCAAAAAATTCCACCAGTACGCATACGGGTACGCGTACCTAACCTGTCTCCTTCACCAATACCGCATGCACACATATACACGCACTTGGTTTCCGATTCATGGATTTATATACTAATGTGCGAACACACTATATATGCTTACATCCATAGATGGTTACGTAATCTGAACTCTACATTTCAATCATTGAAACATTCTTCTATAATGTTATAAGAATCGACATAAGAATCGACTATCGTCGTCAAAACCATTTTCAAGATTGAAACGTCATCATGACTTTAATCATGGGTGAATATGAAAAGTGGTTAAAGCGAAAGCTTACCAACACGTATTTCGAGAAAAAGATAGGAGAGTAAACTCAGCTCGAAATAGCAAATGTGTATGTATGAAAACTATCATACTTATACGACTGTTGTCTCAAGAGTACGAGATAGATAGATAGACTTTTGAGTGACAGATGAGTTCAAGTCTCCACATACCTTTTGGTCGGATGAAGTTCCACCGGTTCCTTGAGTAGTTCTTCGTCTTCATAAGATAATCGCCATGGAGTCTGGAGCTCAACTATACTTAACTATCCAAGACCGAGACTTATTCATAAGTAAACTAGAAATCAAGACATATAGTTTTGGTCACTAATATTGACAAACATGGATTATAATTGCCATGGAGTCTGGAGCTCTAACAATCTTCCCTTTTGTCTATTTTAGTGACAAAACTATCAATACATATGGATTACAAAAAAGATAAAACTTTGTAGCTTCTCGTCCACATGCTTGATCTCCTTGGTGCTTCAACATTACTCGAAAACTTCATCTTTTCCAAGTACTCCCATGATTCCATAGATGTTCAGTTCACCATTATAGTTGTTGAAGATCCGTAGCCATAACAATGAGAAAACAAAAGCTCTCAATAATTGTTATACAGTGTCATAGTATTATTACACATCATCAAAGTTCTTATATCACAACTTTGACAACAATACTATGGTGATATGTATCACTCCCCCTTAGTCAATACTTTCGTATCAACACGAAAGCCACTCCCCTTTACATAATGATCCAAAAACCATATGTATTTGTAGTATGAACTACATATTAATTCCCCCCATTTTTGTCAATAAAATTGGCAAAGGTACGAAAATAGGATCCTAATGAAATTTTCACGGAGACGCTTCAAGACCAAAGAAAATGAACATATCAACTTTGTTTAGATGCAATCATAAAGCCGAAGCTAAATGCATTCATCAAGGAGTTTATAAAGATACAAGATAACCCCTAAAAATTCCACAGCCACACTCCCCACAAAGATATGGAAATTAAGCGCAAGTTCAAAAGAACTCTCCCCCATTTGATGTCATTCTCGAAAGAACAACAAGAGCGACCTTACTTTTACAAGAAAATAAGGATTTCTTTGGACACCTAAAACCACAAAAATGATTTTGTATCCAAAATTCTTAATTAAACTAACCACAAGAAAACCCATGATTAATTTAGTGGGAATACACAATCAAATTAAACACAAAATTGGTCAATTTAATTGAACATGCTCAACATAAGAGAACTTACGGAGCTACGACTATATTAACCATAAAGGAATGATCAACTTAATCGTTTTATGCTCAACAAAAAAAACTTATGGAGCATTGCAGTATACACATAAGATATGGATCAGGGAAGATCAATACTGCGGCATAGACAAGGATTCATTCTATTTTACATCACTATTGACACAATAGACATAATCCTTGGTAACAAAAATTCATCCTATCTTCCATCAATTATTTGCATAACGACATAATAGGTTAAATTTTTGTTTGTCAAAAGTTCATCGATCTTGTATCAATACTCGCATATCGACATATAGAAGAGATAAATTTTGACATCGTTTGGGACAATAATAGTTCACGGACGCAAACACACATATCCCATAGCATATTGCAATATATAAAACCATAGAGATTAATACTGCAAAAATCATCTTCCAAACAATTTTAGAGTTTAAATAAATAAATCTAAAAAGAAAACAAAGATGAAAATATTGGACATAGCTATGTGTCATCACAATAATGGCTATTCCAAACTCTAGTTATTCTTCCTAAATCCTAAAAATAAAATTCTCATGAGAAGACTTCATAGACATTAAAATCTTTGAAAAATTCCTTATCATCCCGAACTCCTTGTCGTCAACAGCCATTGGAACATATGGTTCATGGAGGAGGGAGTCAATAACAATAAACCTTTTTAGATGATGATGTCGAACCAGGGCCTTCTGAATTTCCAACGATCTTAAAACACAAGCCTTTATTTGTTGAATCTCTTTTCTTTCCATCTTCAACTCTTCAAGAACATCAGAATACTTCTGAGAGTTTGAAGGAACAACTCTTGGCTTCCTCACATTCTTTTTTTTTTTCTTTTCAAAGTTGGAGTCAATTGAGATTTCTCTTTTTCCTTAGTGATTGATGGCTTAACATCCATATTGATATCTTTTCCATCAGAAGACATGGTGTTTGGAGTTTCCATGTAAGTACAGTTTTTGTGAGAGGAATTCATAATCAAACCTCAACAAGCAGTCTTAAGATATAAGGAATATCAAAGAAGGAAAAAGGAATGTAAGGTTTTTAAACCTATAAAAAGGTTTGTGTATGCATAGCTCACAACCCTATAAAGAGTGGAATTGTCGAAAATAACCCTCTTCTTTTGGCAAACATGTCCTTTCCAATATCAACAGTGATATGAAGGAATTCCAAAACCTAAACTATACAAAGCTAAAAATAAATAAAATTTATTTTAAAGCCTGAGGTGTGCAAGATCTTGTCTTTTTTTTAAAAATGCACATGAGACAAGACGCACAAAGACAACACAATCAAGTTGTGTTGTGGTGAACAACAATTTGTCCACCATGATCCTTTTGGTTGGAATTTATGGAACCTTGCATTTTCCTTATGTTTAGACCATGTTTTCATTTCTAATGGTATAAATCTATTTTTGGAAACCACTTTATTTGAGGAGGATAAGATCTTACATACCTCAGCTGTTTTCTCCACAAGTTTGAGCTTGGTATCTAGATAATCTGCTCTCCGTTGAAGCTTGTTGACATATCTCATCTTGTGTTTGTACTTAAAACACTTTGAAAGTTCATAACCCTTGAGAGAACAATAGGATCATGTCAACGTATAAGATGATTCAGGCGCCTGTGAGATGCAAGCTGCTAGGCACAATGTAGATCCTGAAGCATTTATCATGAAGTTTCCAAAGGAAGGGTCAATTGATTCTTCCATCTTGATTGTGTTCTCTTCTAAAAGATTATCAAGATTGATGTATGTATTGCTAAAATTATCAAAATCAATAATTTCACATAGAAAAGCAACACTTAATTTTTTGTCTTCATCAAAATCATAATTGTCAGACATTTCATCAAGTGTCACAGCAAGACCTTTGTTCCCAGTGCATTTTCTACGATTTGGGCATTAGTTTGCAAAATGACCAAACCCTTTACACTTAAAGTACCGAGGCATATCCTCGTCATCAGTTTCATATGTGTCCCTGTTTTTAGGAGGAATACGATTATGAGGTTTTACCGATGCTTTTGGCTTATCTCTGGTGAAACGTGTACTTTTCTTCAATCGAAGGTCCCTAAACGGTCTTGTGATCATCGAGACTGATTTTTCAAGATCTTCACCTGATGAATCAGTCTCAGAGTGGTCGTCTTTAGAGATATACACATTTTTACTTTTATCAAGTAATTTTGTGTCTTTCAGTGCTTTGAACGCAATATCCTTAGATTTGCATGAGTGTTTGTGATCAAAGATCTTAAGCTTCCCAACCAGAGTATTTTTGGAGAGATTATCAAGGTTATTTCCCTCAACGATGGCATGCTTCTTAGAATCGTATCTAGATGGCAGCGATCTGAGAATTTTTATCACAATGTCCTTTTCAGGCATAGTCTTACCCAATGCAAAAGATGCATTAACAATTTCAGACACTTCGTGATTAAACTCATCAAATGAATCTTCATCACGCGCTTGAAGAAACGCTCACATAGTAATTTTCCACCGTAAGTAATTTGAGCTATCGAAGACTGGTGGTATGTTAATAGAGATAACACCTCTGTCCATAGAGTCAGATCGCTAAAAATACAGACTGATAAGGTCTTTAAATGTGTTTGCCTAATCTGATACAAATTGAAAAAGCGGGGGTCTAACAACCTCACCTAATATTTCGATTAGCAATCTGTATGGATTAACTCTAATATACTTTTAAGAGAATCAACTGGACAGTCATACTCAATCTTAATAAAAAGTATATCAAGGAGTTAATATCTCTATCTCTCGATTTGATCTATACTCAAGCAAATAGAAATTTGCGAGTCTTTATCAAATACAAGAGATATAAACTTCGATGGTACCAAAGACCAATATCCAAGGATCAATCAATTTCCAATCAACAACCAAAGGTTGGATTTCACAATTAATCGATACAACGCGGAACCTGTGATATTTCAATTATATAACAAAATATAATGCAGAAAAGAAATAACACAGACAACATAAATTTTGTTAATGAGGAAACCGCAAATGCAGAAAAACCCCGGGACCTAGTCCAGGTTGAACACCACACTGTATTAAGCCGCTACATACACTAGCCTACTACAAACTAACTTCGGTCTGGATTGTAGTTGAACCCTAATTGATATCACACATATTCAAGGTACAATTGCGTTCCTTACGTCTCTAATCCCATCAGGATACTACGCACTTGATTCCATTAGCTGATCTCACCCACAACTAAGATTTGCTACGACCCAAATTCGAAGACTTGAATAAACAGATCTATATCACACAGAAAATTCTACGATAATAGATAAATATTTCTCCCACAGATAAACCCACGAGTTTTTGTTCCGTCTTTTGATTAACCCAAACTTATATTCCCTAAGAACATCCTAGAATTATTGATCACCTCACAATAATTCTAAATCGTATGGTAGAGAAACTAGATATTGTGGAATCACAAATGATGAGACGAAGATGTTTGTTATTTCTTTTTATCTTGCCCTATCGGAGATATAATCTCAAGCCAATTATTCAATTGAACTTGTACGATAGAAAATGGCAAGATCAGATCGCTCAACTACAAGAGAAGTAGTTTCGTCTAGCTTCACAATCCCAATGAAGTATTTAAGTCGTTAACCGGCAGGGTTTCGAGAAGAGACCTACGGTTAAAGGAGAATCGATTCTAGCAAACCAACTAGTATCACACAGAAGGTGTGGGGATTAGTTTTTCCAGTTGCTAGACGTCTCCTTTATATAGTTTTCAAATCAGGGTTTACAATCTAAGTTACCTTGATAACAAAGCATTCAATATTCACCCTTAGATGAAAAACCTGATTTATCCAAGATAATATCTTTCAAATGTTAGATCGAAACTTAGCTTGTCACACACAAGTGAAATGTATTTCATTTAGGTTTGAGTAACCGTACCTAAACGTGTACATTTGGTTGGTTCACAAATCGTTAACCAATGGTTAGCCATATGAGCACCTTCATATCAATCATATTCATCTTCTTCACAACTAGTTCAAATGACTCAAAAGAACTAGTTGAAGAGTTGTTCAATTGCTTTGATCTTTATACATAGACACAATTGAAAAAAAATCGGTTTGATTTACTCGAATCAATTCATGAACAATATATCCATGGTTTGCAAAGATTGCATTCCTTATTGATTTATTGTTTAAGTTCATGAGCTAACCGATTTGAGAAATATTAACCATCTTGGGTACGTGTACGGGTATGCATACCTTAGCTTCCGAATTTGGGTTTACAAACTCAACAGAAATTTTCGGTTCGAAAAATTCTATGTGTACACGTATGGGTATGCATACCTAAGGTGACTGGTTTACTAGTTTGCAAACTACAAACTCAGCAGAAATTCTCGGTTCGAAAACTTTCCTCAGTATGCGTACCTAACCTGTCTCATTCACCAATAATGCATGTACATATATGCACGCACTTGGTTTCCGGTTCATGGATTTATACACTAATGTGCCAACACACTATATATGCTTATATCCGTAGATATTTACGTAATCTCAACTCTACATTTCAATCATTGAAATATTCTTCTAAAATGTTATAATAGTCATTAGACATAAGAATCGACTATCGTCATCAAAGCTATTTTCAAGATTGAAACGTCATCATGACTTTCGTCACGGGTGAAGATGAAAAGTAGTTAAAGCGAAAGTTTACCAACATGTATTTCAAGAAAAAGATAGGCGAGTAAACTCGTCTCAAAATAGAAAATGCGTATGTATGAAAACTATCATACTTATACGACTATTGTCTCAAGAGTAGGAGATAGATAGATAGAATTTTGTGTGACAGATGAGTTCAAGTCTCCAATTAACTTTTGGTCGGATGAAGTTCCACTGGTTCCTTGAGTAGTTCTTCATCTTCATAAGATAATCGCCATGGAGTATGGAGCTCAACTATACTTAACTATCCTAGACCGAAACTTAGTCATAAGTAAACTAGAAATCAAGACATATAGTTTTGATCACTAATATTGACAAACATGCTTGAGATAGCAACATATGCGAGTTCGACTGAGCAATGCTCTAACAAGACGGATGGCATGCTTGTGATCCTAAATACCAAAAACACAAAATGAAAAGAAATATAAACAAAGTCGGATTGAGATTACATACGATAATATTTTGGATTTCACATGCCCATGAGTCTTTGTATCCAAAAAGAACATTTACACCATCTTCTGGGGTCTCCTTTGGAGCCTCACTGGTTTCAGTTTAACCTTCAACTGAGAGGGAGGTGTGATGCCCCAAATCAATAACCTGCTTTGCTAATATGATTACAACCTAGATGAGGGATCAATTCCAAATTGACGATTTTAAGAATCATAATTACATAATGTGAACTAGAACCAACTTGAACCCAACACTCTGATATGTGAAGAACTCTCAAATAATATTAATATATTAGTATGTTGTTTTATAACATACTAGGATATGACCCGTGCCGTCACGACACGGGATTTAATTTGTTCTCGGTGTTGCTGAATGATTGTTTTTTATCGTATTTAGACATATGTCATGTTAAATCTAACTTCAGTGTTATTACATTGTGTCATTTGCAGCAAAATGGTTCTGACCATTCCCCAATAATGTTAGAGCTTAATAAACACAACAAAATATCGGGTAGATGCTGGAAATTCTTTGAACACTGGTTGACACAAGGTAGTTGCATTGATCATATTAAATCTGATTGGTCAACTACTTACACAGGTTCGAATGCTTTTATCCTGGAAAACAAACTAGCTTTTACTAGACACATACTGTCTCAATGGAGTAAAAATTCTTTCAACAATATCAATAAAAAAGTTTCTAAACTTCAGTTACATCTAAACAATTTACAAGCTGCAGATGTAGATGGTTCAAACACGGAAGCGGTGGTTCAAATTGAAGGGGAGATCAGAAATATAAATGACATACAAGCTAGTTCTAACAGACAAAAATCCAGAGACCATTTTTTCAATGATATGGATCTAAATTCCAAATATTTTCATATCAGAATGAACAGGAGAAAATCAAGAAATAGAATCGATGCTTTGATGGCACCTGGCGGAACGTGGTGTAGCGACAGAGAATCACTGTCAACTCTTCTGACCAACCACTTTCAACATATCATGACCACTTCAGAACCGCCAGGCATTCAACAATTCCTGAAGCATATTCCTGTGTGTATCTCCTTGGAAGATAATAAAACTCTGGAAGAAATTCCGACAGAACAAGAAATCTATCAAGCTCTCATGATCATGGAGCCGTGGACTTCTCCAGGCCCGGACGGTTTCCCTCCGGGTTTTTATCAAAAGCAATGGCTGGTGGTTAAGGATGATGTTTGCAAAATGATAAGCTCATTTTTTCAGTCAGGATACATGCTCAAGCAGCTAAACAACACAAGAGTAACATTGATTCCGAAATTTCAAATTTGTAATAGACCTGAAGACTTTCGCCCAATCGCTTTGTGCAACACTGGTTACAAAATTATCTCAAAGATCATTGCTTTGAGTTTGAAGAAGCACATAGCAAGAATCATCTCTCCCATGCAATCTTCCTACGTCCCAGGGCGCCTAATCTCTGAAAATATTTGTTTGGTTCAAGAGATTGTTCAAGCGATGAAGAAGAAAAAAGGTGTCAGCGGTGATCTTGCTCTAAAGATGGTCATGTCTAAAGCGTTTGATCGCTTGGAATGGATCTTCTTACTCGGTATCATGGAAAAAATGGGTTTTTCAGACAAATTTCGACAGCTTATCTCATAATGTATCTCCTCAACAGAAATAGAACTCAACCTAAATGGATCGCCAACTCCAGCCTTCAAGCCAACAAGGGGAATTCGGCAGGGCGATCCATTATCGCCCTACCTTTTTATTCTGGCAATGGAGTCATTCTCTAGATACTTAGCTCACTGCGAGAATACAGGACAACTGACAGGTATGAAGATCTCTCGTTCTGCTCCAAAAATTAATCACCTGCTTTTCTCAGATGATTGCATCTTGTTTTGTAAAGCTAATGGTTATCAAGTCCAAAAACTTCTCAACGTGATACACCAGTTTTCTCAGTGCTCTGGACAACTGATCAATTTCAACAAGTCAGCGGTTTTTTTCAGTTCAAATTTGGAACCGGAAGCCAACCAGATAATGTTTGGAACCCTTCAAGTCAGATCTCTCAACATTTCAGATGAAAAATACCTGGGACTGACTTTCTTTGTGGGTAGGAAAAAACGAGTTCCCTTCTCGATTCTCTGCGACAAAATGGACCACAAATTCTCTAGTTGGAATGGCAACAACATGTCAGAAGCTGCTCGTTCGGTGATGATTAAGAACGTTTCCAATGCCATACCAATACACCACATGACTTGTTTCAAACTACCTGACACAACTATCAAGAAGATGAGCTCAAAACAGCAACAATTCTGGAGAAATAAGAAAAGATGCAAAGGTAATCATATAATCAATTGGGGTAGAACTCAGAAACCGAAAGAAGAAGGAGGATTAGGTTTTCGGGACATGAACATCTTCAACAAAACGCTATTAGCAAAGTCTGCTTGGAAACTTTGTTCTGACACAGACTCTATGATGGTGAAATCTTTGAAGTCTAAATATTTTGCGGATGAAAATCTATTCAACCTTAAGAAAAAAGCTTCATCAACCTGGTCATGGAGAAGCATGATATCGGAGCTTGATTTTGTTCAAACAAACAGCTGCTGGTGCCTAGGAAACGGAAGGAAAATACAAATCTGGAACCACATATGGATTCAAACAATGCCAAAACCGCCAATTCATAAGCAAGACTGTACTTTATATCCTCAATACAAATTCGTACACCAACTTATTGATCAGGACAATAATGCTTGGAAGGTTAATATCCTGGAGGAGATTTTTGATCAAAATACAGTTAACATCATATGTGTGATGGAGATCAACTTCAACCAAGAAGACAGACTTGTTTGGCTTCTGAAAAAAAATGGTCTTTTTTCTGCAAAATCAGCCTATAAAAAGATGTATGAAGACAACCTCACAACAGCTACGGTAGGGCCAAGAATGATCAAAATCTACAAAACTATGTGGAATCTAAACCTTCTTCCAAGAATCAAACATTTTTTATGGAAAGCAACATCAACACTTCTTCCAACAAGAGATATTCTAAGCTTAAAGATACTAGGGATTGCTAATATTTGTCCTCTCTGTGACAATAGTGCAGAAACCCCAGCTCATGTTCTGACGGAGTGCAGTCTAGCAAGAGCAGTATGGTTATCTATCTCTGGTTGGGCTTCAACTCAATCTATCATCTTCTCGGATTGGGTAAAAAGATGGTTTGATGATGTACATGAAAAAAAGATCTCAGAAGATGAGGTCTGCAAAAGGGCGATAATTGCTTGGTCCCTGTGGAAGTGCAGATGTGATAAAGCCTTCCAAAATTTAACTCCTAATCCTGAGAGAACCATTCAACAATGTCGCAGCTTTATCAATGACCAATTAACTCACATATCTAAGAAACAGGGTCCTTCCAGTAGAGTTAGTCGAGATAATGTGCACTGGTACCCCCCTCCAAGGGATACTGTAACCATAAACTGTGATGGATCCTATTTAGCTTCAAATAATTCTGGTGGAATTGGTCTAATAATTCGTGATTTTACAGGTAATCAACAAGGAGCAACTTGCATAACGCTAACGGGAATCCGCGACGCAGTGCAAGTGGAATGTATGGGTCTATGGGAGGCTGTTAACTGGGCGCAAAGACTAAAGATGGTTAAAGTTCACTTTCAACTTGACGCAAAGATGGTTGTGGAAGTAGTAAACAACAATGCCTCAATCGATTGGAGGCTTTTAAATATGATCAAGGATATTCAATCTCTGATGAGTATTTATAGATTTTGGAAATGCTCTTATATTCCTAAAGAAGGAAATAAGGTAGCAGACATCCTTTCTAAGTTATCTAGAGAAAAAACAATTTCTTCCTCTTGGTCTGATTCTTCTCCTGTGGAGATTTTAGATCAATTGCACGAAGATAAGCGTCATGTTATTACTTAATTTTAGATCAATATATTTTCTTTTTGGCTTCAAAAAAAAAACATTGTGTCATTTTTTCCTAGTGTTATTAGAATTTACTTTTTTACATACGTACGTTAGACACGTTGCTCAAGACGTTGTTCTGATGATGATCTCTAATAAACAATCACCTATTTTGACTTAAATTTGATCTTTTTTTTTGGTTGAATCATACTTAAATTTGTTTTGAATGCATAATTTTAGACTAATAATTAACAAAAAATATGTAAATCCCTAATAAATAGCATAATTGTGAAATTCACGTAAATATTTGTAAAATATGGAAACATTAAAATTGAACGACAACAACTTTTACATGACTATTACCCCATACTATTCCAATACCTTTACAAAGTTCTTTGAAACATTGGATAGAAGTTCTAAAAATTGTATACAGAGAGAAAAAGAATATAAGAGATGATACATATGCTGGTGTTCATGTTCCCAAAATCCAACATGTCGCGGTTCCATACACACTTTTTCAATTTTGCCTATGCATATATACAAAAATATAGGATTAACATCCAACTTACTTCAGAATTCAAAGTGAATACATGTATGCAAACCATTTTGTACATAACCTTGAAAGGAACATTAATGCTTGATGGCTACATGAGGCCAAATTTAACCCATGTCTAACCAACTATTTAAGATAGCCCATTCCATACCGAGAATGATTGCCCATATCTGTATAAGTGGATTGTTGTTAGAAAAATCTTTCATCGAGATCAATATGCCAACGATCAAACGGAAAAAAGTATTTGCAAAAGCATGAGTTCCAATAGTTCACCTGTATAATTTGAGAAAATATGAGTTCCCCATTATATTAAAAAGACATGAAATTTAATAGCTTGTTTAAAAGAGTAGCTTGAAGGGAGACTGCTGCAACGACCAAATGCAAAAGAAAGTAATTTTTAATATAAGATGGTAGTGTTGTTGGTGTTCCAAACTTTCTCCAGTTGCAATATCCATATTCATTATGAAATAGTGTTACAAATTAACTTTTATAAGGAAAGATTGTGCCTAAGGAAATTCTTCATGGCTATCGTAAGGCTTTCTAATTTGTTACAATATCAAAATAAATTAGTCAACATAATTGATTTCAAACGACTAATTTATAAGAAAGTGACACACTAACTCAACATAATCTTATCCTGATTGAATCATAAGCACTTGAGAATAAAAAAAAGGGACAGAGAACTAAGTACGATATTGGCAAGAGATGTAAGATTTAGTTTTAATGTCATTAATTAACACGACACATGCCACCGTTTATTTGTTTTCATCAATCATTTTACCATGAACATAAATCATCAAGCAACTGATTACTGATTTTATTCTATAACAAAATTGAATTTTTATTGAACCAACCGACGTTCGACACCACAATCCCAATTCATAATCTATGTTGCTATTGGACAATACCATATTTTTCCTAAAATATTTTCTAGCTTTTCCTTGTTCAGCGAATTCCCAACAAACAGATTTCACATACCGATATCGGTATAATTACCAGGTAACACACTAATAACACAAACTCTGATTTTCAATTATCCTGTAAAAACTGAAATATAGACACTGTTGCAAGAACCAATGTGTTGGGTGTTGGATCTCTAATAACAAAATATCTTATTTCGAAGTACATGCATAAAGAGTTAAAAGAGCCAAATGATATGAGAAAACTTACAATTCTACAACCTCCTTGTTCTTGTCAATGTCTGTAGACCTCCTATCAAAGCATTCACATAATTGATAATTTAAATTTGCTCCAACCTCTGTGGTGTTGTACAAAACTGAGTTTAAAACTTATTGAGAATTGTACAAACTAAACATATAGTAGGTCCCTGGAAAAAAAATACCGAACTTTTATACTTTATCCAAGCTCAATTGGTATTAAGGGTCCAAAAGTAGCTTGCAGTGAGACCAACAGTATAAAAACGTGAATAAACCTTTCACCCGACCTTATATATATCTGGCAAACGAATCTGACCTTGCGCAAACCCCCTAAAGTTATTAATAACGATATCCTATATTATACTTCATGAACATTGCTACAATGGACTCTAGCAGTGCTAAATCCATCCGGAATATGTAATGAAAAGATTTTTACCAAACCTCAATGTACGAAATCAAATATTGGTATTTACCTCGACAAAGAAAAACAACCTGTGTCCCTTCTCCCTTACTTTAGGTGGTATTTCATTTCCGAAAAAGTTTCGATGAACCTGCAAATTTGAAAAATTAAAATGATAATACAGCTAAATGCAAAGACAGGATTTTAAAATATTTTATAAACTAACCTAAAATTCATAAATTAATTAGACTGCTAACAAATCTAACTCAAGTAAGAAAAGCACTAAAATCATCACATACACACCAGAAAAACAAATACAACAACAAAAACAAAAACAACAACAACAACAAAAACAACCAAAACACTCCAACTTACCAATACAACAAAAATGGACCAAAGATTGTAAAACCAAGAGTGCCAAAGTAAACGAAGGACAACAAAGACTAATTTATAAATGTTTGAAACGTCATTTTTGTTAAATAAAATTAAGAAAACCAAAAATAACTTAATCGACGAATGGATCTCCTCTATAAGTATTTACATTATAATATAATACCTTAAAATAATTTGTGCAGTTGGATACATAAAAAGTCTATTTTTCGGTATTTGGTTCGTAGAATCAACTTCCATATTTTCCCATATTCCAGGTCTACAGAAAGTGAAAAATTTTGGGTTAGCTAAAGCCACCAAGATTGCTATTGTAGTTGCATGATTTCCCATAACACACCCCTTGTAATATCTTGATAATAATCTCTTAATCTAAACTAATTTGATAATTAAAATTCTAGAAATTGTAAATAAACACACGGATTTTACATGGTTCGATCAATTTGATCTACATCCATGATTCTCTACTATGATTGTTAAAGTTTACATTTGATTTTACATTTGATAATCTCCATTAATGGAGTTCTAAATCTAGTTTTGGGGAAGAAGATGATAAAGAAAAATACATTTTCTCTCTCTAAAAGTCTCTCTGAAAAATATCTCTCTCCTAAAACTTTCTCCCTCCTCAAGACTCTCTCCACTCTAAAAATATATCCCCCTTTTCTGGACTTACTTGAACCCTTTATATAGGAAATTACATAGTGGGTGACAGCTAAGTTTTCCCCTTCTTTCGGATCTATTTTGCGATCTCATCGCGGTAATTACAATGTTAATATTCGCCAACTTTTGTAATCCTTGTGAAACAACATTCTTCTAATATGCCTCTTCAATCGTCAACTTCGTCATTCTTTGAATTATTTTGTGACGCTCGTGAAATGTTGTTGAAGATTTTTCAGTAACGCTCGCAGAAGTGTCGTTAATCTCTCGTGAACATAATTGTGGCGATATTGTGGTACTACGGCTATAAACACAAAAAGAAGTACGATGAACAAAAGCTAATTCAACTGATAGTGCTCACATATTAACACTTCAAGCGAGACTTGGAAATCATACCAAAAAGTAAATTTACAGGATTAAGAATAAAATATAGAACTTGAAAAATAATCAACCTTTATAATTCTTGTGAAGAGGAAGTGGGATGCACAAAATCAAATTCAAACAAAACTTAATAATCTAAAATAAAATTAATTGGGGAAAAATAAAAATACTCACCATACAAATTTAAAAATGAAATTCTAATTTAGAGAGCAGAGAGAAATACAAACATTAATTTGAAAACGCTGCAGCTACTGCGCTTTAAAACCATTTGATGAATCTAATAAGCGCTAATATAATCTTTACACAAATTAACCCTAGAACCACAAAATAAAAATAAAAAATCTGAAACATTTCTTTATAACCCAGATTTAAAAACACCAATTAGATGAAAAGAAATTTTGATGAAAATTAATAAACTATAAAAAAGTACAAAATATAAGAGAACAAATATAATAACTAACCGTCTTTCCAATATGCAGTGGATGATAAAAGATCTTCTTTGGTAGAAATATTCTACACATTGGAGAGATTGAAGTATTACTGGCATAAGAAGATCTTTTAATTATTTTGTTTGATGAAAGAAAAAAGACGATGAAGAAGATGAAAGAAAATAATCAATTTTTATTTTTTGAAGCATGAATTAAGAGGGAGTTTAATTTACAATAAAAGAAACAGTATCACATTGAATTTGAAGAATAACTCCAAATAAATGACATTAGGAGGGTGAAGTGGAGATTGAAATATGTGGCTCAATCTGGACCCTTGGAAATGTAGTTTGAAAATATTAAATCAGTTGTATCAATCTCAACCTTTCTTTATATGCTAAAAATGTAAATTGAAAAACCAAAACATATGACTCAATCTGAACCATCCTTTATGTGTCTGAAATGTAGATGACCGTCTATATGGAGAAACACCATTGTCCCTTATAATATAGATAAGGATATAGATATACAAAAGAATCATAAATGTAACACCGTACGGTAACGCTTTAAACTACGAAAACAGACATCTTTACGTGCACCATTTCTTATGGTAACTGAAACTGAAGTGGGAACGAGTGAGCACATTGTTGGAAAATTGGGTTGCAATAGAAGATGAAAAATAACACAGAAAAAATGTTGTTGTACTCAAAAGCTTTCAAGGCTCATATGATTTCTTTTAGACAATTATTTTTACCCTCCCAATAAATTGGCGATTACAACAGGTATGTGAAATAATGCCTTCAGGATACAATGAAAGCCCTACAACAGAAATTGAATTCAATGTTTGTACCCCTTTATTCAATCAAGAACACATGTAAACAATATTTCTGAAGATGCTTTTAGAAGAAGAGAAAACAAAAAAGGTTTTTCTGATATATTCAAACGAGTTTAGAGAGACGCTATTTTATATAGGTTTTCGCATCTGTTGGGAAAAGACATCTTTTCACCAACAGGTTTCTCTTCACCATCAGACATCAATGGCATTTGTTGGACAAGAAGATTCTGGATTCTGTTTGTAACTGTCGTAACAGTTATGTACAACCAAAAAAATCTTCAGCTTGGGGGGATACGCCCCCCCAGGACCCCCCTTAGTCAGCACAGTTGAAAATATTCCAACATTCTCCCCCTATTTTCAAAAACCATAAAACAAAGTTAAAAAATTTTAAATCAGAGTGACTGCATCACCGAAGTGACTGCCTACGTACCCGAGTGGGATCAAGCCATCGTAGTTCAAGCAAAATTGAGACTAAGCATCATCGTTGAAATCAACACATAAATGATAGGTATCTTTTGGATTTGAACCTTCACTTAGTGTAAGAAACTCAAAGCCTTATCGAGATTCTATGGTGAAACCAGTCTTGAACCAAGTATCCCTTATGATAAAAACGGAGTCTCCACACATATTGATTTCATAAATCATGTGTTTTGTAGCCAAGCACGTTAATGGCCATGTGCTTATATCCTTGATTCATTAGTCTTCTTTAGATAACAGTCTTCTTCTCTTAGGAAACAGCCTGATTTCCATACTCATATAGGTAAGTCTCGAAGGTGTTTCTGCGATACACCTTTTACTAATCACAGACTCATTAAGGATTTACATCCATCCTATTTTCTTGCAGAACCCAGCACTAATTAGAAATGGGAAGTTTTATATTAGTTCTCCATAATCTACATCCATAACTTGTTGGTACCACATTGAACCTTGTTTATCTTTTTCAAAACATAGGTTTGGTTTCTGCTATGGGATATCAAACTTATTTCACAGACCTTAGTCCCATTTCTTTACTTTTTATTGAAACCACCGAACTTGGTAGACTTTTCGTAAATGGGTCTGCCAAATTCCTCTTTGAATCAATAAAGTTAACTGTAACCACTCCCTTCTTGAGTAGTTGCCTAACCATTTGATGTCTAATACTTGCATTCTTGACTTTCCATTATAAGTCTTATTTGAGACATTATAGATGGTAGCTTGATTATCACAATTAATCAAGACCGCCGGAGTTGGATTCTTCCAAAATGAAATTTCCATAAGTAGGTTCCTAAGCCATTCTGCTTCCTTACATGCATCATTTAAGGCTATTAATTCTGACAACATTGTTGAATCAGAAATACAAGTCTGCTTATTGGAAATCCAAGACACAACATCACCCCCTAATGTAAAGATCCATCTAGACGTTGATTTGGACTTGGCCTCTACATCATTCCAGTTAGCATCGTTGTACCCTTCCAGTGCAGCGGGATAGCCTTGGTAATGCAAGCCAAAATTCATTGTACCTTTCAAGTAAGCCATAACTCTTGAAACTGCTTTCCAGTGTTCATATCCTGGATTACTTGAGAAACGACATAACACTCCCACGGCTTGAGCTATGTCCGGTCTTGTGCAATGCATAGCATACATAAGACTTCCAATGACACTAGAATACTCAAGTTGCGCATGAGTACGACCGGTGTTCTTCTTTAACTTGATAGTATGGTCTAAAGAAGTAGGTACTGGATTGTCATCAAAGTGACCATAATTCTTGAGAAATTTCTCAATATAATGAGATTGGGTTAAAGCCAACTCATTTCCATTTCTTAGGATCTTAATTCCCAAGATTACATCAGCCTCTCCTAAATCCTTCATATCAAAGTTAGATCTAAGAAACTTCTTTGTTTCTTCCACAACAGATATGTCAGATCCAAAAATAAGCATATCATCAACATACAAACAGAGAATTACACATCCAGAACTATCATGCTTACTATAGATACATTTATCCGCATCATTCACCACAAAACCATATGACAACATCACTTTGTCAAACTTATCATGCCATTGCATGGGAGCTTGCTTCAAGCCATAAAGATATTTTACTAACTTGCAAACCTTCTTTTCTTGTCATGGCAATATGAAACCTTCAGGTTGTTCCATATATATTTCTTCTTCCAAATCTCCATTTAGGAAGGCGGTTTTGACATCCATTTGATGAATAATTAACTTGTGAATAGAAGCAAGTGATATTAAACAACGAATATATGAGATGCGAGCAACAGGAGCATATGTATCAAAGTAATCAATTCCATGTATTTGCTTATAACCCTTAGCAACTAATCTGGCTTTGAACTTATCAATGGAACCATCGGCATTCATCTTTCTCTTGAAAATCCATTTACATCCAATAGGCTTTACGCCCGGAGGTAAATCACAATATATCCAAGTACCGTTGGTCAAAAGAGAATTATTTTCATCATTGATAGCCTCTTTCCAAAAACTAGCATATTTGGAACCCATAGCCTCAGCATAAGTTTTAGGGTCATCATCAACATGCATAACATATTTGGTAACACTAAGAACTCTATTCTTATTACCTTCTACAAGACATGTTATAAAGTCTGGACCAATTTTTTTCTCTATTCTTGCTCTCTTACTCCTTCTAGGTTCGATATCTTCTATAGGTTCAGAAGTATCCTCCATGTCTCGAGTAGGAACAGAATGATCATCATTCTCATTAGTCTCTTCAGATTATAGACTAGGTAACAATGAGTTCTCCATGGGTTGCATTTGAGAACTCTTCCTATTTAAGTTCTCAAAGAATTACATATCTACAGATTTTATAATCTCAAAAGTGTCAAGGATTAAAAATCTGTAGGTGATACTATTAAGAGAGTATCCCACAAAAGCACATTTATAAGCCCTGTTTCCCAGTTTTGGTCTTTTAGGATCAGGCTTTCGAACATATGCTAAGCAACCCCACACTTTAAGTCTCTTCAAGTTTGGTTTCCTCTTAAACCACAATTCATAAGGAGAAACATTCTTCTTTTTCAAAAGAACTCTATTCAAAATAAAACATGCAGACAACATAGCTTCACCCCACAAAGAAATAGGCAAACTAGAACTTATAAGCATGCAATTAACCATATCAATCGAAGTTCTATTTTTCCTTTCAGCCACACCATTTTGTTGAGGTGTATAAGGTGCAGTAAATTGATGAATTAAACCATGCTCTTGACAAAAGAATTTAAATTCATTAGGAAAATATTCACCACCACGATCAGAACGTAAAATCTTAATTAATCACTAACATGAAAGAATATAAATTGAAATAAAAAGAAGAAACTAATCGTTCGTCAATTTATGCAACACGAAGCAAGTGTCACTCTAACCTCGCCAAACTCATTGGAGAAGACGACGTGAGAGCAACCCTAATCAACAATAATAACATCGTCAACACAGAGTGCCCGTCCAAACCATGATTCTGAATATTACTATCAAGATCAGAAAGTTAGACAAACAAGTATATATGCACACGAGTGATTTCCACAAAATAAAATAGTATATATAATAGCGAACCACGGAAGAAGCCTCCCTACTAGGTAATATCATAACAGGGAAGATGCCGCCCTACTATGTTTTATTTATATACTATCGAAACGGGAAATAAGCCGCCCTACTAATATATTGAAACGGGGAAGAAGCCGCCCTACTAAGTAATATTGAAACGGGGAAGAAGCCGCCCTACTTAACTTAGCAAAGAGCCGTGGGGAAATCACATACACTCCTTGCGGGGAAATCATACAACGCATATCACACGCACACTCAAGACACGTACAAGCATTTACATAGATAGTAAAACACACAAGCATACCAAAAGTAATAAAGACTCATCATGCTCGCAATAGATGAAATGCTCAATGATTATAAGAAGGTTACAGAGTTCCCACCTGAATTGATGACAAGCCATCCTACCCTCGAGATCCACAATCCACAGGTTCATCCTTTGATTCGATCGTTGTTAATAAAGACTAACTAAGAGATTATCCAAAAGGCTCACACAAGACTCATGACATAATTTCATACAAGTCACTAGTTATAGGCTAAGTGAATTATCTAATGGTTATAAGCCCATTTATGAATTTATACCTTTTCATTCTCTATCTTTAACATATCTAAGGTTTACTAATTCAATTAGGTTGATTATATAGTCCATTAGATAAGTCTGAAGAATATCTACCACTTTGTAAAAGGGACCCAAGGTCAACTCGGACCATAAAGGGTCCAAAATATCAAACTAAGAAAACATGATGTTAAGCCCAAGCCCAAGCCCATTAGGCATGAACCAGCACTGCCCGTGAAACCAAGGCCTGGTCCATCTGATCAAGTGGCGGTCAATAACGATCAAAGGGTTAAATAACGGTAAACGTCTAGTCAAGGTCAAGTCCTGGTCAAATGGTCAAGTCTAAATCGGTCAATTGAGTCAACTCAGGTCAAAACATGAATCTCGGTGAGTCAACACCGATTCAACTCAGTCAGATCACTGAGCCAAACAAGATAAATCAATCAGACAGCTGACTGGTAATAGCAAGGCCCAAGGCCAAAGGTATCTGTTGCACCATCATGGTGCAACAACATCACACAACACAAAACAAAACTCTAATATAAACTTTATGCTTTTCTAAATAACAACATCTTAACTCAGGAAACACTCATCACAACTCTGCTTCATCTGTGACTGCACTTCTTCCCTAATTACATCTCCACCAGCTCAACATACTTAATTCCACAAATGTAACCAAACCATGAAATGCATGTGTTTTAATTTTGTTCATCCAATACCACCAGCTCAGCTTAAACATGGCCCAACTCCTTTACAACTTCAAGTCAAGACCTCCACCCACATAACAGCAAGCCACCACACATCCTATCAATACCAACTCAGTTCATACATATATCCCCTGCAACTTCAACTTCTTTAAATCAATACCCTTGCGACTCTGCCATATCAACATCTCCACCATTATTCTCAAAACTATCATCTATAGAATCAACACCACACACTGTTTCTCCAGCTGCAACAACAACAACATCATTATCTCATTTTATCTCCAACCCCAAACACACTCTGCTCCCAACCACCACCTGCCATTAACCTAGTATTCATCTAAAACTCAATTCATTCAATATTCTTTAATAACATCATTCTTCCTTCCTTCCTGTGATCTAACTCTAATCCAATTCACAACCACAGCTCTATCTAATACTTATCTCAATTCTCTTATTCAGTTATGCAACCCAAAACAGTCCCTTAGAACTAACATCAGACTAATCACAATCCATACATCTAACCTACAATAACATTTCCAAAACATGAAACTAACAATGTTCATCACCACCAAGTTACCACCACAGTATCTATAAACCTATGTCTCCACCATAGAAGAATCATCCTCAATTGCAAAATAGAATATCTACATCACTGCTAGAAATCCAGTTCATTCAGTACTAACACTTGCAACATAGTTTACCTCATTAATACCACCAGCACCACCAATTATAATCATCTTCATCATCATTTGTAATACAACTTCATTTACACCAACTCTTGCTACTCACCACTACTAGTTCTATAAATTGTAGCTACATCTCCATTCAACTCAGCCAAACCACATCACCCCAATAACTGCCATAACATCTTAACTGAATCTTCATAAACCATACAGTCAAAACCACCAACACAATTAAATTGTAACTTCCACAAATTCATCACCACCTCAACTATCTTTAAAATCATCTAAATTCCAACTTAGGAACCCTAATTCCTAATTTGGGAAAGAACAGGGGAAAACCCTAATTTTCTATGAAATTAAAATTAAACTTCTCATAATTAACACAACTTCAATTCAAGCAATACCCATCTAAGATTTCATCAAATATAACAAATTAAACGAAATTAAACCACCAAACCCTAATTACCTTCTTCCTGAATTTCTCAAGTTAGTTTGAGAATGGTTAGATGTTGAGTGTAGTTAGAGATGATTCAGGTGGTGTTGGTAGCTGTGGACTTGATTTTGAGGCACAATAAATGAAGCTATAGCTGTGAAGTTAAGTTTCAGATGGTGCAAGACATGGAACAACCATCATGGCTGGGTTTTAAATGATGAAGCAAAAAGATGGTGCAAGCAATAGCCTTGGCACCTACTGAGCTAGACACTGACTCATCTCACTTAGCCTTAAACTCAGTCTGACTTATGAGTTGATCCGAGTTCACTCAGTTGACCCGACCGAGATGACTCGTTGACTGGTGATTGGGCGGACTTATCCGGTCACCTGATATATTTTCCGGTGCCGGATTCCGGCAAAATTCCGGCCAACAGTTTTTGGGACATATTTTCACATGTGTATTTCACACACATGAGCTTGGTGGACTTCTTATCTTTGGACCTTGGGCTTTGAAGACCTAATTTGGGAAGTTGAAAAGCTATAAAAAGAAAAAGTTTCTATTCTTTTTGGGATATTCGACTAGAGTTCTAGAGGAGAGCAGCGACTAGGGTTTGCTTTCGTTTATTTTTCATGTTCTTCATTTTATTTTTGATTATAATTATGTTGAATCCAAAAACTATGAGTAGCTAAACTTCATTTATTGGTTATGGGGTATAAAGTGGATTTCAAAAATAAGATTTGATTCAATGCATTATTTTTGTCTCAATTTTATTGTTTATGATTCATTATTAATATTGTTATATGATTTGATTGTTTATTCGGATGAGTCCAGAATCAATCCGATTTGCATTCATATCTAAAGCTAAATTAGGGTTTTCAATACGAAAACGTTGTTTATCCCTGATTTTAAGTAGCATAAATGTGGGTAGTGCTTGTAGTGATATATCATACTAGTCACATATGAATCATAACTTGGGTTAAATCGATTTAGTGCTTTTACACATTTTGATTGCCTTGATTAGTCTTATTCCATAGAACTTATTGCTTTTAGGGAGTTAAATCTAATTGTGCTTTTACACTTTAGGTTGCATTCTAGGAAGAAGTCACATATGCATCTTTTAATGTGGTTGTGATGAAATCACGGAATTAGCCGGATACTCTTGCGATCAAGGTATCCTAGGACTTTTAGTAAATGAGAGATTAAAATTTCAATTCTAGTCATTGTTGAGAGTTCGAGTTTGTGAATGAAACTATCCCGTGACAAATATCTTCTCCTTATTGATTACTTTTATTTTTACTTTTCTTTCAATTTATTTCTATTGCTTTGAAATATCAAAACCCCCCCTTTGGTTACTAAGAATCTGAAAATTTGCATAACAGCAAAAGCCTCTCTGTGGATACGAACTCTTTCATATCGCATACTACATTTATTTTAGTTAAGTAAGAAAGTGAAATTATATTTGACCAGCTGACAACCGACCAAATTTTGGCGCTATTTCCGGGGAGGCATACGGCTTGTTATTAAGTTTTTAGTTTCTTTTTACAATTTATGCTTTTATCCTTGCTTTTTGTTTTCTTGTCTTGTTTCTTACTTGTTTGTGAGAATTATTTTCAGGTACCTAATCCCTGGCTTCTAAGGATTGGAATTATCCAAGGTACGGGATTGCTACTCGAAGAGGCACAATACTCCAACCAAGTCAAGACATACCGGCAGAGCAAGAGTTAGAAGTGGAAGAAGAATTACAACTAGAAGGATAACAAGAGGTTCCATTTGTAGAAGAACCACTAGTTGAAGAAGAAGAAGCAATGGGTGACGCAAATCGTACACTCAAGGATTTGGCTTCTCATAGGCTTGATACACAACGATGGTGTATTCAAATAAATTCAACATTCGAGATCAAGCCTGGGTTGATTAAAGAGTTTCCGAAGTTTCATGGTATGGAGAATGAAGACCCAAACAAGTATCTTATGGAGTTCTATACCATTGTTAAGGCCATGCTTCCAGCGGAGACTGAAGCCGATGGTGCAATGTTGAAAGTTTTTCCATTTTCTATGGTGGACAACGCTAAGGATTGGTTGTATTGTTTGCCATCCGGAAGTGTCACTACATGGTACGGGTTGAAGAAACTCTTTCTAGAGAGGTATTTTCCTGCGTCAAAGGCTACCCAAATTCTCAAAGAGATTTGTGGAATAAAGCAACATGTGGGTGAATCCTTGTATGAATGTTGGGAGCGATACAAGAGATTGGTGGTAAGATGTCCTCACCATCAATTCAGCGACGCTATGATAATCCAATACTTCTACGATGGTCTGCAATCAAGTGATAGATATCTTCTTGATGCAGCGGGTGGTGGTGTACTAGTGAATAAGACAGTGGCCCAAGCTGCCGAGTTGATTGAAAGCATGGATGCAAACTCGAAACAATTCTACACAAGAGGTGAACCAATGGTTAGGCAAGTGCATGAAGTTAGTGATTCATCATCATCACACCGTGATCAAATGATGGACAATATGGATCACATGATGCAAAAGATGGCTGCGGTTATATTACCTTCGTATGGTGAAGAGTTGGAGCAAGCTAATGCGATTTTTCCAAATCAACAAAGACGGTATGATCCCTATTCCAACACCTACAATCCGAGATGGAGAGATCATCCAAATTTTAGCTATGCCAACAATCAAGGTGCGGTTCAACAACCTACTTTCAACCATCCGAGTGGATTTCAACTGCAACAACAACAATTTCCACCGCAACAACAACAATTTCAGCAACCACAACAACCGGTTCAAAACCAAGGTTCCGATATCGATGCAAAGTTACAAATAATGATGCAAGGTATTTATATATACCATATTTAAGGAAATCCAACAAGAAACTAAGAGTGCTATCAAGGAGTTGCAGACACAAGTGGGCTCCATGGAAATTGATATCAACAAGTTGAAGGCACAAAATAGTGGAAGACTCCCTTCTCAACCCATTAACCCAAAAGAGGGTGTCAATGCTATTACGTTAAGAAGTGGTACACAACTTGAGCAATCCAAAGTTGTTGATTTGGGTGAATAGGAAGCTCCAAATGAGCCGGTTTTGGAGGAAAAGAGGGATGAAATTCCCTAAACACCTGGGGTACCTATTCCTAACTCTAAAACTCATATTCCTACTTATGTTCCTCCTATACCTTTTCCTCGCAGATTTGCAAGTTCTAAGAAGGCGGAACTAGAAAAGGATATTTTAGACATTCTTAAGAAGATTCATGTGAACATACCACTCATTGATGCTATCAAGAAAGTTCCCAAGTATGCAAAAGTGTTGAAGGATTTGTGTACTAATAAGCAAAGGCTTAAAGGAAATGAAGTGCTAAGTGTGGGGGATAATGCTTCGGTGATCTTACAACACAAACTCCCACTTAAATGCAAGGATCCCTGTAGCTTTGACATTCCCGTCAAAATTGGTAAAACCACTTTCAACAAAGCAATGTTATACTTAGGTACATCTGTTAATGTTATGCCGGCATCCATGTATAATTCACTTAATCTAGGTCCTTTGAAAAAGGCTGAAATTGTGTTGCAATTAGCCGATCGCTCTAATGTTTACCCAATGGGTATTGTTGAGGATGTTCTTGTGCAGGTTAATCAACTTGTATTTCCAGCTGACTTTTGTGTGTTAGAGATGGATGAAGGTTCACCGGACTCGTCTCTTCCATTTTTACTTGGGCGTTCCTTCATGAAAACGGCTAAGACCATTATTGATGTGGATAAGGGAACGTTGACTATGGAGTTTGATGGAGAAATAATATGTTTCAAAATTTTCGAGACGATGAGATATCCTAGTGATGTCCACTCTTGTTTCTCCGTTGATGTTATGGATGCATTGGCACAAAGAGTATTTGAATTGAATGGTGATGATGCTTTGGAAATTGTTTTAACTACATCCATGGATGATGGTGTAGAGTGTGGTAACGAAGTCAAGGAATCCCTTGGTGATATTAAATCACTACAAGGATGTCCGGAAACTCATAATATCTCTTTTATTTATTTACCATGCAGTGATGAAAAGCTTTTACCTTCTATTGTTAAATCTCCAAAATTGGAATTGAAACCTCTTCCAAGTCACTTAAAGTACTTGTACTTGGGTGACAATGAAGAGTTACTTGTGATTTTTTTTAGCGAGCTTAGTGAATCACAGGAGCAAAAACTTCTAATGGTGCTAAGGAAGCACAAGACGGCCCATATGATGGACAATTGCTGATATCAAGGGTATAAGCCCTGCCGTTTGTATGCATAAGATTCATTTGGAGGAAAATGCAAAGCCTACAAGGGAAGCGCAACGTCATTTTAACCCTCCCATGATGGAAGTTGTAAAAAAGGAGATACTCAAGATTTTGGAAGTGGGTGTTATCTACCCCATATCCGATAACAAGTGGGTGAGCCCGGTACAAGTTGTACCAAATAAATCAGGTGTAACGGTGGTAGAGAATGATGAGAACGAACTTGTCCCAACTCGTGTGCAAACCGGTTGGAGGGTTTGTATTGATTATAGGAAGTTGAATGCCACTACTAGGAAGGATCATTTTCATTTACCCTTTATTGATCAAATGCTTGAACGTTTAGCTGGACATGCTTATTATTGCTTCCTTGATGGTTATTCAGGGTACAATCATATTGTCATAGCACCGGAGGACCAAGAGAAAACCACTTTCACTTGTCCGTTTGGTACTTTTGCTTATAGAAGGATGCCTTTTGTCTTGTGCAGTGCTCCAGCTACCTTTCAAAGGTGTATGGTAAGTATCTTTTTCGAGTATGTTGAAAACATCATTGAAGTGTTTATGGATGACTTTAGTGTCTTTGGTGATTCATTTGACCTTTGTTTGAACAACTTGTCATTAATCCTTGAATGATGTGTTGAAAAAAACCTTGTTCTAAATTGGGAGAAGTGTCATTTCATGGTAATTCATGTCATAGTTTTAGGCCATATAATATCTTCTAATTGATTGGAAGTTGATAAATCCAAGATAGACCTTATTCGTGCTCTAACCCCTCCCACTATAGTGAGGGAGATACGCTCTTTTCTTGGTCATGCAGGTTTTTATCGTAGATTTATCAAGGATTTTTCCAAGATAGCATCACCACTTTGCAACTTATTGCAAAAATATGTGGTTTTTAACTTTGATGAAAAGTTTATGGCGGCATTCAATCGTTTGAAAGAACTTTTGATTTCAACCCCTATCATTAAACCACCGGATTGGAGTAAGCCTTTTGAGCTAATGTGTGATGCTAGTGACTACGCGGTTGGTGCGGTGCTTGGGCAGCGTGTGGGGAAGATACCTCATGCTATTTTTTATGCTTCTAGAACGTTAAATGAAGCCCATCAAAACTACACAACCACTGAAAAATAGTTTTCAGCTATTGTATTTGCATTGGAGAAATTTCGCTCATTATTAATTGGTACAAAATATGTTGTTTTTTCTGACCATGCAGCTCTTAGGTACTTGCTAATGAAGAAAGAAGCGAAACCGAGGCTCATACGATGGATTTTACTCTTGCAAGAGTTTGATATTGAAATCAAAGAAAAGAAAGGAATTGAGAACACCGTTGAGGATCACTTGAGCTGTCTTGCTGTGGACAAGGAAGTTGTCCCATTGCGTGAAAGTTTCCCCGATGAGCAACTATTCTCAATTGCCTTTGGAGAACCATGGTATGCAGATATTGTGAATTACTTGGTAACTAAACAAATCCCAAAGAACTTGTCTCGTGCTGAGAGGGACAAACTAAAGAGGTTAGGTAACTAATACAAATGGGATGATCCATACTTATGGAAACATGGCAGCGACCAAGTAATAAGAAGGTGCGTTCCCGAATCCGAGTTTAACTCTATCTTGTCATTTTGCCACTCTTATGCTTGCGGATGACATTTTGGAAGTAAGAGAACCGCTCACAAGGTACTTGAAAGCGGTTTTTATTGGCCAACCTTGTTTAAGGATGCATACACATTTTGTACAACTTGTGATAGGTGCCAAAGGACAGGCAATCTAGGTGCCCGAAATCAAATGCCACAAACCTTTATTCAATTTATTGAAGTTTTTGATGTATGGGGTATTGATTTTATGGGTCCTTTTGTCAACTCTCATGGGAATTTTTACATCTTACTTGCTGTTGATTATGTCTCTAAATGGGTGGAAGCTAAGGCCACCCCAACTAATGATTCCAAGGCTGTTTCAGATTTTGTGCAAGCTAACATTTTTGCAAGGTTTGGAATTCCAAGAGCCATAATTAGTGATGGGGTTCTCACTTCAAAAACAAGATTTTACAAAGCTTGTTGAAGAAGTACAATGTGTCGCACAAGATTGCAACACCTTATCACCCTCAAACAAATGGACAAGCCGATGTTTCCAACCGGGAGGTGAAATCCATACAAGATAAGACGGTGAATCCAACAAGGAAAGATTGGAGCATGCGACTTAATGATGCTTTGTGGGCTTATAGAACCGCATACAAGACACCCATTGGGATGTCCCCCTTTAGGCTTGTGTATGGTAAACCTTGTCACTTACCCGTGGAGATTGAGCATAAAGCATTTTGGGCTATTAAGCAATGCAATATGGATATGGATGGGGTTGGAAAGCAAAGGAAGCTACAACTCCAAGAGCTAGAAGAGCTTCGAAATGATGCATTTGAAAGCTCTCGCATTTATAAGGAGAAAACTAAGGCATTTCATGATTCTATGATTTCTAGAAAACAATTTTGCGTTGGGCAGAAACTGCTATTGTTTAATTCTCGCTTGCATTTATTTCCGGATAAATTAAGGTCACGTTGGATCGGACCTTTCATTGTTACTAATGTGTTTTCTCATGGTACAGTAGAAATTCGTAGCATAGCTACATGCAAGGAACTTAAAGTTAATGGGCACCAGTTGAAACCATATTATGAGAATTTCACTTCTGAAGTGGTGGAAGGAGCCAATTTTGTGGATGCACTCCCTCTGGAGGAGTTATAGAAAGCAAGGAGCAAGTCTGGCTGACGACTTTAAACCAAGCGCTAAGTGGGAGGCAACCCACCGGTTTTGTATTTTTATCTTTTTATTTTTAAGAATTTGCTTTTATCTTTATTTTCTTTGTTTTTTGCATATAATTTGCGGAATTTCCCACCTTGAACTTTCTTTGGACGATTCAATTTTACATTGAGGACAATGTAAAGTTTAAGTGTGGGGGAGCATTTATATGTTTGTATAGTTTGTATTAGTTTGTTTTATGCCTTTAGTAAAAAAAAAAAAAAATCAGAAAAATAGAAAACCAAGAAAAAATTTGTGCTTTTTGAACTCCGAAATTTAGAAACTTGTGCCTTTAGGATGACACCATTAGTGGATGGAACCATTTTGATTGCAGGAGTTGAGGAACCAATTAACTAAAAGGATGGACATAGCTCAGAAATTATAAATAACATGATAGTTGTTACCATATCTCGGAATATCACCATATCACATTCTATTTTTATTTTTTTCCATATTTATCTATTGTTCTCTAAGTGCTTTGGTGGGTCAATAAACATCGACTTGTTATTAATGCTAGGATGAAATAGAGTGATTGAGTTGCTAAAAAAAAAAGAAGAAGAGACTGACCAATTAGACCAACCGGAATAAAAAAGACACTTGGATAGCAGTATGCGTGAAAGGTTGTCCCTGTCTCCGTCTCCTAAACAAGCGTGGAATGGAGGATCCAAGGAAACTATCACATACGTGTTGACAAAGAAGCATGCTCTTGGATCCAAAAGATATAATCATGCTGTCTAAAAAAAAAGTGAAAAAGAAAAAGAAAAGAAAATATTATTATTGTTGAATAAAGTCGACTCCTGGTTCCATTGTATATGCCGGTTGAGTTGATATAGAATTAATATTATTGACCACTAGCTCCCTTGTATATGCCAGTGTGTTGACACTAGAATTCAGACTAGTATCTTAATCCAATAGGATGCATAGGTTCATATTGGCGGTGACCTTCAGACAGATTTGGGAAACACCAACCACTTGTGAACATTCGCAAACATCTACCTCTATATCCATCTTCTTAATATTTTCATTGTGATTGTGGTTTGTTAGTTTCTGAGTATTGTAGTTTGTTCGACTACCTAATTAGAGCTTTATTTACTTAAATATGAACTGAATTTGTGCAAGGTACCTCCTCCTGTAGTCATTTTGGATTCGTTCATTGATTTGTCACAGGTAGACGGAGTTGGAAATATAGGTTTTATAGGTAGACCTCTTGTAAACCTTCACGAGACTAAAACTCGTCCACTAGGGACACCTAGAGGTTCAAAGGCTTGTTATTTATGATAAAAGTGACCGTAGCCTCGACGAGACGGAGCTGTATGTATGTTTTATAATTATTTTGTTTGATTTGATCGAGGACTAGCAAAGTCTAAGTGTAGGGGAATTTGATAGGTGTCCAAAACACCTTATTATTTATCTATTGTTTATACTTTCTCTGCTAGTTTTCTTGTAAATTATGTATCTTATGTTTTGCTTTTGAGTATTTAGGTACTTTGGAGTCATTTGGAACGAAAGAAGAAGAAACAGGGCGAAAGCGTTGGAGGAGGACTACTTCTCATTATTTGCTTTTATTTCTTCATCTCTGTCTGAAAAGTATGCCCGCTTTAGTGATGCAATTTCTGTCTGTAAAGCATGACAGCTTTAGTGATGAAGAGACATTGAAGAAAAGAAGTGGACTTGAGAAGTAAAAGATGGATGTCGTTGGTAAAAGAATTCAAAGAAGAAGGAAACGTCAGGTGATATTTGAAGCATGCTAATGTTCCGCATGAAGGAGTGAAAGATGAATTATCGGTTGTGCGAAACTGACAAGCTAAATAGTACTGAGCATCCCTTATCCCAACTCATGGGATGTCAATATCAATTCCACCTCCTACACAAACCTAAAATTTAGAGCACAAATGTTTCTTTTCATTGTGTGGTCTGAAATTGAGAGAAATCATCATTAGTTCCCTAACAAAGAGGAGATTCATGGGGGATGCTATCTGAGAGAGGTGGAGAAATTCAGAGAAAGAATGAAGACTGCGGATGTTGATTTGAGAATGATGAATTAACAGTTCGATCTGTGTTGGGTTGGATTTGTTGGTGTAGGGAATCTTCAGTTCGAGAAACAGATGAGGTTGTAAACCTGGTGAAGATTGAAGGTGAAGAACTCGTTACTTCTATGATTGTGTCGATAGATGGAGGAGTTTAAATAAGAATTGGAAGAATCCACATGTCACACAATGAGGAGAAGTTGAAATTAGAGTTAGGGTTTGATTCAAATTTGAATCTATATTGCAAATAAACCAAGAGAAGAAGTGAGATCGATGAATTCAGGGCTCGTTGCAGATGAGGAAGAGATGGTGGTTGTTTTGAAGGTCTGTTTGATGGGTTTGTGTTTATGTTCAAGATCAAGCTCAAGAGGAAACCAAGGGAAATTTTGTAAAACTTTTCAAATGATCAGAGATTGGGTTTTTGCTGGTGGCCATGAATTGAAGAGATTGAGGAGGTTATGAAACTATGCTGATTCTGTGATTGTCATGGGTATGATGGATTGCAGTTGGCGCTACAAAATGGTAGTAATGAGTTTGGATGGTGGTGGAACATACGGAGAAGATGGTAGCATCTTCTGGTGATCTGGGTGAGATTGAATGAGTTTCAGGAAGGAGATGCCATTGAATATGAAGTGGAGTATAGCCAGATGATGTTGCCATTCATTGGCAATGAAGGCCTGGATATGGAGGAAGAGTTGTGTTGCTGTTTTGGTGGTGATCTATAAATGTTTGCTGCAGTAAATAAAAATGGAGAAAAAATAATTGGAGCTGCAAGATAGAGATGTAATAATACAGAAATAATTGTGCTGGGATGCAGAGAGGAGCAAGCTACAGGGACTATGAATGGGTCAGAGTTGAATTGAATGAATGGCAGATGTTTCAAGACTGCAAAGTGGTTGAAACTAACTGATAAACGGTTTGGATTTGAACCACAGTTGTTGATGCTGCTGTTGTTGTGATCGATGACAGAGATGATATTACAGCTGTGCAAGGTTTATAAGTCAGGTCCAGTTGCTATTAATGAATGTAGTGTTGTTGTTGTTGCGGAGTGATTGAAGTTGCAGGTGAACATAAGATTTAGCTGTAGATGGAGTTGCTGCCATGGCTCTGGTGGTTTCATGAGTTAAGGGGCTTAGAGCAGTCAAAACACACATGGAATTGCAGTTGAGGTGATTACTATCGTTGGTGGGTCGCAATCGAGCAGGGAGCGTAGGAATGAGATGAAATGTGGTAATAAGATGTATGTTAGGAGGTTAACATTGCAGGTGGTATACTGATAATGGAGCAGCTGTTGCAGGAAATATAGTGGTGATTTTGAGTTCAATGGAACCAATGGGTCTGAGTTTGTCTGTGGTAATGATGGTTTAATCAATGTCTGTGAAGATGGGTTTGTTTAGGATTTTATGAAGTTGCAGGGAAGGAAATATTGAATGAAATTGGTAGGAGGTCTTGGAACTAGTTATTGAAGCTTGGAGTTCAGCTCAGTTGGATATGTTAATGGTGCAGGTGGTATTATCTAGTACAGCCAAGTGTGAGGAGTTGATGCTGCTAGTTATGAAGCTAGGGGAGTAAGGATGCTGCTGCCATGTTCATGGGTTGAAATGTAGCTGCAGATTGGTGGTTGTGCAGTGGTCTTAGTATTGGAGTTGTAACTGGTGCAAAGAGCATTGAAATTTCACTTGCAGGGTCTTGTGGAGCTGCAATAAGGGAGAAGTGGATATGTTGCAGGTGAACTGGGACTGTTCTGCAACTAAGAGTTAGAACTGGTGGTGATTAATCAGATGGAGTAGCAGGTGAAGCTTTTGTTAACTGAATTGTAGAGATGGAACATGTGGTAATTGAAGTGACAAGGCATTATGGGTTGGCACAGGATGAGATGATGTAGAAATGAAGCTAAACTGGAGATTACAGGTGGAGATGAAATGGCTAGACAGTGGAGTTATCTTTGAAGAAATGGTTAGATGTTGAGTGTAATTGGAGATGATTCAGGTGGTGTTGGTAGCTGTGGACTTGATTTTGAGGCAAAAGGAATGAAGCGGTAGCTGTGAAGTTAAGTTTCAGATGGTGCAAGACATGGAACAACCATCATGGTTGGGTTTTAAATAATGAAGGACAAAGATGGTGCAAGCAATAGCAATGGCACCTACTGAGCTAGACACTGACTCAGCTCACTTAGCCTTAAACTCGGTCTGACTTCTGAGTTGACCCGAGTTCACTCAGTTGACCCGACCGAGCTGACTCGTTGACAGGTGACCGGGCGGACTTAGACGGTCACCTGAGATATTTTCCGGTGCCGGATGCCGGAAAATTCCGGCCAAAAGCCCAGTTTCCGGCGAGCCGTTTTTGGGACATATTTTGACATGTGTATTTCACACACATGAGATTGGTGGATTTCTTATCTTTGGACCTTGGGCTTTGAAGACCTAATTTGGGAAGTTGAAAAGCTATAAAAAGAAAAAGTTTCTATTCTTTTTGGGATATTCGACTGGAGTTCTGGGGGAGAGCAGCGACTAGGGTTTGCTTTCGTTTATTTTTCATGTTCTTCATTTTATTTTTGATTATAATTATGTTGAATCCAAAAACTATGAGTAGCTAAACTTCATTTATTGGTTATGGGATATAAAGTGGATTTCACAAATAAGATTTGATTCAATGCATTAGTTTTGTCTCAACTTTATTGTTTATGATTCATTATTAATATTATTAATATTGTTATATGATTTGATTGTTTATTCGGTTGAGTCCGGAATCAATACGATTTGCATTCATATCTAAAGCTAAATTAGGGTTTTCAATATGAAAACGTTGTTTATCCCTGATTTTAAGTAGCATAAATGTGGGTAGTGCTTGTAGTGATACATCCTACTAGTCACATATGAATCATAACTTGGGTTAAATCGATTTAGTGCTTTTACACATTTTGATTGCCTTGATTAGTATTATTCCATAGAAATTATTGCTTTTAGGGAGTTAAATCTAATTGTGCTTTTACACTTTAGGTTGCTTTCTAGGAAGAAGTCACATATGCATCTTTTAATGTGGTTGTGATGAAATCAAAGAATTAGCGGGATACTCTTGCGATCAAGGTATCCTAGGATTTTTAGTAAATGGGTGATTAAAATTTCAATTCTAGTCATTGTTGAGAATTCGAGTTTGTGAATGAAACTATCCCGTGACCAATATCTTCTCCTTATTGATTACTTTTATTTTTACTTTGCTTTCAATTTATTTCTATTGCTTTGAAATATCAAACCCCCCCACCTTTGGTTACTAAGAATCTGAAAATTTTCATAACAACAAAAGCCTCTCTGTGGATATGAACTCTTTCTTATCGCATACTACATTTATTTTAGTTAAGTAATAAAGTGAAATTATATTTGACCGGCTGACAACCGCCCAAAGCCATCCTACTAGGTAATATTATAACGGGGAAGATGCCGCCCTACTATATATTATTTATATACTATCGAAGCGGGGAAGAAGCCGCCCTATTAATATATTGAAACGGGGAAGAAGCCTCCCTACTAAGTAATATTGAAACGGGGTAGAAGCCGCCCTACTTAACTTAGCAAAGAGCCGTGGGGAATCACAGATACTCCTTGCGGGGAAATCATACAACGCATATCACATGCACACTCAAGACACATACAAGCATTTACATAGATAGTAAAACACGCAAACATGCCAAAAGTAATAAAGACTCATCATGCTCGCAATAGAAGGAATGTTCAATTATTACAAGAACGTTACAGAGTTCCCACCTGAATTGATGACAAGCCATGCCTACCCTCGAGATCCACGATCCATGGGTTCATCATTTGATTCGATCGTTGTTAATAAAGACTAAATGTTAATTACACAATCAATCTAAGAGATTATCCAAAAGGCTCACACAAGACTCATAACATAATTTCATACAAGTATCTAGTTATAGGCTAAGTGGATTATCTAATTGTTATAAGCCCATTTATGAATTTATACCTTTTCTTTCTCTATATTTAACATATCTAAGGTTTACTAATTCAATTAGGTTGATTCTATAGTCCATTAGATAAGTCTGAAGAATATCTACCACTTTGTAAAAGGAACCCAAGGTCAACTCGGACCATAAAGGGTCCAAAATGTCTAACTAAGAAAACATGATGTTAAGCCCAAACCCAAGCCCATTAGGCATAAACCAGCACTGCCCGTGAAACCAAGGCCTGGTCCATCTGATCAAGTGACGGTCAAAGGGTTAAATAACGGTGAACGTACAGTCAAGGTCAAGTCATGGTCAAATGGTCAAGTCTAAATCGATCAATTGAGTCAACTCAGGTCAAAACATGAATCTCGGTGAGTCAACACCGATTCAACTCAGTCAGATCACTAAGTCAGACAAGACAAATCAGTCAGACAACTGACTAGTAACAACAAGGCCCAAGGCCAAAGCCTTTGCACAGGACAAAGGTATTTGTTGCACCATCATGGTACAACAACAACACACAACACAAAACAAAACTCTAATATAAACTTCATTCTTTTCTAAATAATAACATCTTAACTCAGGAAACACTTATCACAACTATGCTTCATCTGTAACTGCACTTCTTTCCTAATCACATCTCCACCAGCTCAACATACTTAATTCCACAAATGTAACCAAACCATGAACTGCATGTGTTTTAATTTTGTTCATCCAATACCACCAGCTCAGCTTAAACATGGCCTAACTCCTTTACAACTTCAAGTCAAGACCCCCACCTACATAACATCAAGCCACCACACATCCTATCAACACCAACTCATTTCATACATATATCCCCTGCAACTTCAACTTCTTTAAATCAATACCCTTGCGACTCTGCCATATCAACATCTCCACCATTATTCTCAAAACTATCATCTGTAGAATCAACACCACACATTGTTTCTCCAGCTGCAACAACAGCAACATCATTATCTCATTTTATCTCCAACCCCAAACACACTCTGCTCCCAACCACCACCTGCCATTAACCTAGTATTCATCTAAAACTCAATTCATTTAATATTCATTAATAACATCATTCTTTCTTTCTTCCTTCCTGTGATCTAACTTTACTCTAATTCACAACCACAGTTCTATCTAATACTTATCTCAATTCTCTTATCAAGTTATGCAACCCAAAACATTCCCCTAGAACTAACATCAGACTAATCACAATCCATATATCTAACCTACAATAACATTTCCAAAACATGAAACTAACAATGTTCATCACCACCACAGTACCTATAAACCTATGTTTCCACCATAGCAGAATCATCCTCCATTGCAAAACAGAATATCTACATCACTGCTAGCAATCCAGTCCATTCAGTACTAACACTTACAACACAGTTCACCTCATTAATACCACCAACACCACCAATTATAATCATCTTCATCATCATTTTTAATACAACTTCATTTACACCAACTCTTGCTACTCACCACTACCAGTTCTATAAACTGTAGCTACATCTCCATTCAAATCAGCCAAACCACATCACCCCAACAACTTCCATAGCATCTTAACTGAATCTTCATAAACCATACAGTCGAAACCACCAACACAATTAAACTGTAACTTCCACAAATTCATCACCACCTCAACTATCTTTAAAATCATCTAAATTCCAACTCAGGAACCCTAATTCCTAATTTGGGAAAGAACATGGGAAAACCCTAATTCTCTATGAAATTAAAATTAAACTTCTCATAATTAACACAACTTCAATTCAAGCAATACCCATCTAAGATTTCATCAAATATAACAAATTAAACGAAATTAAACCAACAAACCCTAATTACCTTCTTCCTGAATTTCTCAAGTTAGTATCAACACCAGAATCAACGGCATCATTATTAGTTGTTCTCGAATCTGCTTTACTCTTAATTTATCGAACTTAATCTCATCACCATCATCATCTCCATCAACTCACTGAGAAATCCTAACTTTGATTATCTAAAATCCCCTTTTCTTCTGAGCCTGAATCATCCCCGTGAATCAACACCCTCAATACTAGGTATACCTAGTTATATCCATACCTATTCTGATCAAAACTCTATGTTTCACTAACGAAATTCACCAGCAGGTGAAGAGCAGGGAAGAAGAAGAGAGAAGAAGAAATAAAAAATAAAACTAGATTACTGCTACAGCAGTGGGGGGTCGACCGAAGAAAGAGACCTAATCAAACCTATTCGATCGATTCCAGTCGAATCAATGGAGTTATTGATGATCTTTGAACATGAAATTTGTTTGTTTGATTGTAGTTGATGGAAATTTATAATCAATTTGGTTGCTTATCTCAATATTAGCCTCAATTCATGAAATTTGAAAAATTAAAAAACTGATTTTGATTTTTTTGTACAGTTATTGTGACTGACAAAGTACACTAAAGTGACCATATAGAGGTCTCCCTTCGGTCGACCAATGAGAGAAATGAATCTCTTCGACACATTTTGGTGATGATAAGGAAGCTAAAATTATAAAGGCACCCATTGAATTGATAAAGTTAGCCAAGCCATTAAAAAATGACCATTTTACCCTTCATAGATATCTGATGATATATTCTTCGTCCGGTATCCGAATGACACATTCGAATAGTCTATTTCGCATAAATTTTCGAGATCTATCTAGTGATAATAGTTTTGTATCTAAATCATTGTTAGATTAATTTCTACTAATTAAGATTTACATTAACTAATCGAGTCATTAGCAGTTAATTCGTCTCTTGATTATCTCTAGACTAGTCAAATAGCGTTGACGCGCTTGCGGGTCCTTATAGGAGGCATGTGGGAATTAGCTGGTTTAGTGATAACCCTCTTTTTCATTCCGGTTTCACTAGTACTTGCAGCTTGGGTTTGTTTAGCTTGAGTTTGTTCCCCAACTTCTTCAACAATTTCATCTTCTTTACCCTTATCTTTATCTCCATTACTATCATTGTCATCATCATCATCATCATTACCTCCTCCAACAGGTGGCATGTCATGATCACCATCATCATCATTGTTACCTCCTCCAGCAGCCGGAGTTCTTTCAACAACAACATCATCATCATCATCATCACCTCTTCTACCATATGGAATTAATTGGTCATTTGGAGTTTTATCCGAATCATTTGGTTCCGGTGGTGGTTGAGAAACATTCCGTACACGGATTTTGAACGTACCCGGCTCAATGAATTCCCCTCGATGTGTTGCAGTCAAGAGTTTTTCACCAACACAAGGAGGTCTTGAAGGAGGAGTAACAGTTTTTTTTCCCTTTTGCGACCTAAACAAGAAAAAAAAATTAAAAAAATCAACAACCGGCGGGATCTACAAATATAACCTTGCCGGCGACACAATAGTCGGAAGGGTCTATAACTATAATCCTTTCCGGCTATGGTTTAGCCGGCAAGGTATTACTCAAATAACCTGCCGGCGTAATAAAAATTAAAATAACTAAAAGGCATCAGGAGACACAAATTTTTTTGAAATATAGCCGGCAGGGTAAAAAATTATAACCCACTGACTTAAAAAATAACTAACGCCGGAAGGCTCCTAGGTTGAATAGCTTGACGACCCTGTAAGTAGCAGTTACAGATATTAATAGCCGGCAAGATCTTCAACCTAAGAGCTCGCCGACTAAACCTAGCTATAAAACGTCGGCAAGGTCGTGGAACAAACATCTTGCCGGAAAAATAATTGCAAATTGCAAATTTTGATTTTTCTGACCTAATTTGACATGCAAACATGAAATTCAAGTACTAGAGTGAGTTTAAGTAGGCCCTTACTTTCTTAATCGTAGCATTTCTTCTATTTCAGCAGCGTTGATTTCTTCTTCTTCAACGGTTTTTTTCTTCACTTTCCTTTGAACTAACAAAGCAATTCCAGGGTTGTATTCGTTGGGGTTTCTATTTGAAAATAATAAAACTGATTTAGGGCAATTAGAATTATAAATGGTAAGGGTAGTATTGTAACTTCACCCATATTTGGTCTCCTCTTAGTAAGGGCACTATGTCCATATAAATCTGGGTATACCCCAATCAAGCTAGGTTGTTGATACCCACATCAAGTCATTACATTTTGAACTATGGGAGATTTGGTAGCACCTAATCAGGTAGACTAATTTATGATGCAAAGAGGATAGTGAAGATTACAACAATCATCATGCATAAGTTTGTTGAAACCTGTGTTAAAGTAGTTTAATTTCTAGAAGCGAGCGAGAGATCAACACATGAAATAAACCTTTAGCTATCATCATAGAGAGGGTTTTGATAATTGGATTCCATATAACAATTAGAAAATAGTTTAATACACAAAAAAACCTAATTCTGATTCAGATGACAAGTCAAATAAGGGGAATCTTGAATTCTTGAGTACAAGTGAAGAAATTCATCAGGAAAAATTTCAACTAAAGAAAAACATGGAAAAAGCCGAAACATCTCTTCGTGTGAAAAAATTGTTGGATAAACTCAAGGAGCATTTCACAAAAACCTTGTCTTTAAAAGAAGAAAAAAGATTGATACCCAAAAGTTTGATTTACAAAGGCTCTTTGGAAATTATGATAAGATCTCCGCTAGTGGTATTATTTTTAAGAGTAATAACTCATTCACCAAGAATAACATCTTCATTCTTGCAGTATCTGATAGGATAATGTGAATAATTGTGGTGATAAAAAAGGAGCCATATCTCAAGGAGTTTTTCTCTCTAAACACCACCCCTTCTGTGGAAGTAGTGGACACATTTAAGAGAAGTGTCAGAGATCCAAGAATAATAACAAGATTCTTGTAAAGCTTCAGAATGACATGCAGATGATGAATCAAGCATTGAAAAACTTCACAAGTACTTTTGAGCCACATCGAGAAAATGAGAAGGAAGGCCAGAAAAGGTAAGAAATTAACTGATAATCATAAATGTACAAGCGACCTTGTTGCGGATACATGTGGCACTAGTGGTGAGTTTCCTACTCACCCTATCACTACTTAAATGTAGTAATGTGTGCAACCTCAATATATATATATATATATATATATATATATATATATATTAGATTGAGAATATGAGTTTTGCACAAAAAATCATTATGAGAATTATGTTTTTTAATATCAAGGTTTCTCAAGTCATTTTACTAGATGAATTTTCTGAATAATCTTCAGGTAGCTGCTCATCAGGCATCAAGAGAAACTATAATAGCACTATTTCCTTGATAGTATTCCTTACTTGGGCGTTCCTTTTGCATATTTCCAAATCCATGACATTTAAAGAACTAAAGAGGATTTTTATCTTGTAAAGAAAATTCATCCTGAAAGTAGAGTCGTTTCCCAGATCGTCCTTTTTTCCGTTTCTTCAGGAGATTTATGACACACTTTGTGATCATAGACATGGTGGTGTCTAGATCGTCGTGATATTCGTAGCACTCATCAGCCCAAGATAAGCTAACCTTTGGAAGAGGTGAGATTTATTTGGTTATAACTTCTAAGGCGAAATCCTTTTCCCTAGCCGTGAGTTGTTCGTGATCAAACATCTTTATCTTTCCAACGAGGCTGCTTCTGAAAAGTATACCAAGATCATTTCCTTCAGTGATAACATGTTTTTTAGACTAGTATTGATTTGGTAAAGGTCTAAGAATTTTTATCACAATATCCCTTTTAGGAATAGTCCTTCCTAATGAATGGCAAGCATTCACTATTTCAGACAATATGTGATTAAATTCCTCAAACAAATCTTCATCAACCATAAAAAGGTTTTCCAAGTCATAAGTTAGATTTTGATGCTTTGCTTCCTTTCTGCGGTATACCCTTCAAATACAGTTTCTAATATATCCCAAGCTTGCTTCGGCATAGTGCACGTAGACACATGATGTTGAAGATCTTGGCTTATGGCATGGATGCTAGAGTTAAGTCCATCATAGTTGTGTTTAAAATCACTAATTTCTATAACAGTTGCTTCACCTCGTGCAACCGTTAGCGCATCATACCCCTTTATGACAAGAACGCATGTTTGGAAATCACGAGCATGTAAGAAGTGCACATAGCTATTTTCCTCCATAAATAATTTGTTCCATCGAAAGCTGGTGGTATGATAATAGAGATTCCACCCTTGGCCATAGATTCAGATCGCCAGAAACATAGACTTATTAGGTATAAAGGTGTTTGCTTGTTCTAATACCAATTGAAAATGAGATGGTACCACGTATACCACCAACTTTTTCGTTCAGCAACTTTTATGGGAAAAACCCAATACAATTCCAAGTAGCCTAACATAATGATCCTTGACAATACGTATGTAGAGTTTATATCTTTATCTCTTCATAATAAGAAAGTATAAACAATAGAGAACTTGAACCTGATTGTTTAAAAGAGTCCTTGAACGATCTCATAATTAATATCCAAGATCAATCTAGTCGTATCCAAATAATTGAATCTGAATTCTTCCAAGTATGAAATTTGTTATCAATCTTTCAAGATACAAACTCTACAAGAACAAGTCTCGTAATCATTTACAATTAATATAGACTTATCTAGTAAAACTGATTACGTACTACTTGTGTTATTCTTATTATAAAGATAAATAATTTAATGCGGAGAAGGAAAACATATAAGACATGAGAATCTTTGTTAATGAGGAAAACTGCACCTGCAGAAGAACCCCGGGACCTCGTCAAGATTTGAACACCGAACTGTATTAAGCTACTACAGATACTAGCTTACTGTCACATTTCAGACTGGAATGTAGTTGGGACCGAATTCACCCCCCAAGCAATTCAACTGAAATCGTGATCCTTACGTGTCTTGAACCTCACAATCTTTACAAAATTGATTTCCTTAGATGACGTCCTTTACAGCCTAAAATGTTCTTCAGCCTAAGTGAAGACTTTTGATATCAATTTGCCTCTAACATATAAGCCTAATTGACCCTTTAGATCAAATAGATCAAGGCTTTGGAAATCTGTTTACAGTAGACAAATCTAGCAAACCTCATGAATCCGTAACACTTACACTCAATTATCTCATAAGCCTGGATTAGTAACCACTCAAGATAATTCTTAAATAATCTTTTTTCTTGGGTAATTTCCAAATGATCCATATGACACAAAAATAGTTCTTGAACAATAAATTGTTTTGAACTAAGATTGCAAAGAACCAATGAACAATCATTACTTGAATCATATTTCGAGATGTTTAACAAGACAAGCTTGACTCGAAATTTCTTGTTTGCAATATTAAATCTAGAAGTCATACGACATAGTCTCATATAGATATAATGGTAATTCATGTGAGTAAATAGAATAATTCAGTCTTCACATACCTCTTTGTTGCTGAAGTTCTCCAAATGTCTTCGTTTATTCAGTATTCGAGGGTTATTCAGTGATATCTATCATATCATGACAATAGGTTGAAGAACCTATTTGCAGCAATGTTAGTTAACACTTGATTTCGTGTTAAGGGTAACAGTCACAAAAAAGTATAAGAGTAGAGAAGTGGAAATTATGGGTGTATTGCTACACTGCACGTGTTGTAAGCCGACTAAAACCCTAGTGGATACCCCTTTGTGATGTTATTGGTGTCTCGATCATGGTTAAGTCTAATTTATAGAGGTGTATTTTATTTGGTCAATTGTTGACCTAGCTGCTAGTCTTAGCATATTGATGAGTCTAGAATTATTGATGAGTCTCGTATGCTTCGTAGAGACTCATTATTTTGGTAAATAAATATAATGCTTTGTATACCATAAGCGTAGAGAGTCTGATGGAATTCTATCTATGGTATCAACATATTAAAGAGCCAGCTGAGGCATCAATAATTGACAAGTAATCATAGTATGAGTATCGAATACAAAACTAGTCATAAAACACCAAGGTGACCAAACTTATGGAGCAAAAAATCCAGCCATATTATTTTTAATAAATAAAAACCATTTGACTAAAAAGTGGCACAAAAAACCTACTTCAAATTATAATGAGTAAATTTAGTTTTTTTTACTTTAAAAAAATCCAAACATACCCTTTATACATTTTCTTCTTTCTTCCGTCTCCTTCTCCCCACCACCATTACGTCTCCTTCTCCCCACCACCATCACCGCCAGTAACAACAAATGTCCACGAACACCAGCAGCAACACCTCCGTCACCACAAGCAGTAACACCTACGTCACCACCAACATCAATTTCGTCTTCAAAATTTGGTTTTCTTCTCCGTAATAGTTGAGAAAGAGGGTTAAATCTAGATCGTGGTTCTTAAAAAGGGGTTAGTGCATCAAAACCTCTTTAATTCTTCATTGTAATTCGTATCTCTGTAGTTTAATTTTGCTTTGATTGAGAGTGATGTTGTTGAATCTATTATTGAAATCATACTTCACAGAAAAGGTAAATCGGAGGTCAAATTTAGGATTTCTGTTTTGATTGATTCTTTTTTATTAAATCTTAATGGTTTGTTAGAATTAAAGTGGGTTTGTTCTGATTTGAAGTAGAGACGGTAGTATGAAGTTTAATTTTAATTTCGTAGAGAATTACGGTTTATGTTATTCCCTAAATTAAGAAACTAGGGTTCTTCTTTGCTATTGATCTATCTGTAAAATTTAGGGAGAGGGGTTTGATTAAGAAGGAGATGATTGAGAAAAGGAGTTAAGAAGAGGGATCTGATTTTAAGTTGAAATAGTGGAAGAGATTGTTATGTTTCTTAACAAATTAGAAGATTAAGTTGCTGCTGCTGTTTGGTAAATGAGTTTTCGACCTAGAAAGATATTTACTGAGATGTGTCATGAAACTGATTTGTAGATCAAACTAAACTCAATAACCTTCTCTTCCTAACTTAAGGAGGGCCTAAAATCTTATTGATTTAATTTTTAACTTTTTGTTCAAACAAGAACGCAGCTATAAGAAGCTGTCTAATTAGCCCTGCACCTGTTGGGTGTAAAACAACCAATGAACAACCCTAAAATAAAACAGATGTCAACTACCCACAAACGGGTTTGACCCGGAAGATAAAATACCCAAATAGAGTGGGCTTGAATTTTAACTGAAAATAGCCCAAAACTGAAATTCACATACTAGGTATGTGACAATACCCCTCCCTTTGGCAGATCCTTGTCCTCAAGGATGAAATCAGGGAACTGTGCCTGGATATGGCTTGAGTCTTCCCTCGTGGGAGAAAATTACTGAAGGCACCACTCATTTGGATAAGGGGTGCCCAGTTGATAAGGGGTGCCCTCTTTACAACTTATTGCCGCATGCTATTTACACCCTATCAGAGGATAGGGGCAATCCTTTGTTTTCTTCATCGGTCAAACACAATTTTGGCAGGAAACTATAATATTACTTACGTGAATTTGGGAGAAACAGTTGGACATGAAATAACGAGATTCAATGGTTGGTTTTTGATGGGCTGACTTATCAAGAACAGACAAGCTTATTATGAGAGTTTGGATCGATTGAAATGGGCTGGATAATCAGTTCTCGACAACACAGAGGAGGATAGTTTTTTATGGTTTCCTGGGAAAGATTGAAGAGAGATTTTTATGGAGTTTTTCGCGGGATCATACGGTGATTGGCCTGTTTTATCAAAACAGGGAAGTTGGGGGATTTATTCATGGAAAGAAAGAAGATTTATTAAAACAGAGTAGATGATAATATATCGGGTATTTTTATGTTTCAATATGTGGAAGTTACATGGAAGGATATAAAGAATAGATTCTATGACGATTTGATTAGGATCTTGAGAGAGTTTTGGAGGATTGGACAACTCAGTTTACGTGTAGAAGAAAAGGAAAGGCAGAAAAGTTTGTGACCTGCAGAGAAGAGAACGGGGAAGATAATTGAAATCTTTCTCGAAATATCATCACATGTGGGGTATATATAAGTTGTTTCGAGTCTCAGAGATGATTGTCGAGAGTTTGGGGAGTGTTAGAAGGGTTCTGGTGCGAAGAAGATGAGTTGTAGAGAAGTTCTCTGCTGGTAAAGAAGAAGAAGATGCTGGAGAACATTAAGCTATGCAGGGTAGTCGTATTCTAGGGTCATAAATTTCAAATCCTGTAACAGTTAATTAGCAACGTATATCTTCAATATTGCAACACCTATTGTAACGGTGATTTCTGTAACTCCAATACAGCATTGCAGATTAGCTGTGTTATATATTTTCTCCAATAAAAAAACACCTTTTGAGCCATGATTTATTATTTTAAGCGTGTTTTTACCATGAGGAGATAAACCCCAACATTGGGATGATGGAGGAAGCCATGTTTCATAATTGCTTGGTAACTATAATGATTCTTCATGACTTTTTGCATTGATTTAATTAATTTATGATTTTTATTGATTAGTTTGTGATTTTGTCTGACTTAGAGATTTTGATGCGTCATGCTTATGATTTACAACTAATATTTTACAAAATCTACCTTGGCAAAGAAAAGAGTCAATAAAAGAGCTAGAATTGTTATGAGTCATTATATGAACCAATTGTATGTGATTAATGGTGGAATCCGAAGTCCTAATATCTCTCGTTATCGTGACATCTTGTATATATATTTTCTTTGTTTTTAGTGTTTTATATTTTTAAGTCTTAAATCAAACCTCAACGAGTCTGAGTGAACGACAATCCTATTTACCACTATCAAAACAACATCAATTTTTGGCGCCGCCGACGCAGACTTGTTTTTAGGTTTGGTTTTAGATTGTATTTTTTTAGGTTTATTTATTTTATTTTATTTTATTTTATTTATTTTGTTAGATTTTACTTTGGGTATTTTTGTTTTTGGTGTACAGGTTTTGCTTAAAGCTAAAAGTGGAAAGTTAGACTTGCCTAAAATAGTACAGAAAATCCTAAAAACAAATTGTTAGTTTTTATTTTTCATTTTTTTTTGGGACTTGTATACATTGATTGTTTATTTTTTATAGTATTTTATTTGAAAAAAAAACACATGCACACACATCGTCAGACTACCGAGTTTAGGAAAACTCGTGGATTAGTAAGCTGAACCCGTGCCTTGGGCCTTATGGGAGTTACCAGCTGAAAGTCCACAAACCTCAACCTCGTACCTTTGAGTAAATTTTGATGTGGTAATATGAGCTTACCCATTTTAGTCAACCTTGCATTTGCACGTGCACAATATAATGTCGAACTGGTATTACAATAGCCAATACAATTAATATCCGACTGACCAACATGAACATCATTTCATTATGACCATAGTGTGAATAGTGGAAGGGAACGCCAACCTTTTCAAGGTTATGGGTCATACCAGGGTGAGCCCAATTACTATTCGCACACCCACCAGTCATATGATCAAAACAATCCCTCTATTTCTCTAGAAAAGGCTCTCAAGATTTATACCTTATTTGTGAAAGAAACATGTAACATTCTTCCAGACGAGCATTCAACAAAGATGTCTCTAGAAGAGACTCTTAAGCAATTTACTGAGAGTACAAATAGGATTGTCAAAAAACTTGCTCAAGATAATCTTAATTTCCAATATAGTGTTCCCAATAATACTCTTGAAAATGAGGATAATTATTTGCATAATCAAGATGACGAGGTTAGAATTGGTCACACTACATGTTTAGATGAGGTTCAACCATTTTCATACTATTATAATGATGATTATGGTGAAGATAGTGTTGATGAAGAATTTGAAATATGTAGGCATAATGATCAGGAATTTGCTTACTCCAATTGAGCTTTATAAATATAATGTTACTTCTAGTTCAAATCCAAATAATTTTAATGATTATTCACCTATTCAAAAGGACGAGGATTTTACTAAAGATAACACTTTCTTAAATGATGTAGTATTTCCTATTGATTACGAAACCAATGATGGTTTGGAGGAACGGGTATATTTTGAGTCTAGCGATTTAGAAAAAATATACTTAGAAAAAGAATATGAACCCGTCGATATGAGTAAAGATGAACCAGACTTAGAAGAATCAATTGACCATTTTTGATGGCCTATAAATTAGGGAAGTTGTGACTAGTCTTTCAAGAGACACTGAAAACTCTAAGTTTGGGGGTGATTATCATTCTCCGTGTGCTTTAACTCTTAGAAAGGTCCCTCACTTGGGACTTGACGTATGTGCCTCAATTTTTTCAAAAGATTATCTTCATACACGTTTTCCTGAACCTAGTGATGTCCATAAAGAAGTTCAGTTGTTCCCCTGGTTGATGTGGTTTACCTAGGCTATGATACCCAGATTGATTTTATTTTCCCACCAAATATTTTTCAACCAATTGCGGGAACGTATGAATTTCAAATGTGTCAGTTATTAAGTTTTGATACTAAACCTAATTATTTTAGGAAAATAGAATTGACACATTTGATTAAGAATGACCACCACTCTCATTATGGTCAATTGTGTGAGTCAAATCTGATTGACTTAGATGATCCTCAATTATTCAGGTTATTATTGTGTGCTTCTAAATTTTTCCATACCTTAGAACCTGATATTTCGGGTCTTACTTATGAGGAGGTGCATCCCATGAAAATATTTTATTTAGACCCATTTATAGAACCTGAACCACAACTAGATGTAGTTGTCTTAAACAGGAAACTAGGCAAGGGTGTGCTATATTTATTCTTGGTTTGTTGCAGTTTCCTTTTGTCTAACACTTTTTGATGCAGACGACCCACAGTTGTTCCGGCTATTGCTATATGATTCGAGGTGATTAATTATTTCTTATGTCTGGATGAGACGTTAAACTTAACACTTATTGGGAGATAACCCATGCTCATGCAACACTGTAATATCTTTCCTTAACTCTTTTTCTTCAAATGGTAACAGTTTATCCTTTTTATGCTTTTAATTTTATCTTTAGAACATTGAGGACAATGTTAGATTTAAGTTTGGGGGCATGGGAGAAACTTTTTAGTTGCATTTTTAAACTCTAGAACCTAGAAATTTATGCATATTAAGGATGGCACTAACCAATCTAAGTGGATGGAAGCATCTTGGTTGTAGGATTTGAGGAACCAATCTGATTAGATGGAAACATCTAAAGAGTCTATTCATAAAATCACAGAGCTCGGGTGTTAGAAATAACACGGTAGTTTCGCCATATCTCGTTGAGTCATTTTCACCTTCTGTTTTTATTTTATTTTATTTTTAAAATATGTTTATAAGTGATTTGGTGGGGCCCACATATCGAGTTGTTGCCACTGTTAGGATGAAATAGAGTGATTGAGTTACTAAAAAAAAGAAAAGACCAGACCAATTAGACCAAACGGAATAATTCTCAAAAATAAGTAAAAATTAACACTTGGATAGCAATATGTGTGTTTTCCCTGTCTCCCATCCGGTCTTAACAACAACCAGTTGTTTTCACAGCCTCTTATCCCTTTTGCCTATGTGGATTATGGTTACGAGACTACACCCTAAGTGGGGTTTTCTTCAGGCCGAGTGCATCATAGTCAAGACTTGCCAAGAATGGTCAAAGTAGTTTTATACGCCCCAGGCACTCTTGGCTCAACCGTGTATCTCGGTGCCTTGATCATACTCTGCACTCCTTGGAAGAGACCCTCAGTCGTCCAACCTAAAGTATAAGTTCATGTTGAAAATTCAAGGTACCTCCCCCGGATGGGCTTCATTGACCCCAAATCTCCATGACTCAGGTTCCAAAAGCGGTATAACCTTATCCCTGAGCCATGCAAAGAGATACCCCCTTATATGACATAATTTTGGTCTTACATTTACCTCTTGCAAAATTTTATTCGCGAACTAGGGTGTACGCCATAAAGGTTCGTCCCATTCTAATATTTCTCTTGAGAATATCGCTATTTCTTATAATTTTGAATAATCTCGCAGCTGCGATAAAAATTTCTTTTATTCATTTCTTTTTTGTCTCATCATATATTATATCATCATCTAGCCTTTCTTAGAATTTGTTATTGGTAATATCTTTTTAGATATAATCTATTTCATGGTATACCAAGTCTTTGACCAATATCTCTACCCTCCGGATCCATCAATTTATATGCCCTTGTTCCAACTATCTCTTTAATGATATACGGTCCATCCCATTTTCTCGCTGATAACTTGGTGTTTCTCGCAGCACTAAATCACCCGGTTGGAACTCACATTTTTTGAAATATTTGTTATACTCGCGAGCTAATCTTCGCTGATAATTTCCATATGTTGTAAAGCTTTTTCTCTCTTCTCTTCTAACTCATCAAGTTTACTTAAAATTATACCAGCACTAAGATTTTTCTCTCTTCTCTTCTAACTCATCAAGTTTACTTAAAATTATACCAGCACTAAGATTTTTCTCTCAATCCACTCTTTTTGTTGTAGGAATAGCGACTTCTATTGGTAGTACTGCTTCAACACCATATGTTAGACAAAAAGGTGACATCCCAGTTGCTTCTCTCCTAGTTGTATTGTAAGCCCATATTGCATTATGCACTTGTTCACACCATGACATGTGGTGTCCCTCTAATTTTTTCTTCAGTATATCTGTGATTGTCTTATTGGTTGCTTCTGCCTGCCCATTGGCCTGCGGATAAAGAGGTGTTGATTTTCCACATTTGATCTTAAATGCATTAAGTAATATTTTTATGTTTTTTCTTTCAAATTGCTTTCCATTATCAGATACCAACTGTGCCGGGATTCCAAATATGAAAATTATATTTATCTTTATCCCGAATGTGTTGTACGACTTTTACTTCTCCCCATTTTGTGAAATAATCTGTAGCGACAATCAAATATCTTCTTTATCCAGAACCGGGCACAAATGGTCCCACAATATCCAACCCTCATTTTCCAAAATGCCATACATTTGTTGAAGATGACAATGGTGCCCCTGGTGCATGTATCTTCTTTCCATGCCGCTGACAATCTTCGCAACGTCTTGATAATTTCTTCGCATCTTCATGTATATATGTCCAGTAATAGCCTTGCATTTTTGTTCTGTATGCCAAAGATCTCCCTCCGCTGTGATTACCAGTGTCCCCACTATGCAACATTTTTAACACCTTTTCTCCTTCTTCCCTTGTCAAGCATCTAAGTGATGGCCCATTAAAAGATTTGCAATATAATACTCCATCTCTTAATTCATAATTTGTTGCACGTATTTTTAACTTGTGTGCTTCTAATCTAGTTCTTGGTGTTTCTCCTCTCGCCATATATGCATGGAGTTATGTTCGCCAATTTGCAATAGTGCCCCTTGGTTCTTATTCGCCACTTTCTATTATCATTACTTTCTATTATCATTACATATACCTCAATTTTATTTTTGGAATTTTCGATGACAGTTCTTCAACAAGTTTCTTGTATTTCTTCAAAGATGGTTCATTTGTTGTGTACTCTCCCTTTATTTGGAGAATAACCAATTGTGAATCACTGGTAATTCTAGCATTCTCCAACTTCATTTCTATTGCGAATTTTAGAGCATGTATTACAGCTTCATATTCTGTCTCGTTATTAGTGGACGCGAATTCCAATCTAAATGAAAAAACCATTTTTTTCTCCTTCTGGCGAGATAAAGATAACTCTAACTCCATTACCTTCCCCGTTTGATGATCCATTCACTAATATTTCCCACCTGTTGGGTTTTATTAATAGATCTCTTGGGTTTCCATGTTATTCTTCTATATCCATCATCTCTTCCACGGCTTCATCATCTTCTAAAGGAAACTCTGCTAAGAAATCTGCTATAACTTGTGTTTCAATCTCTCCTAGCGGAATTTGTACCACTATTTCACCTTTAGATTTTGTTATAGATTTTCCAAAGCCATGAACATGATAAGTTGAACAAGACATCTCTTCATCCTTGTATCTCATTTTCTTAAATGCATGGTAAAATATTATATCTACAGAACTTCCTGTATCCACCAAAGTTCTATTCACGACCCATTCTTCCGCAGATCTTGTTGATTTTTCCTTTTTCATTCGTATAGTGGATACCGTGATTACCAAAGGAGATGTATGATTCAAATTTTCTCTTGGGATTTCTGCTACTGTGAATATGATTTTCTGCTTTTCCCAATCCTTCAGAGGTGATACTTTTCCACCATCATAATTTTATTTCCTTCAAAATCTCTTTTATGAATCCTTCCTTTAATATTTTCATGGAATTGGTTGATCATCATTTTTGTTATCGTATTACACTCTAATTTCCTGTAATTCTCCTTGGCTTTAATCATTTTTTCTTCAACTATTTCACCAACTTGTTCAATCATCTTATTAACTTGAATACTGATCTTTAATCTTGCTTTTTCAACAATTTTCAACTTTCATTCCCTGTTTCTAGCGCCATTATGTAGTTGCAGGAAATCCTACACTACACCCCTCACAAGAATTCATAAGAATCAACACATATTTGAAGATTAAGAACAAACTTTTATTGATTAATTCTCAGAAATATTACCAGAAATGAAAAAAATCAAGAATAAAACCGCTCTCTTAAACTTTCTCTCTCCTCAAAACTTTCTCAACACTCTCCAATTGATTTCTCCCTTTCTGAGTCTATTAGTTCTCTTTATATAGGGTAATTACATATGGATGACAGCTAAGCTATCCTTTAATTTCGGATCTGACTCGCTATATTCTCACAGTAGTTGTAATGTCTTCCTTCGCAGATGCTCTAATCTTCGCAGGATCGTCATGCTTTTTTAGAGTTTCAGCTACCATCATCTGTTATGTCATTCTGCGACGCTCGCAGTGTGTTGTTGGAGATCTTGCAGAAATGTTATTTATAATTTTCGCAAGAGTATTGCTGTGGCGATATTCTGATCCTACATGGGTATCTAGAACAATGAAACCCACTAGGTATATGAACCTATCAACCTCAATAAGAACATCCTTTATGACACCACGAGGGACTTTGACAGACCTATCAGCTAACTGAAGTGTCATTTTGCTCGGTTTCAACTTACCAAGTCCTAGCTGGGTGTACACATGATACGGGAGTAAGTTAACACTAGCTCCTAAGTCAAGTAAAGCTTTATCGACCATGTGATTACCAACTGCACAAGATATGGTGGGGTATCCAGGGTCCTTATACTTAGGGGGAGAATTAAACTTACTTGACCAGCTAAAAAGGATTTCTTATGGACATTCATCTTACGCTTTCATGTACAATGATCTTTAAGGAAATTCGAATAAGCAGTCATTTGCCTAATTGCTTCTAATAATGGAATTTTGATGTTCACCTGCTTAAATATTTCCATTATCTCATTGAAAATTGACTCCTTTTTTGTTAGGGCTAACAACTGTGGATATGGGGCTCTAGGCACAAAGATAGTCCTATCAGGAATTTCTTGGGACTCCTTAGAAATTATTTCAATTTCCTCAGCTACGGATTCCTCTTGGGAAGTATAAGGTGGAACTACAGTATGTCCACTAGGCGTGGCTACCCTATTTTCTACTGTTTTACTGCTCCTAAGGGATGTTATAGAATTCACATGGTTTTATGATTTCTCACCAGCTAAATATATTTTATGAACTCCTCTATGATTAGGTTGTGGTTGCCTAGGGAACTTTCCTTTCTCTCTTTCTTTCAAAGACTCGGCAATCAGATCTACCTGGATTTTTAACTAGACCATCTTTTTGTTTTCATCTAGACCTTGTGCAACCGATTTCTAAAACTCTATAGTCTTCCGAATTAACAAGGCGAGTGACTCTTCAGAACTCATGATTTTCTTATCTGAAGGGGTTTGAAACTATGTTGGTCCTGAAGGATTCTTAGCATAGCTAAAACCTGGGGAATAACCTGAGAGTTACTAGACTGACCTTGACTCTGGCCCTTGGACCAAGAAAGGTTTGGTTGGCTTCTCCAACCAGGGTTATAAGTTTCTGAATATGGGTCAAACTTCTGATGGTTCTCAAATCTAGTGTTATTATAAAGAACATGGGCTTGCTCTTCAGTAGTCTGTCCTTCCAAAAAAGGCTCTACTCTACCATTAGAGTGACTCAATTCTAAAACTTCTAACCTTTTGGCTATGGCTGCTATTTTAGCATCTGACTCATAAGATCCTTCTACCCTATTGACATTTCATCTACTTAGAAGAATTGTTTTTTGTGGTTCCTTACTATTTTCCCATTGTTGGGTCTTATCGGCAATTTCATTCAAAAATGTCATCGCCTCATCAACAGTTTTATTCTCAAACCCACCTGTGCATAAAGACTCAACCATGGTTGTTGTCGAATAATCTAAAACCTCATAATGGATTTGAACTAGCCTAACCTTCTCTAAAACATGGTGAGGACATTGAGATATTAAGTCATTGAACCTTTCCAAATACCTATATAGAGACTCCCCCTCTTGTTGAGAAAAAGTACAAATTTGCGTCCTAATAGACAATGTTTTATGCCAAGGGAAAATTTTCTATAAAAAGGCAGATGTAAGTTGGTCATAGGTTTCAATTGACTTTATCTCTCAGGGAAAAAGAAAATAACCTAAGTTTCAAAGCATCATCATCTAGGTCACTACACCATTTTAAGGATATAGCAACCCAGAGTAGCAACAGCACTAGTGCCGTTGCTAAATTTCTGTTGCTATTTTCCGTTGCTATATTTTAGAAACAACGTATTTATGTTTCTAATTTAGCAACAATAATTTGTAGGTTGCGAATAGCAACGGTAAGTTTTTCATGCATGCAAAACACGCGTGTGGTCGGAAACACTTTGACATTTGTTTCCACCCAAAGTCAAAGATTGGTCACTCCTATTCTTTATTTTTCCACCCTTTCAACCTTATCTACTACAGTACTACCCCCTCTTCTTTATTCCTTAGAATTTTTTTAGCCATTTCATTTTCATCTCCTCGCTCTTTATCTTCTCCAGCAGAAATTTTCTTCCCTTGATATCAACTGAAGATTCAATTCATATCTCGATCTAAATCGATCTAAAATCGATCTTCAGTTGCATCCTTGTATTCGATCTGGTAAGTATTAGTTTTTCGATTCCAGTTAATAAATTCTAGGGTTTCACGATTTTGATTTATGTTAATATATTCTAGGGAGCAGCTTGAGTTAATAGATTCTAGGGTTTCACGATTTTGTTTCAGTTAATAAATTCTAGGGATTTTGATTTCAGTTTCAAGCATCTAGTAGAGTAAATACATGGACTTGGGATTTGTGAGTATGATGTCTCCAGTTTCAGTTTTTCGATTTCTTCTTTGTCTTTCGATTTAAAGGTTTCATATGTCGATCTAACACGAATTTATTTTTTCCATTTTAGGGTTTGTCAAGGTTGAAGAGGTGAAATACTTTGAAGAAAGAAATCTGAAGAACTGAAGAACATAGGTATAAGTTTAAATTATTGTTTCATGTTAAGCTATTTTAGGGGTTTTCATATAATTTCAGTTTAGGGTTTAATTTCTGTTATATGGTTTGTTGTAGCTACATTTACTATTTCTATGAACTGGTAGTGAAATTGTTTTGATTGTACTTCAATGTTTTTTTTTGTGTGAAGTTGTTTTGATTTTGGATGGCAATAGCATTCTGAGATTTGGGTGTTTGTTGAACATGATAACAGAGCATGATAAATAGTCCTAGTGGTGATTCTGAAAAGCTACTTGTAGCTCATTCTCTCTTCGTTGAGTGGATGTTTCTGTCGTTAACCTTAGGGCTTCGGCAACCCTACCACTAGGACTAATTTGTTTAAATTATGAACTCAGGAACTTTGTAATTTTGTACAATGAACTGAACTTAGGAAGTTTTTTAAGTATTTCGTATGATCTTGTTTTGATTGTACTTCAATATTATTTTTGTGAAGTTGTTTTGATTTTGGATGATAATAGCATTTTGAGATTTGGTTGTTTGCTGAACATGATGACAGAACATGATAAATAGTCCTAGTGGTGATTCTAAAAAGCTACTTGTAGCTCATTCTCTCTTCATTGAGTGGATGTTTCTGTCGTTAACCTAAGGGCTTCGGCAACCCTGCCACTAGGACTAATTTGTTTAAATTATGAACTTAGGAACTTTGTAATTTTGTACAATGAACTGAACTTAGGAAGTTTTTTAAGTATTTCGTATGATCTTGTTTTGATTGTACTTCAATATTATTTTTGTGAAGTTGTTTTGATTTTGGATGATAATGGCATTCTGAGATTTGGTTGTTTGCTGAACATGATGACAGAACATGATAAATAGTCCTAGTGGTGATTCTAAAAAGCTACTTGTAGCTCATTCTCTCTTCATTGAGTGGATGTTTCTGTCGTTAACCTAAGGGCTTCGGCAACCATGCCACTAGGACTAGTTTGTTTAAATTATGAACTTAGGGACTTTTGTAAGTTTGTATGAACTGAACTTAGGAAGTACTTTAAGTCAAATGTATGATCTTGTGTAGTACTGTGTTTGATCTAGTGAAGTTTATTTTGAAGAGTAATATATCATATGATGAGAATATATAAGCAATGGATGAAGCGGATATGTCCTAGTGGTGATTCTAAAAAGCTACTTGTAGCTCATTCTCTCTTCGTTGAGTGGATGTTTCTGTCGTTAACCTTAGGGCTTCGGCAACCCTACCACTAGGACTAATTTGTTTAAATTATGAACTTAGGAACTTTGTAATTTTGTACAATGAACTGAACTTAGGAAGTTTTTTAAGTATTTCGTATGATCTTGTTTTGATTGTACTTCAATATTATTTTTGTGAAGTTGTTTTGATTTTGGATGATAATAGCATTCTGAGATTTGGTTGTTTGCTGAACATGATGACAGAACATGATAAATAGTCCTAGTGGTGATTCTAAAAAGCTACTTGTAGCTCATTCTCTCTTCATTGAGTGGATGTTTCTGTCGTTAACCTAAGGGCTTCGGCAAACCTGCCACTAGGACTAATTTGTTTAAATTATGAACTTAGGAACTTTGTAATTTTGTACAATGAACTGAACTTAGGAAGTTTTTTAAGTATTTCGTATGATCTTGTTTTGATTGTACTTCAATATTATTTTTGTGAAGTTGTTTTGATTTTGGATGATAATGGCATTCTGAGATTTGGTTGTTTGCTGAACATGATGACAGAACATGATAAATAGTCCTAGTGGTGATTCTAAAAAGCTACTTGTAGCTCATTCTCTCTTCATTGAGTGGATGTTTCTGTCGTTAACCTTAGGGCTTCGGCAACCCTGCCACTATGACTATTGTTTGATTTTATTCATTTCATTGATCGAAGATATTGTTGGTTGTTGAGTACATATATGGTCTGAATTTTTATTTAACATACTTACTGTCATCCTGTCAATCTTTAGGATATGTCATCTATGGTTGATAAGGTCTGGATGAAATGTCCCCGTAAATCTGCTCAGTACATAGAAGGTGTTAGGTCCTTTATAGAATTTGTTAATAAAAATGGTGGTGGAAATAACTTATACTCATGCCCTTGTGTTAGATGTAAGAATGGTAAAGGATTGGAGCCACTTAGTAATATTTCATTGCATTTGCTAAAGTATGGTGTTCAATCTACGTATACGCTATGGTGTTTTCATGGGGAAAAGTTAGAGGTAGAATCACGGTCACCTGAGGATAATGCTAGTAATGGCAATTTAGCTGAAAATGTAGATGTCGATCATGTTATAGGCGTGGGTGATAATTTAGGAGATGTTGATGAGGATGTTGGTGCTGCTATAGGGGTAGATGATAATATTGGAATAGATAGTGAGATTCATAATGATGCTGGAACCAGGAATAGGAAGAAAAGGAAATCTGTCTATGACCGTGCAAAAGAACCATTATATCCTTCATGTCCTAAAGGAATGACAGCATTGTATGCTTCTATCAAATTGAATCACATCAAGACACAGTATTGGTTTTCTGATAATGGTATGACTGCACTCTTAGAGTTGATGAAGGAGTTGCTTCCTGAAGAAAACACGTTGCCATCTAAGTACCCAGAAGTGAAAAAGATGATCCGAGAACTAGGAATGGATTATATAACATATGATTCCTGCGTAAATGATTGTGTTTTGTACTGGAAGGATCGTGCATCATTGGTGAAGTGTCCTGTTTGTCAAGAATCTAGGTATAATAAGGTTGTTAATGATGAGAGGAAGCTTACTACTATTGCCCAGAAGACGGTAAGACATTTTTCGTTGGTTACAAGGCTGAAGCGATTTTATAGTGAACCATGGATCGCGGAGGCAATGACTTGGCATTCTAGAGCAAAGTCAGATATAAACGTCATGCGTCATCCTGTAGATTCTTCAGCTTGGCGATGTGCAGATAGTTTTTCGCCTGAGTTTGCCAAGGAGCCAAGGAATGTTACACTGGGGATATCAACTGATGGTTTCAATCCGAATGGGTGTTTCGGTCTTGCACACAGCTGTTGGCCAGTGATTATATGTATTTATAATTTAGCTCCTTCGTTGTGTATGAAGCGGGAATTCTCCTTGTTGATATTGCTGATATCAGGCCCTAAAGCTCCCGGAAAAAACTTTGATGTTTATTTAGAAATATTGGTGGATGAGTTGAAGGAGTTATGGGATGGTGTTATAGCATTTGACGCCTTCAGCAATAGTGAATTCTTGATGAGAGCGCGGTTGTTGTGGGCAATTCACGATTTTCCGGCGTTAGGTACTTTATCTGGCTGTGTAACACATGGATATTTTGCCTGTCCTACTTGTGGTGAAGGCACTGTTGCTGATTATCTTCCATTTACTAAGAAGATATGCTATAGGGGACACCGAAGATGGCTACCAGTGAAACATAAGTATCGTGATGACAGGAAAAATTTTGACGGAAGGGTAGAGCACGGTACAGCTCCATGGCCACTAACAGGGCAGTAGATACAAGAGCTTGTAGGTAAAATCGGTTCCAAGAAGGGCAAGAGAAAACAACCATCACAAGCAAGTCTGCTGAAACTCAAAAGGAAAGCTGATACCATCAAGGTTAGTCCTCTAAGCTGTATTACATTTGGTTGTCTTCATTAGTTTTTGTGTTTTGATTTTATTCATTAGTTTAATTACTCTACCTCCAAACATAAACCCACTTTCCCATGTTTCTTCTCAATGTCATTGGTGTGGTTTTGGTTCCAATAACTTGAACTTTTTCTTATGTTATCTATTTTCAGGAACTTGAAGATGACGTCAATATTGAAGATGAGGTTAATGACCATTCCTTGTTCACTCGAAGATCTATTCTCTATGATTTGCCTAATTGGGGTTCAAATGTGATTCTCCATATTACAGATGTCATGCACACGGAGAAGAATATAACGGAGCATCTTCTGAATACTATGATGGGAAATAGCAAGTCAAAGGATAGTCCCGCTGCACGTCAAGACATGGAAGATATGGGGATAAGAAAAAAGATGTGGTTGAAATAGGAGGCTGAGACTGGTAAAACAACAATGGAAAGGGGATCATTTGAGATGACAAAGAAGGAGAAAGTTGACTTTTGTACAGTTTTGAAGAATCTAAAGGTGCCGTCGGGTTTCTCTTCTAATCTTCGCAACTGTATCAATGTTAATCCTCCGGAGCTAAGGAACTTCAAGTCTCATGATTACCATGTCGTAATGCAACATCTCCTTCCGCTGCTGGTTCATATAGCAACATCATTGCCTAAAGAGCTACGAGTATCTCTTCTCAGGATCAGCATCTTTTTTAATATTGTGTGCGCGAAGGTTATCAATCGGGAACATTTGTTAAAAGCAAAAGCCAGCCTTGTAGAAGCAATGTGTGTTCTGGAGAAACATTTTCCCCCGTCTTTCTTTGTTATCAGTATTCACCTGATGATACATCTTGCAGATGAAGCTTTAATCTCCGGTCCGGTGAGATTCAGATGGATGTATCCCTTTGAGAGGTAATCACCACAACTGACTTTATTGTTTAATATTGTTTATAACTTGAGTGATGTCCAACTGAATTTTTGTCCTTTAATGCCTAAAAATTTAGTGTTGTCATATGTAACTGACTTTGTTGTTTAATGTCTATAACTTTGTAGGTTAATGAAAGGTTTCAAAGGGTTGGTGCGCAACAAAAGGTACATTGATGGGTGCATTGCAAGAGGGTATACGCTGCGAGAAGCCATCTTATATGGTATGGAGGGTCTGTCAAAGGATGGTGAGGGTACTCATAAGCATACTCGAATGGCATTTTTTGATGATGACGATGAGTTTGCTGATGAGATGCCTTTAATTAAAGCTAGGGATATCACTCTAACTCAAATGCAGTTTGAACAAGCTCGCAAATGGCTTCTCTCTAAGTACGATGGGTTAGATGAGTGGCAAAGGTACAAATTTTTAGTTTTACACCTTTGAGCTGTTATTATGTATGTCTATATAATTTTTTAAAGTTATTGTTTGATTGTAGGAAGTATGATTCGTATGTTAACTGTGCAAGATCTAATGGTCAGACCAACTGTTCGTCCAAGAATACCTCAAATTTTCTTTTGTGGTTACGAGAAGAGGTAACACACTAGATTCAATTTTGTACATACCTTAGTTGTGTAATGGTCTGGCTGTGTCCCTAGTATATATGTAAGTTTAATGCTTAGTAATGCTTCCAAGAATAATCATTGCACAGCAGTAAGAACCTCATTTTCTTGAAATGTCAGTATTCATGTATGCAGATTTAGATAAACATTAAACAATGTCAGTATTTTCTTGAATTTCAACTATATATCGATGGTACACATAACACACATGTTCATTCCCTTGCAGTTGTTAGAAGCTAATGAAGAGAACTCAACCCTTTGGCGACTAGTGCATGGACCTCTCTTCAAGGCACAGTCGTATAAAAAATACCAAGTCAATGGATTTACTTTCTATGCACAAGATTACGAGGGTGGGGTTTTATCGCAAAACAGTGGTGTGTCATTGAGAGCTATTACAAGTTATAGAGAGAAGTCCACAGACACAGATTACCAGGAAAAAGAAATGATCTATTATGGAGTCATTAGGCAGATTATCAAGTTGAATTATATGGAATTTGAAGAAACAGTTTTTTATTGTGATTGGGTGAAGGTTGAAGACAAGACTAATGGGTGCAAGGTTGATCCAAATTCAAGGTTGATAAAGGTTAACTTGTCTAAGATGAAAAGCATTGACGGAGCTCTGGATGAGCCATTTATTCTTGCATCTGAAGCGAAGCAAGTGTTCTACTCACATGATATTTATGAAAAAGGGTGGTCTGTGGTGTTGCATTCATCTCAAGGACTAACTTCCTCCATAGATAGTATTGAAATTCCTACTATTTATCAGTCAGTTCTTACTGACAATGAGAGTTTAGAGAAGCTTATATGTGTCGATTCTGTGGTTTAAAGCTTTGTGTGGATTAAGTGATCTTTTTCTGATATGTGACAATGATAGTTTAAAGTTTTTGCTTATTTAGGTTCTTTTTTCTGATAAGTTTTATTTTATCACTTGGGCAATCTTGATAGGTTCTGTCTGTGCTATTTTTTACCTGTGTTCTGTTTCATGTGTTTATGTGGATATATAGTGACAAATGTTGTTATATGTTTAACTACTTTCTCTGATAGATGTTGGTTGTTATTTTGCAGGTTATTATGGCAGAAGTGGAGGTTGATGAGAATGGTCTTCCCATTTCCCCCAATGCAACATCATACGGTCACCTGAAAGGCGCCTTGGTTCGTACTCTTGTCCCTATCTCTTACAAAACATGGAAGCATGTGCCCGATAAGTACAAAAATGATATTTGGAATGAACTACAGGTACAAATCTCATCTTACTGCGGTTTACACTTTTTATAACTTTAATTAAGAATGATACAATGATTCTGTTATACATTGGTGGACCTGATCGAGCTGATCAAAATGCTAAACTTGTTAGAGTCAACAAAATAGGTTCAAGTAAAAGCTTTAGGTTTTAATTAACAGGGATTCAGAACCTCAACTATATGGGTAGGTTGTTTGTACAACTGTTTACATACTATCTTTGCATCTGAATTAATATTCAATGATAACACTATTTTTTCAGAAATCATTTCATTTACCTGAGACTTCTAAGATAACCATGGTTAAGGAGATGTCTGGTCCATGGAGGAGACGAAAATGGGAGTTACGAAGAGAGTATATTGATCCTTATGATACTTATGAAGAAAGGATTCTACATATTCCTCCAAATGTAAAAGAAGAGGAGTGGATAGAGTTCTGTAAGAATGAAAGCACTCAAAAAAGCACAGGAAAGCAGAGCTGAGCACAAAAGGAAAAGAGCACTATACGATCACTCTCACACCACCGGTCGTAAATCTCATTCTTTCGTGAAAGCTGAACTGGTATGTATATAGATTTAAAAATCTCAATGTATGGCCATTATGATTAGTCTCATCCTTCACTAGATTGATTAATACAAATTAACTCGTTGAATTTAGGAGCGCGAGAATCCTGATGTGGAAATCAACACCTCTGATGTTTGGATTAAAGCTCATACTCAAGTGGGTGGGGAAATTCTGCCTAGTGCGCAAAAATACTTTGTGAGTCGGCACACTCCTTCATCTGTACTCATATACGTACTATTTATATATTTTACTTTCTGCAATATTCGAGCTAACACATCAGCAGGATGATTACATGTTCTATTTATATATTTTACAGTACAACATTCAAACCAAGAAAGCTTATCTCTAATATACTTGATCAGCTGAAGGTCTTCTCTTTTGCAGCACAATTCAGTCCTCAAAATAGCGTCTGCCACTTCTTTATCATCTCTATGTATTATATATATATATATCTGACAATGTTATGCTTGACATGGCAGGATGAGCTTAAGAAGGCCCAGGAAGATATCAAGGAGAAAAAAGCTGCGGGTGTTCCTGTATCAGATTTAGATGTAATGTCTCAAGTTTTTCAGAAGGAATGTAGAGGACGGGTTCGTGCTGTTGGTCCTGTTACTCGTACTCAATACGATTATTCTGCTCCTGCGCGTGCCAAAGTACAAGAGTTGAAATCTAAGGATGGATCTGTTAAGCATCAGTTGGATGACCTAGGTATCAAGGTGGGGATATTGATCGAAGGCTTGGGATCACTATGTCACACTGTGAAGGATATCCAGTCTGCAATGCCGGGGTCAGTTGTGACATCAAACAACAACGGTTGTTTACAAGGTCATGCAGCTTCACCTGTTCAGAATAATTCTGTTACTCATGCACATTCACCTGCTAAAACACCTACACCTGCTCAAACACCTTCACCTGGGCAAACCATATCACCAGCTCGATCATCAGCTTCACCTGTTGAAATGCCTCCATGTTCATTGTTGAACATTGAAGAGGAAGTTTTGGATGTTGGTAGACTGTGTACTAGTGCTCAAGGACGTATATGCCATGGCACTATTGTACCAGCTAATCTTGGAAAGGTATTGGTGGATAAGATTCTCATGCCCGATGCAAATGTCATAAAAGCTAACAAGTTTGCTGATACCTTTAGAGATGTTGGTGTTGGAGGGTATGTGCTTCATCCAAAGGCCTGCATCAGAAATAATTAGTCAGGTTGGCGGTCGGCCTACTTTTTTGGTATCTCAGCCATCATCTAATACTCGATAACTGACAAACATATATGGCTTTATCTTTTTTTGCTTATATATATGTTCACACTTTTGTACATGTGCTTAGCATGCTAACATGTAGATTCTTATGAATTTTTTCGTAAGGAAGACTCTCGGGCGGTTGTGCTTTATTTTTTTTTGCTTTTTTTGAAACACTTTTGTACATGTGGTTAGCAAGCTAGCATGTAGATTCTTATGCAGTTGTGCATAAGGAATACTCTCAAGCACATTCTTATGCAGTTGTGCATAAGGAAAACTCTCATACTTTGAATCGTAATGTATCTATATGATCGGACAGTATTAATATAATCGGATTTTCTTTATGGATGTGTGTGGTTTGGGTTCTGTTGTACTTTGTTGCGCAGGTGACTGCAGTGCAGGTCAATTGAAGCAATAGTAGCCACCCGGGGGAATATCAATCCTTGGTAAGTACACTCCCTCTTGCTTATGGTTATCATATTGAGTTCAAATGGATACTAATCTTCACTTTATAATTGCTTTTGAGGTAATATGATGTTCGATTTGTGGCTACGGGATTATGATGTTGCTCACCTTTCTCCGGTAAGTCTTTGTTGCATTAATCTTCATTACACGCATTTATCCATTAGGTATGGTGGGTTCATAATTCAACAACTTCCTAATTCCTTCATATTTGTGTAATTCGCAGTTTCAGTACATCTATTAACAACAAAATATGATGATAGATTCAGGTAATGTTACTACTTACTCTTAGATTTTTTGTGTCAATATATATGTTGTCATATTTTTATGTGATGTATGAGTTATTTTAACACTCTTAAAGTTTTGCAGGAATCATTTCAAATATAATTATGTCATGTGTTGTTTGGGTCCCCATTCTGCACCGACATGTGCATTTCAAATTCCCTTTGTTGTCCTTCAACATGATGTAGCTAATGCACTCAGAGCAGCAGTTGTTTCTGAATGTTCATGATCAAAAACTACTCTGAAACGAAGGTAAACAAACTTCTTTTGAAAGTTTTCGTCTATAAGTAGTAAGATTATAATGCTAGACCTTGCAAACTAGAGAATTAGTTGATTGAACAATCATTTCAGTCACTAGTGTATATCCTTAGTGTTTGGATTTGCTTCTACATACATCTCCATTTAGTTCACTTATAGCAGAGTTTGTTGATTTTACATGGTTTTGACTTGTCTCTGCAGATTATACAAAATTTATGGTTAGTATTTTATTTTTGACCTTAGTACTAAAACATAAAATTGGTTATTTTGCAGGTATTTGGGCTCAAGTTAAAAAGCAGTACTCTGCTGATATTTTAGCAGTAGTTGAAATCTTTGTTGAGGAAATTGGTTAAGCAAGAGGAGTCTGGTGATACTTCTGGTGATATTTAGTCTTTCTTTCCCTATTTTTCAATGCCTCTATCAGTTGACAAATGCTAGGTTACCCATCCATTTAGAAACATCAACATAGATCAAATATTTTATGTCAGTCACAACATACATAAGTTACTTGTGTACATTTGTATTATTTCAAGAATCCTATATTTTATAATAAAATTAGTGGTGATTCTCAACTACATTTGTATCTGTTTTGTTTTGCCAATGTAGTTTGTATATATGTTTGGATGTTGAATATGGGGAACTGGGTAATTGTAGGGGGAATTTGGGGTAATGAATTTTGACTAGGTCAATAGAATGGGACTTGACCTTTTTTTTGAGGTTGCAAAAGATTAGCAACATCAAGGCTCTGTTGCTAAATTAGAACCAGAACCAATACAGTAGAACCAGAACCAACAATATCTGGTTTTGGGATATGGTATTCCTGTAATTAGCAACATATTAGCAACAATATCCTGCTGTTGCTAATAAAAAATTTCGCAACGGCAACGGCTGTTGCGAATGTCCGTTGCTGACCAAGATTCGCAACTAGGCTTATGCCGTTGCTAAAAATTGCGACACCGTGTTTAGCAACAACGAAGTCCCGTTGCGACCCCGTTTAGCAACATCTATTGTCTGTTGCTATATCCTTAAAATGGTGTAGTGGGTTCTTAATTTTCAGAGTACTATAAACTTCCTCGAATTCCCTAATCTGAAAATACAGGTTTTCACTTTCTTTCCCTAAAAAGATTGGGAGCATCTGTAAAGTCCCAGGTTTGAGTTCATAATTTGCCTCGGTTTCATCTAACTTAATACAAGATGGACGAGAGGTCCTAGTTGGGTTTAACAAAGCTTTCAAAGTTGCCATTTCTGGCACTACCAAATGACTAGGAGTGCTTTCTTCACTAATTTTCAAGTTTTCAAAGCTAAAGTTTCCAAAAACAGGGCTCTCAAAAGAAGAGTCTTCGAGCTCCCCACCTTCACAAGAAGAACTACTAGGTTTGTCACTAATCAAACGACCTAGAGTGTTTCTTTTCCAAGCCTGTTCTCTAATAACCTCGGTCATACACTAGAAAAATAAAATTAAAAAAAAAAAGTGCTAAAAGGAAGGGAAGTTCTATGCAAACACAAACAAGGCTGACTCCACCACAGCAAACCTACTGATTTCTAGCAAACAAAAATCATGACGGCTCCACTTAGATTGTTTATAGACCAGATTATAATCCTTCGAAAGGGAATTTGTTACAATTTAAGCAAACCCCTCTGGAATCAATCTGAGTTAAAGTAAGTTGAATAGAGACGAGGGAAGATTAGTGAATATTTAATACCCAAGGCCTCACCAGAATTACAAGGAGGCACATTCAACTTACAGAAACCCTCATGAACTTCGAAGTATGCTTAAAAGAGTAACCAATATTTTTTGAATGACTTTCCTATTAAGCTCGTTACCCTATCAGTCTCGTTCTATTCAGTATTTTAATCTTGGGTTCGCGTTCGGTATCATTTTCCTAAGGCAGGCAAGAAGATAACGATGATGAAATCCGAACCTTTATCTTGTATGGCCAGGCCTTGCCCTTTACTAGGAAAATAAAGCAGTCGAATTCAGTTCTTCGACATATATGCAAACGAAGGAATACAGTAACCCGCTGACAGGGGATTCACGAGTGTTTCGACAAACTTACCTCCCATTCCAGACAGGGGATGAACCGTTGTAGTTGACTCGGGCCACGACTCCTATGTCATGTACGAACCTGGGGTGCTGAGGCAATATCGTAATTGCCGTCCTTCTCTGCAAACAGTTTATATTTAATTTTACCCTTCCTTAGGGTTTAAAAATTAAAATAATGTCCCAAAGTTTAAAGTCCAAAGTCTAAAAATAAAGTCCAAAAGAAAAAGAAAATGAAAATTACAAGAATATAAGATATCCTAATACAATCTAAAATAAATAAAATAAACTCTTTTTTTTTCGCTCTTTTCGCTTTGTATTTCACTCCAAATCTTTAAGTATTCACCAAAAGCTTTGGAAAATTTTTCTTTTGATCCAAATTCCAAAATTTGTAATGCAAAGACAAAAACCCAGAAAACGTAAAGTAGATCAAATAAAATAAAAACAAAAACCTAAAAGAATAAATCTAAAAACTCTAGCCTAAAGACAAGTCCGCGTCGGCGGCGCCAAAAATTGATGGTATTTTCAATGATGTTGTAGTAATATGGGATCGTTCAAGACTTGTGAAAGCAGATTTTTAGACTTAATTTTAAAGCAAAAATATAACAAACTCAAAATTAAAAGTGTCGTGATAATTATGGAGAGACTGGGGCTAGGATTATGCTATTTACCAATTTCAAAGTGATACTAATTACATTTATGCAATTTCACACGTTCAATTTGATTCTCAACTATTGCAAAGGTATATTTTTTAGAAACAACAAGTGTTAATCCAAAGCATGGGATATCAAAACCGTAGGCTAAGCATATTCCATCAATAGAAAATACAATTGTTTAACAAAAATCATAAAATCTATTTTCAATCTAGGCAATTAAAAATTACACAAATTAAATAATTAAGAATTACCACATTTTCATTGTCAAGATAGCTTCCTCCATCGCCCCAAGGATTGGGATTATCCCATCATTGTGTAAACTTTCTCAAAATATTGATTCATGCTCAAAAGTTGTTTACAAAGATGAAATGGAGAGAAAATGATGAAAATCGGGTGTTTGCAACGTTTATAATTGTTGCAAACCACTGTTACAAAGAACGATAACAAATATGCGTCAATGGATCTGTAGTGGTACGACCCTCACAGCTCTGTCGTTGACACTGTTCAAGAACGACGTTTTTTGGCTGTCTGTTCTTCGTCTTCCACGGGAGCAGAAAAATATTCTCTACAACTCGATCAATCTCCTCTCTGCAGCTCTCTATTCTCTTCCCAACTCTCCGTAACCCTTATCTGACCTCCAAGCACTTCTTTTATACTCGACAGGGGAAAGAAATCATGACAATCACTGCTCAAAATTATGCCATTGCTCGACAGTAAATAAAATATCCTTGGGAATATTTTCTTCCACTTTTAGCTCTTTCACGCGTCTACAGCTGCTGAATCTTCCTTATTCAACTTCTCCACGCTTCTGCAGGGTCCAAGCTCAATTCAAACACGATCAACACACGTAGAATCACGATGTAATCCAGTGATTATCTCACCGCACACGTACTCCCTGTTATGTAAAAAATCCATGTATTAATCCCATGTTTTTCGAATTTGAAGGACTTACCAGTCCTGTGTGAGTGTAATAGGCTATAATGAGTTGATTGGAGTGATTGAATCTCTCCAAAACTCCTCAAAATTCAAAATAACAAACTCCGCAGGTGACCAATATTCAGACCTGCACTTTCCCGCCAAAACCAAGTAGAAGAAGGGTGTCCCCCTAACCAAACCGTGAGTGTGAATAGTAGATGCCCAATTGAGGTGCCCCTTATCCAAAGTGAGGATGCTTTTAGTACTTTTCTCCGGGGGGTCCAAATAACACTTTTTGAGCAACTTTTTCCACACAAGTGTATTTCTCCAAAAACACGTACACAAACATAAAATCACCATAATAAGTACAAAATCAAGCACTAACAATAGAAAATTGAGGACAACTTAGACACAAAAATGTGTCTATCAGGAGATTGTTAGAGCATTGCTTGGTCGAACTCGCAAGCGTTGCTATCTCAAGCTTATTTTTCAAATTTAGTTGTCAAAACTATATGTCTTGATTTCTAGTCTACTTATAGTTAAGTCTCGAACTAGGATAGTTAAGTGTAGTTGAGCTCCAAACTCCACCGAGATCATCTTACGAAGACGAAGAACTGCTCAAGGAACCAGTGGAACTTCATCCGACTAAAATGTATGTGGATACTTGAACTTATCTATTACTCAAAAGTATATCTACTCTATCTCCTACTCTTGAGACAAAATTCGTATAAGTATATATATTTCAATTATACGCATTTTCTATTTCGAGCCGATTTTATCTTGCCTATCTATTTCTCGAAATATGTGTTGGTAAGCTTTCACTTTAACCAAGTTCATATTTACTCGTGACGAATGTCATGATTACATTTCAATATCTTAAAAATCGCTTTGATGAAAAATAGTTTGTGAATAACAACTATATAACATCCTCTAAGAATGTTTCAATGATTAAGATGTAGAGTTGAGATTATGTAACCATCTTTGGATATAAGCATATATAGTGTGTTCGCACATTAGTGTATAAATCCATAAACCGGGAACCAAGTGTATGCATATGTGTGTATATAGAATTGGTGAAGGAGACAGGTTAAGTATGCGTACACGTACGCATACTGGCGGAAGTTCACGTCCGTGAATATCAGCTGAGTTTGTAGTTTACAAACTCTTAAACCAGTCACCTAAAGTATGCGTACCCGTAAGCATACTGGCGGAACTTTTCTACCCAAAATTTTCTGCTGAGTTTGGAAGCTTACTCCAGCTCAAATGAAGGTACGAAGAGACAAAGTTTTGTGCTATAACTGTGATGAACTTTACAAGAAGGGTCACATTTGCAAGACTCAACAACTCTACATGTTAGTAGGTACTGATGACACCGCTTCTCCTTCTTCTAAAGACCTTGATGAAGATGTAGCTTCTCCTCCCTCCCCGGAGTTATCTTCCATGGAAATATCTTTACATGCTTTAACTGGCTTGGTAACCCAAAATACTATCAGAGTGCCGGACCAACTTCATTCTCATGATATACTTATACTTATTGACACAGGTAGCACCCACAGTTTTGTTGATGCTAAATTAGATGACCAATTGCAACTTCCTATTGAGTATACAGGGCAAATGTTGGTCATAGTTGCTAATGGGGATTTAACTATCAGTAGAGGTATCTGTAATCAATTGGAATTGCAAATGCAGGGCTACCAATTTATGGGGGATTTGAGAGTTTTACCACTTGGTTGTTGTGACATGGTTCTTGGAGTAGATTGGCTTAAACAAATGGGTGACATCACATTTAATTTAGCTGACCTGAAGCTTTCATTCTTTCACCAAGGGCACCAGATCACTCTACAAGGCAGCTCCACAGTACCTTCTTGCAGCATGATTAGTGGTAACACTTTCCTTAAATTCTTGAAAAATAATACTCTTACTATCATTGGCCAATTTTTTTTTCTGTTTCCACTACTCCTCTTGAACCAATTCATCCTACAATCTCCACCTTATTAGACTCATATGCTGATGTATTTGAACCACCTACATCCTTGCCTCCTCAGAGAGCTTCGAATCACCAAATACCTTTGAAACCTAATTCTACACCCATCTCTCAAAGGCCATATAGGTTCCCTCATCTACAGAAATCAGTAGTTGAAAAACTAATTCAAGAAATGCTAGATGATGGCTTTATTCAAGATAACCACAGTCCATTTGCTTCACCAATACTGTTAGTCAAGAAGAAGGATGTCTCTTGGAGATTATGTGTTGATTATATGAAACTGAATGATATCACCATCAAAGATAAGTTCCCATTCCTCTGATTGATGACTTACTGGATGGACTTCATGGTGTTGTCATTTTTACAAAAAATGATCTAAAATCTGGGTACTATCAAATCTTAATGAATATTGCTGACATTCATAAAAATTCTTTTAGAACCCATCAAGGTTATTATGAATTTAGAGTGATGCCATTTGGCTTAACAGATGCACCTGCCACATTTCAGTCACTCATGAATTTTTAAACCATTCTTAAGGAAGTTTGTTTTGGTGTTTTTTGATGACATTTTGATCTATAGTAAATCCTTAGAGGAGCATTCAGTGCATTTAGCTCAAACACTCTCATTGTTGAGACAATATTCTCTATTTGCCAACAAGAACAAATGCTGTTTTGCTCAGTCCCAGCTAGCTTAATTAGGGCATTTAATCAGTTCTGAGGGTGTAGCTGCTGACCCTGAAAAGATTGCTGCAATGCAACAATGACCACAACTCACTACACTGAAGCAATTGAGAGGATTTCTGGGTTTGACTAGTTATTATAGAAGGCTCATCAGAGGTTATGGCAACATCAGCAAACCTTTTACTGTCATGTTAAAGAAGAATTTTGTTTTCTTGGTCACCATCAGCCTTCCAAGCTTTTGAATCTCTTAAAATTTCCATGACATCTGCCCTAGTGTTGGCATTACCTGATTTCTCCCAGCCATTTGTTCTTAAAACTGATGCCTATTCTACAGGAGTTGGAGCAGTTCTGATGCAATCTGGTCATCCTATAGCCTTCTACAGCAAACCCCTTGGGCCTCAAGCTCTGGCTTTATCCACTTATGAAAAAGAATTGTTGGCTATTTCCATGTCATTTTAGAAGTGGAAACACTATTTATCTCATCATCAGTTTATCATACACACTGACCATCAAAGCTTGAAGTACTTCATGGAACAGAGAATCACAACTGTGTTGCAACAGAAATGGCATATGAAACTCTTGGTTTTGGACTACATTATCAAGTATAAAAAGGGTTTGGAAAATAAAGCAGCTGATGCCTTATCCAGAGTTCACCATGATTCTTATATGTGCCAATCATTATCAGTGGCTCAACCCCAATGGTCTCAAGACATTATTTTAAGTTATGTTGATGATACTACTGCTCAGCATCTCATCTCTCAATTGCTTATCTCACCAGCCCATCCTTAGTACTCCTTGACTAATGGCATACTAAGGTACAAAACAAGAATTTATGTTGGCTACTCACTCCAAGTTAGAAATTAGATTATACATTCTGTGTATTCCTCAGCTGTGAGTGGCCATTCTGGCATGTTAGGAACCTATAACCGAGCCATTTCTTATTTTTATTGGCCTAAGATGAAAGACGATATTTTTCAGTTTGTTGCTCAATGTGATATCTGTCAGTGCAACAAAAGTGAGCATTCTTCACCTGCTGGCCTCCTACAACCTTTACCAATCCCAGATACAGCTTGGCAACACATATCCATGGATTTTATTGAAAGTTTACCCATATCTTACAGGAAGAGTTTTATATTGGTGGTGGTTGACAGGTTGACTAAATATAGTCATTTTATTGCTTTAAGTCATCCCTTCACTGCAATTTATGTGGCCAAGGAATTCATGCATCAAATATTCAAGCTCTATGGTCTTCCCAACTCCATCATCTCTGACAGGGACAAGGTATTTCTCAGTCAATTCTGGCAGCACTTATTTAAATCCTTGGGCACTCAGCTAACACTCAGTACTTCTTACCACCCACAAAATGATGGGAAAACTGAGAGGACTAATGAATGCTTGGAGCAATACTTGAGGTGTATGACTGGTTCCACCCCTAAATATGGCTCAATTGGCTAGCCTTGGCAGAATGGTGGTTCAATACTAATTTTCACACCAGCCTCAAGATGACTCCATTTCAAGCTTTGTATGGATACACCCCACCTCACTTGGCGTTCCCAGTCCATGCCACCATATCAGTTGCTGCCGTGCAGGATTATCTCAAGGAAAGAGATCACATGCTTCAACTCCTCAAGGAAGACTTATCTAAATCCCAACAAAGAATGAAAAACTTTGCATATGCAAAGAGAACTGACAGATCCTTCATAGTAGGGGACTTGGTATTATTGAAATTACAACCTTATTGACAGTCATATGTAGCTCTCAGAACTAACATGAAGTTGTGTGCCAGATATTTTGGACCATTTGAGGTGTTGCAGAAGATTGGTGTTGTAGCTTATAAGCTCAAACTCCCTATTGGTTCTAGAATGCACCCAGTTTTCCATGTTTCTCAATTAAAAAAGAAGATTGGCCAACATGCTACAACAACCATTCAATTGCCAGTGGTGGATTCTACAGGTGCATTTATAGTCACTCTAGTGGCAGTATTGGATACCAGACAGGATCTCAGAGGTGACCATTCCATCTAGCGCAAAAACCACTTTTCGATCCAATTTTTCCATGCATGTTTATTTCTCCAAAAATACCTACAAAGAGATATAATACCAAAATAAGTACAAAAATGGGTACTAACAATATAGAATATCGAGATCAAAATAGACACATAAATGCGTCTATCACCAATAATTCGTTTGGAAATCTGAGAGGACTTACTCCAATACACTTTCTAGAGAATCAACTAGACATTCATACTCAATCTAGAATAAAGTATATCAAAAAAATTTAATATCTCTAACTCTTAATTCAATCCGCAATCAGCAAATAGAAATCTGCGAGCCCGATTGAATATAAGAAGAGTTACTTGAATGGTTCCAAAGACCAATGTTCAAGTGTCAATCAATGTAAATCAATAACCAAAGTTTGGATATTCGAATTAATTGATCTTAACGCATAACATGTGATATTCCAATTATATAACAAAATATAATGCGGAAAAAAAAAACATAGACAACAGAATTTTGTTAACGAGGAAACCACAAATGCAGAAAAACCCCGGGACTAACCTACTACAAATTAACTTCGGTCTGGACTGTAGTTGCACCCCAATCAATCTCACACTGATTCAAGGTACAGTTGTATTCCTTACATCTCTGCTCCTAGAAGGATGTTATGTACTTGATTCCCTTAGCTGATCTCACCCATAACCAAGAGTTGCTACGACCCAAAGTCGAAGACTTTAATAAAAAAAAATGTATTACACAGAAAAGTCTACGATAATAGATAAATTTGTCTCCCATAGATAAACCTACAAGTTTTGTTCTGTCTTTTCATAAAATCAGGGTGAACATGAACCAATCGATAACCCAGAATTATATTCCCGAAGAATAACCTAGAATTATCAATCACCTCACAATAATATTAATCGACTAGCGAAATAAGATATTGCGGAATCACAAACGATGAGACGAAGATGTTTGTGACTTCTTTTATCTTGCCTATCAGAGATATAATCTCAATACAATCTTACGATCGTACTCTTACGATAGAAACAGCAAGATCAGATCACTAAACTACAAGAGAAGTAGTTCGATCTGGCTTCACAATCCCAATGAAGTCTTTAAGTCGTTAACCTACAGGGTCTCGAGAAGAAACCTAAGGTTAAAGGAGAATCGACTCTAGCTTAACACAACTAGTATCACACAGGAGGTGTGGGGATTAGGTTTCCCAGTTGCTAGAGTTCTTCTTTATATAGTTTTCAAATCAGGGTTTGCAATCAATGTTAGCTTAGTAACAAAGCATTCAATATTCACCGTTAGATGAAAACCTGATTAGATTCAAGCTAATATCTTTCAACCGTTAGATCGAATCTTATCTTGTTATACACAAATGAAATGTATTTCATTTAGGTTTGAGTAACCGTAACTAAACATGTACACTTAGTTGGTTCAACAATAGTTAACCACTGGTTAGCCATATGAGCACTTCCATATTAACCATATTCATCTTTATCACAACTAATTCAAATGATTCCAAAAGAACTAGTTGGAGAGTTGTTCAATTGCTTAGGTCTTTTTGAATAAACACAATTGAAACAAAATCGTTTTGATCAATTCATGAACATTATAGATACGGTTTGAAAATATTTCATTCCTTTAATTTATTTGTTTAAGTTCATGAACCACCAATTTGATAAAATAACCAGATCAAGTATGCATACGGGTATGCGTACTTAAGCAACTGGATTTGAGTTGGTTTTGGTTTCCAAACTCAGCAGAAAATTTTGGGTAGAAAAGTTCCGCCAGTATGCGTACGGGTAAGCATACTTTAGGTGACTGGTTTAAGAGTTTGTAAACTCCAAACTCAGCAGATATTTACGAGCGTGAACTTCCGCCAGTATGCGTATGGGTACGCATACTTAACCTGTCTCCTTCACCAATTCCGTATACACACATATGCATACACTTGGTTCCCGGTTTATGGATTTATACACTAATGTGTGAACAAACTATATATGCTTATATCCAAAGATGGTTACATAATCTTAATCAATAAAAATTATTTTCATGCAAGATACGGGAATTTTCTTCCCTGTTTTAACTTCTCACGCAGCTAGATGTTGTTTATATACTCCAAACTGATCGAAACACGTTCCAAAATGAGATGAAAACGTTGTAGACTCATGTAGTACACACATAAACACGAAGAAGAATAACGAAATCATGTGTATTCGTGTTTCCCTGATTTCTTCTTGACGAATATCTAGCCAAATTTAACTGAAAATATCAACCACTCCATGCCTGTTAAGACCATTCAAGTCATCCCATGCAATTCCATCTCTTAAGTCACGCTAAATCATCAACAAATCTCGAACCAAAAATCTTCCAGGTGACTGCAATAAACTCCCTCCAAAACTAAAATTTTGAAATGAAGAGGAAGGGTGCCCCGATCCAAAACAGGGGCGCCTTCAACATTTGTGGTGTCCTGGGTGTAAATAGCACTTTTCGAGCGACTTTTTCCACATAAGTGTAATTCTCCCACAACCAAGGAAATGAGGAAGCTATTTATGCATGAATAATTGGTAACTATTTTATTTTCTCTAATAATTCACTCAATCACTGCTTTTGCAGAGTTTTAAATTGTTTGCGTAATTTTATTCATTAATTGTGATTCAATTAGATAGGTTATGCTTTGTTTAGATAATCTATGCTTAGGGGATACAATTAAAAAATAAAGGACTTAAAAGATAATTAGATTTTTGGGTTATTTACCATAATTTATTCATGTGTAATAGTGGAATCAGTGTCTTGGTTATTCCTAATATCTTGAAATCAATTTTGCATTAAGTTTTCTTTATTTTTTAAGTTTTATAAGTCTAAAATCTATTGCTTTCACAAGTCTCAACGAACCTTTTTACTACAACATTATTGAGATCACATCAATTTTTTAACACCTAAACAAACATAAAAACACCAAAATTAGTACAAAAATCGAGACTAATAATAGAGACATTGAGGACAATTCAGACACAAAAATGTGTCTATCAAATCTCAACTCTACATCTCAATCATTGAAACATTCTTAGAGGATGTTATATAGTTGTTATTCACAAACTATTTTTCATCAAAGCGATTTTCAAGATATTGAAATGTCATCATGACATTCGTCACGAGTAAAGATGAACTTGGTTAAATTGAAAGCTTACCAACACATATTTCGGGAAATTGATAGGCAAGAGAAACTCAGCTCGAAATAGAAAATGTGTATAATTGAAATCTATATACTTATACGACTTTTGTCTCAAGAGCAGGAGATAGAGTAGATAGACTTTTGAGTGATAGATAAGTTCAAGTCTCCACATACCTTTTAGTCGGATAAAGTTCCACTGGTTCCTTGAGCAGTTCTTCGTCTTCGTAAGATGATCGCGGTGGAGTTTGGAGCTTAACTACACTTAACTATCCTAGTCCGAGACTTAACTATAAGTAGACTGGAAATCAAGACATATAAATTTGACAAACAAGCTTGAGATAACAACGCTTGCGAGTTCGACCGAGCAATACTTTAACACGTAGTACTGTATTTCATCCTCAAATAGATGGGAAAAAGGAAGTAGTCAATCGAACTTTAGTTCATCTCCCATGGGGTTATAATTCAAAGCATCCAAAGACGTGGGATGAGAGTTTACCTTATCTTCAGTTCGCTTTCAACCTTGTTTTTCATAGTTACACTACTACATCTCCGTTTGAAGTTTTCTTAGGGTACTTACCTCAAGGTGCTTTTTATATAGCCTTCTCTTGTACAACTAGCCAAACTACTCAATTAAAGAAGATGATAGAATCAGGGCCCAATGTTTTGTTGAGAAGATCAGTAGAATACATAGTTTGGTGGAATCTCAACTTCAGAAGTACCAAGCTCGGTACAAGGAAAAATACGACAAACATCGTGCCCCATATATTTTACAGTTGGTGACTTGGTGTGGTTATGTTCGAGTAAAGAACGATTAAAAGGCGAATGAAAGAAGCTAAAACCTAAATGATATGGACCCAATGCTTTTCAACTAGCCATATATGCAGATATACTCTGTTATCTTTGTTGAATATTTGAAGCTATTTGAGCCTCTATTGTTACATGACGAGGATGACAAAGATTTAAAGTTACAATTTGTAGATGACTTATGGTTTGAACGGAAAGAATCTCTCAAGGAAGAGAATTTTGGAGACAAATTAAGGAAACACGCATACGACAAGGTGAGCGTGTTATATTTCGTATAGGGCGCACTGGACAGTTGCCTAGTAAGGCGAAGTGGTACAATAGGGAGAATGGTATCGTGGAGTTTCCACAACTTCAATTCTAACTTGAACTGGAGTTCAAGTTTCTTAAAAAGGGAGAGCCATGATACATGAGTATCAATGGTTAGTATTAGTTTGCAACTGAGTTTTCAAAAGAGAAATAGAGAGAGCATCGGTCTAGAGATGCTAATTTTATGGAGTTTCTTTCTTTTGAAATTTATTAGTACAGAAGAGAGTTTCCAACTCTTAGATGGTTTCTTAGTTTAGACGAGTTTCCTAACTCGTAAATTTATAGTTTCCTAACTCGTAGATTTCTTAGTTAATAAGGTTGCTATCACAATAGAAGAAACAGACTTTTCAGAAAGAAAAGTAGAGACATTAAATTGTATTATTGAAGTTTATAGTTTAATAAAGAAGAAGCTTAAAGTATACCTAATAGTTTGTTAAATCTCTTACTATTTTTGTAAGCCCTGGTAGTATTCATATTACCCGTAGTGTTGTTGTTTTAGGAAATACCAGACAATGCAGATTAGGTAACCAGTTGACCAGTGGTTGTGTGAAATGAATATCTTGATGCATGGGTGGGTTGGGGTTTGGTCAAAAGAAACACTTTGAACCATGTATGTATAATATATGCAAGTAGAAGCTGACATTACTCGGTTTTCATTTAGTAGTAGTATTGTAGTACCATGTGAAAAAGCGGGGGTCTAACAACCACACTCAATATTTCGATTAGCAATCTGTATGGACAAACTCCGAGTTACTTTCTAAAGAATCAACTAGACAGTTAGACTCAATCAATAAAAAATATCTCAAGGTGTTATTATCTCAATCTCACTTGATTTTATTTACACTCAAGCAAACAGAAATCTGCGAGTCTTTATCAAATTCAAGGAGATAACTTGGATGGTACCAAAGACCAATATCTAAGTGTCAATCAATTTAAATCAACAACCAAAATGGTCGGATATTCTAATTGATTGAACAACGCACAACCTGCATTATTTCAATTATATAACAAAATATAATGCGGAAAATAAATAACACAGATACCAGAATTTTGTTAACGAGGAAACCGCAAATGCAGAAAAACCCCGGGACCTAGTCCATATTAAACATACACTGTATTAAGCCACTACAGACACTATCCTACTCCAAGCTAACTTCGGGCTGGACTGTAGTTGTGTTGGATATTTTCAATAACTTAGAAAATAAAACTGTTTTCGTTTTTGGTTTGTCACTATGATGGGGAAGTGTTCTGTGTTGGATAAACACAATGGATGTTAGTTGGAGATGAAGGGACACCTCTAATAGGTGTGATGGTTCATAAAGGACACAACCATTCCCAACAGACACCTTATGTGTCTTTTGGAAGTGAAGAGGCATCTCCAATAGGCATGAATAACCCTATAAGTAGTGAAGGAATTCTCCCATTCAAGAATGAATTCAACCTGTTTTCTCTCCATCTAAAGCATCATCAGAAATCTCTCTCATGTGTTCTTGGTTGGGTCAAGGGGTGCAAACCTTGAATCCAATTTCCTGTTGTAGGGCTTTCATTGTATCCTGAAGGCATTATTTCGCAAACCTGTTGCAATCGCCAATTTATATTGGGAGGGTAGAAATAATCGTCTAAAAGAAATCACCCGAGCCTTGAAAGCTTTTGAGTACAACAACAATTTCTTTTAGTGTTATCATCCTCTGTTTTATACCCAAAATTTCCAACAGTTTTAGACGATTAGTTTCTCTTGACAATGGAGGATGAAACTCTGCTGTAAGGCGTGATCCTTGTATCTTGGAAGGCAACATCCGTAGAACCGTGAGCACCGTATGCGGGGATGAATTTTCTTTAAGAAAAGAGCTCGCCTCGGTCAACGAATCCGATAAGTTTTCTAACTCTCTTCTTATTATTTTTGTGTTTGTTGCATAGACAGGATTCCGAGAAACCGAAACCGCATATTATTTCCAACAATCTTAAAGACTAATACATCCTTAGTATCTCGGTTTCTTAGAAATAGTTACGGCATGTGTATGTTATGTGGATGAGCCATTATAATCACAATCTGTGCATATTATCGTCTAGCCTTTGTTAATGCTCTGTTATGTTCGTAAAGCATATCATAAATTTGCAACTGTGATTTTTACATCCACATATTCATCTGTGACATGATTGGTTTTTCCCAAGTAATGCTTAGTCCTCTTGATTGGGGTTAGTAATGCCATATATATATATATATATATATATATATATTTTTTTTTTATGATAGCATGAGATATCTAATAAATGTATTAGAAGTTCGGAATCCTTTAAGGGTGCATAACGGTTGGATGTACGTGGTTTAAATTGATTCAATTTACCCGCATGTGGATTGAATGAGGCTTTGTTTAGAATGTTTGCAAAGGAAAGCCAGATCCATAATGATGGTACCGTCACCGGTATATTGATTTGAGGTTTTAATTTCTATTTAGAAATTATGGGGTACATGTTTGACACAAATGGTATTTCATGATATTGAGTTGCATTTTGGCATTTGAGAATTATCATGAAATAGGGGAGAATTTATACGAAAATGTCGTATAAAAATTTTTCTAGTTGGTGGATTATTTTAAAACCAAAATCGTCATAATTGTTGAGACAACAATGGTATGGCATGAACATAATTCTTGCGATAAGAATTATAGGTTCCACATTTGGAAATTGGCAGGTCTTAAATGACATCGAAAGGGAAAAATGGAATACGGTCAATATGTAACATATTGGAAGATTGGGTTGACGACCAAATATCCAACGATGAGGTGTTACGATATTACCGATGCATAAATTATGAACATTTGCATTACATAATGTAGAATGTTAAATAGACATTGTCTATGTTTTTGGGTATGAATTTGTAGGGATTGGGCATGAGTAAAAGAGTTACTCATCAAGGTATTATATTTGTTGAGATAGCAAATATATAAGTTGCCTACAAATTTTCTATGCCTCTAGTGTATGCAAGTCTATAATGACTTCTTGTGAATTAACCGTAAATGTTAATTAGGATCACTAGAGAAGTTACAATTATTTTGTAAAATCAAAGAGGAACATTTTTTAGTAATGTTTTTAATTGATTGCATTAGTAGATGCAATTAATGAGAAGAAATGGCTTAAAACCTAACTTGTAGAGATCCTATTTTGGAAGAAGCCATCTCAGGAGGTCTTGATTAATTGTGAATCAGGATATGATCTATAACGTCTTTAACAAGACTTATAATGAAAAGTCAAGACATACAAGTCTTAGACAAGGAACGGTAAGTCAATTACTCAAGAAAGGAGTAATTGCAGTTAACCATTGAAACGGAGAAAAGCTTGGTAGACCTACTTATGAAGAGTCTCCCAAAGGAATTAATTTCAATGAAGTATATAGAAATGGGACTAAGGTCTTTGAAGGAAGGTTGATCTCCCATATAGAAACCCAACCTATGTTTTGAAAAAGATAAACAAGGTTCAATGTGGTACCAACAAGTTATGGCTGTAGATTATGGAGCACTAACATAAAACTTCCCATTTCAAGTTAGTGCTGGTTTTTCTGCAAGAAAATAGGATGGATGTAAATCCTTAATGAGTCTGTGATTAGTAAAAGGTGTCTCGCAGAAACACCTTCGAGACTTACCTATATGAGTATGGAAATGTGGGCCGTTTCCTAAGAGAAGAAGACCGTTCTCTAAAGAAGACTCATGAATAAGGATATAAGCACAAGGCCTTTATAGTGCTTGGCTACAGAACACATGTCTTATGGAATCAATATGTGTGGAGACTCCGGCTTTATCATAAGGGATTCTTGGTTCAAGACTAGTTTCACCATAGAATATCGATAAAGCTTTGAGTTTCTTACACTAAGTGAAGGTTCAAACCCAAAAGGTACCTATCATTTATGTATTGATTTCAGCGATGATGCTTAGTCTCAAGTGTACTTGAACTACGTTGGCTTGATCCCACTCGGGTACGTAGGCAGTCACTTGAGTGATGCAGCCACTCCGGTTTTATAAGTTTTATTTTATTTTATGTTTTTGGTTTTTGAAAATAGGGGGAGATTGTTGGATATTTTCAATAACTTAGAAAATAAAACTGTTTGCGTTTTTGGTTTGTCACTATGATGGGGAAGTGTTACGTGTTGGATAAACACAATGGATGTTAGTTGGAGATGAAGGGACACCTCTAATAGGTGTGATGGTTCATAAAGGACACAACCATTCCCAACAGACACCTTATGTGTCTTTTGGAAGTGAAGAGGCATCTCCAATAGGCATGAATAACCCTATAAGTAGTGAAGGAATTCTCCCATTCAAGAATGAATTCAACCTGTTTTCTCTCCATCTAAAGCATCATCAGAAATCTCTCTCATGTGTTCTTGGTTGGGTCAAGGGGTGCAAACCTTGAATCCAATTTCCTGTTGTAGGGCTTTCATTGTATCCTGAAGGCATTATTTCGCATACCTGTTGCAATCGCCAATTTATATTGGGAGGGTAGAAATAATCGTCTAAAAGAAATCACCCGAGCCTTGAAAGCTTTTGAGTACAACAACAATTTCTTTTAGTGTTATCATCCTCTGTTTTATACCCAAAATTTCCAACAAGTTGAACCCGAATCAATCTCACACTGATCCAAGGTACATTTATGTACCTACGCCTTTGATCCCAGCAAGATACTGCGCACTTGATTCCATTAGCTGATCTCACCTACAACCAAGAGTTGCTATAACCCAAAGTCGAAGACTTTAATAAACAAATATGTCTCACACAGAAAAGTCTACAGTAATAGATAAATCCGTCTCCCACGAATAACGCTACAAGTTTTTGTTCCGTCTTTTGATAAATCAAGGTGAACATGAACCAATTGATTGTGAATACCAATATTCTGTGGAGCACGTTTCACGATCTTAGTGGTCGCGCAATAACTGAATTATACAGCCTTCGCTAGACAAAGGAACCTGAGCTGCAAAGGATACCTCCGTAGATCTACTTTATCTTGCCCCAAGAAAGAAGACCTCGACGGTAGAGATGAAAGAAGTACAAGTCCCATATATAAGGCGCAGCTGGCAAAGGGATAGAGTTAGGTGACGAATCTAATCAGCATTAAATGCCAAGACTCTTATCTACTCGCATGAACCAAGGAAAGTGGAGAGAAGAGGCGTGGAGAGACCTGATTGGATGGCACGAGCGGTGAACGAAGGTACATCCCATACAAAGGCTGGGAAGTTCTCGAAGGAACGCGGGTTAGATGAGATGGCATGATTCTACTGGAACAAGCACGTCGTGAACGAAGGTACCACTGACACCTAAGGTATATCAACAAACAATGGACCCATAAGCAGCAAAGATATACCAGGGGCAGAAGGGGCTATAAATACCAAGCATCACCAACAAATTAAATTCAATTCATTACCTAGAAGAAGAAGATCTAGTCTTAAGCTTATACCTCTTTAATGTTTAGAACTTAAGTAAACTACAAACTTGAGTTCTCTTTATTACTTTGGGAATCATTTAAGATCTTTTATAACCACCATAACTTAATACAAAGCAATCACTCATTTCCCCCGTGGACGTAGGCAAATGTCGAACCATGTTATATCTTGTGTCTCTTGATAACTTAGATGTTTTTACATTATCTTTACGTTCTTTGTTATTGTTGAGACCTTACTCATCTTTTATTACTTAGTTCATCAGTTCAACAGAGGTATCGATACTTCCTAGCATCCGATCATTTGAACTGTTTACATGATGTAGACTATGGGAAAATAAATAGTCACAGTTTGGCGCCCACCGTGTTCTTTCTCACGACCGTGAGCTTAGACATAATTTTAATTTCAGTTTTTTTTATTATTCTTCGGAAACGAAGGGATCTGTGTCTCAACGGTGAATCTCACTCTCTAAGTGATTCGTTCATTTGTTACTTGTGTATGTTTTTTGAGTTCTTCATCTCTAGAAACACACAGTTTCACAGATCTACAATGTTCTTTACAAAAGTGTATCCATAAAACGCCGAAATCTTTGTTTTATAGTAAAAAAGACAACTTTTTTCACAGATCTGAGAAACTTTGACTGACAAAGGAACCTCAGTAAGATTTTAAGGAAGGAGAATATTCTAAAAACATTAATAACCTCGTTTTCCCCGAGATTTGATACCCCCTTTTCGGTTTTTAAAGGTTTTTAATGTTGTTTTCTCCAAGGGTGTCATATGCATTAAATACCCGTCTGTCAAACATTATTTCAGTACTTTTTCTGAAAAAAGATGCTTAGACACCCTCTGTATCAGAGAATTTATTGTTGCTCTTTGATGAAGGTACCCAAGTACCAGATTTCTTCACTCTCTTTGTGACCACAGGGTATCAAAATCCGAAGGTATGCATAAACCGGATGATGTACCAACAAGATCACGACCAACGCTCACAAGAGGAAGATCCCAAAATCCGTCTCAAGCAAATCAAATAAATGAAGCAGAGGACGGACAAAGAAAGATAGAAAGAAGAACGGTTGCTACAAAGACACCTATTCCTACTGAGGGGATGGGGCAAAAATCGGGAGATCAACCTATCTACGACATGACGTTACCGGAGCATCCGGCTACAACGAAGCCACCTGCGTCAAACACGGGGTTACCTGGGACCTTAGTTCATACATGGCGAGGGTTGGGAAACATAACACCAATCCAGATAGATCCAGATGCACCAATCATAGACGAAGTAGCGGAAAACTCTGAGCTTCCATCCGTTAGCACTCCACAAGGAGGTGGTAATAAGATTTTTTAATTTGTTGTTGTAGTAGTAAAAGGGTTGCCGTTCAATCGGACGTTGTTGAGATTAAACTTAAATGGTTTAAATAAAATAATAAAAGAGAGAGTTACTGGGCCTAGGATTCCACCGAATTCATATCAACAGGTTCAGTTATTTATTCTTCAACAATTATAGCTCAATAAATAAAACAACAAGGACTCTTATTTTTGCCAAGGTAGATTCTCCAAACATTAGTTATAAATCGTAAGCATGGGACATCAAACATCTAAGCAATCATGACCCATCTAATAAAATGATAACTAATTTTTTCAAATCATATTTCAATTAAAATTAATGCAAAAGTCTTAAAAAGAATTAAATCATTTTACCCATGTATGAAATTCGTCTTCCTCCGTCGACCCAGTGGTGGGGTCTAGCTTCTCATGATAAAAACACACTCAAAAATATAATGCATAGCTCAAATGGTGTTTTTATTAGAGAAAAATAATTATACAACGAGTTTGCAACGTTGTACAACCGTTACAAAACTGTTACAATGGCCGTTACAGAAAAAAAAATGTTTTATGTCGCAGAAAACTGTCGTTCATGGAAGAAACGATGACAGTTCTAAACGACATACTACAAGTGTAGTATGTTCTTCTTCTTCTTCTCTGCAGCAGCAGAGAAGTTGCTCTGCAATTCTCTGTTCTTCTCCCCAACTCTCGACAGTTACTACAAACATACGAATTCTTCTCAACAGCATCTCGATATTTTCTCTAACTCCCTGTTTTATGTGACATTCTACTGTTATCTCATTACGTGTCCTGAATATTCAAATCTCCCCCAATAAATGTAGAATGCAGTACTAGGATAATATCTTCTTCATACCTTCCGAGATTAACACATTTCCAACATAGTCTCGGAATATCTTCAAACTCTGTTTTCTTTAACCGACGAAATCTTCCCTTTTCTTTCGAAAATAAAATCCTTACCAACCCTATTGTGATGAAACATGATATACCCAATTCATTACGCTCCAAAATCCCTTGAAAATCTCTACCAAAATTTTTCCAGAGACATGCAGTTGGAGTTGGAAAAGTTCCCGCCAAAAGTATGTTCTATGTTTTGCTTCAAATCGACCATTCTAACCAAATTAGATCAAGTTAAAAGACCTTACCAAGCCTGTTTAGCCGGAAGGAAGATACCCATTTTATTTCAGCCATTGAATCTTTTTCGAACACCTCCAAAATCTAAACCCTAATTCTTCCACTATTTTTCCCGCCAAAATTTGAATATTCAAAAGGAAGAAGATGACCTCCACTTATCCAGTTCCGGTGTCCCTTTAGCACTTGCCTTTTGGGGGGTGTAAATAGTAAGGAAGGTGCCCCTTATCCGTTGAGGTACCCCTTAATAATTGAGGTATCCCTTAACCAACATTGAGAGTCCGAATAATATATGTCCTCCGGGGGTACAAAAACCACTTTTCGAGCAACTTTCTCCATAAGAGCTTATTTCACAAAAAACACCTACAAACAAGTTTATTAGGGAAATAAAGAGTCATACCTATTGTAATTATGGGTGAAAAACATCGCACTTTCGTGCTTATCAAATCCCCCAGACTTACATTTTGCTAGTCCTCGAGCAAAACAGAAAACTGACCCGCTACACAATTGGTCATATAATAAAAGAGAGTTAGACCCGCTACACAGCTGGTCATGACAAATGCCACATACACAAGACACATTTTTTTTAGAGACCCGCTACACAGTTGGTCATAATATATAAGGAAAAACAAAAGACATGCTACACAACTGGTCATAACCTTAAAAATCATATTATTATTTTTTAGACCCGCTACACAACTGGTCATAATAAAAGTGATACTCCTTGAATAAAAGTAGCATAAATATGATTATAGTTTGTGGAGTACGTGTCCTTGAATACAAGTAGCATATTTTTTAGACCCGCTACACAACTGGTCATACCAATATTCTGTGGAGTACGTGTCACGATCTTAGTGGTCGCGCAATAACTGAATTATACAGCCTTCGCTAGACAAAGGAACCTGAGCTGCAAAGGATACCTCCGTAGATCTACTTTATCTCGCCCCAAGAAAGAAGACCTCGACGGTAGAGATGAAAGAAGTACAAGTCTTATCTACAAGGCGCAGCTGGCAAAGGGATAGCGTTAGGTGAAGAATCTAATCAGCATTAAATGCCAAGACTCTTATCTACTCGCATGAACCAAGTCACGTGGAGAGAAGAGGCGTGGCGAGACATGATTGGCTGGCACGAGCGGTGAACGAAGGTACATCCCATACAAAGTCTGGGAAGTTCTCGAAGGAATGCGGGTTAGCTGAGATGGCATGATTCTACTGGAACAAGCACGCCGTGAACGAAGGTACCACTGACACCTAACGTATATCAGCAGACGATGTACCTAGAGGCAGAAAAGATATACCAGGGGCAGAAGGGGCTATAAATACCAAGCCTCACCAACAAATTAAAGGCATTCAATTCATTACCTATAAGAAGAAGATCTAGTCTTAAGATTATACCTCTTTAATGTTTAGAACTTAAGTAAACTACAAACTTGAGTTCTCTCTATTACTTTGGGAAGCATTTAAGATCTTTTGTAACCACCACAACTTAATACAAAGCAATCAATCATTTCCTCCATGGACGTAGACGAATGTCGAACCACGTTATATCTTGTGTCTCTTGATAACTTAGATGTTTTTACATTATCTTTACGTTCTTTGTTATTATTGAGACCTTTCTCAACTTTTATTACTTAGTATCATCAGTTCAACAGAGGTATCGATACTTCCTAGCATCCGATCCTTTGAACTGTTTACATGACGTATACTATGGGAAAATAAGTAGTCACATTGATAAAACTAGGCTTATATTCCCGAAGAACAGCTCATCTTTATCAATCACCTCACAATAGTCTTAATCGACGCAGCGAAAAAAAAATTGGGGAATCACAAACGATAAGACGAAGTGTTTGTGACTACTTTTATATCTTGCCTATCGGAGATAGAAATCTCAAGCCAATTATTACAATTGTACTCGTATGATAGAAACAACAAGATCAGATTACACAACTATAAGAAAAGTAGTATCGGTATGGCTTCACAATCCAAATGAAGTCTTTAAGTCGTTAACCTGGTTTTAGAAGAAGAAAACCAAAGGTTAAAGGAGAATCGACTCTAGCTTAGGAAACTAGTATCATACAAAATGTGTGGGGATTAGGTTTCCCAGTTGCTAGAGTTCTCCCTTATATAGTCTCTCAAATCAGGGTTTGCAATCAATTTTAACTTAGTAACAAAGCATTCAATATTCACCATTAGATGAAAACCTGATTAGATTCAAGCTAATATTTATCAACCGTTAGATCGAAAACATAGCTTGTTACACAATGTACATAAAATGCACGTTTGTAGGATTGTGAAAACCGTTCCTAAACTTGTATATTAGTTGGTTCAACAATAGTTAACCAAATGGTTAGCCATATGATAATTTTCATATCAACCATATTCTTCTTCACCATAACTAGTCCAAATGACTCAAATGAACTAGTTAGTAGTTGTTCAATTGCTTAGATCTTTATGTATTATATAAGACACAATCGAAGCAAAAATGATGTGATTCACTCGAATCGATTCATGAACTATAAAGCCATGGTTTGCAATAACATTCCTTAGTTTATTAAGATAAGTTCACAAACATCGTTTTTATATATAACCTACTCAATTTCGCGGACTTAAGTTCCCGGATGGAGTTCACAAACTCCAACAGGAATTCTAGGGTTCGAGAACTACGCCGATTCGCGGACTGAAGTTCACATACTTCTCCGGTTTCACTTGATCAACAAAGTTCGCAAACTTTGGTTCAAGCAATAAGGACTTATACATATATGTGTTTCCACAACAATGCTTATATCCTCCAATGGTTATATTGTCTAAACTCTCATTTCAATCATTGAAACATTCTCAGAGGGTGTTATATAGTTTTTATTCACAAACTATTTTTCGTCAGAGCGATTTTAAAAGTGATTGAAACATAACATGACTTTCGTCACTAGTCAAAGATAAACTTGGCTAAAGCTAAAGCTTTACCAACATATATTTCGAGAAATAGATAAGCGAGATATACTCAGGTCGAAATACCTCATGTGGTATAATCTTAGTCTATATAGTAATACGACTTTTGTCTCAAGATAGGAGATAGAGTAGATAGACTTTTGAGTGATAGATAAGTTCAAGTCTCCATATAACTTTTAGTCGATGAAGATCCATTGGTTCCTTGAGTAGTCCTTCGTCTTGTATAATGATCGCCATGAAGTTCTTGAGCTCAACTACACTTTCTATCCTAGTCTGAGACCTTAGCTATAATACACTAGAAATCAAGGCTTTATAGTTTTGATTACTAACATTGACAAACATGCTTGAGATAGCAACGCAGGCGAGTTCGACCGAGCAGTGCTCTAACTATCTCCCCTTTGTCAATTTTAGTGGCAAAACTATTAATACATATGGAATACAAAAAATATATAAATAAAATTTGTAGCTCCTATTCCACATGTCGTCTAATCTTCAACATTACTCGAAATCTTTGTCACTTCCAAGTTCTCTAATGATCCCAAAGGTTGTAAGTTTAGCCATCATCATTTTTGAAAATCTATAGCTATAAAAATAAGAAAACAAGAGTTCTCAATCATTGTTATATAATGTCATAGTATCATTACACAACGTCAAAGTCCAATTGCATCACAAATTTAACAACAATACTATGGTGATATGTCACTCCCCCTTAGTAAATATTCCATCTCACATGGAAACTACTCCCCCTTACATAATGATCCGAAAACCATATGTATTTGTAGTGTGAACTACATATTAATTCTCCCCCTTTTTGTCAATAAAATTGGCAAAGGTACAAGAACAGGATCCTAATGAAATTTCCGTAAGAGACGTTTCAAGACTAAAGTAAGCATATATCATCTTCTTTAGATGCAATCATAAATCCAAAGCTAAATGCATTCATCAAGGAGTCTATAAAGATACAAGATAACCCCTATAAAATTCCACAGCCACACTCCCCACAAAGATTTGGCAATTAAGCACAAGTTCAAAAGAACTATCCCCCATAAAATGTCATTCCCAAGGGAACAACAAGAGCGACCTTAATTTCAAAAGAAAAGAAGGATTTCTTTGGACTCAAAAAATCACATACAAGTATGAATTTGGAATCCCAAAAGAATATTCAATCAAACTAACCGTAAGCGAACCTAATATTAATTTAACCAAATATGCTCAACACAAGTAAACTTATGGAGACTTAATAAATCAATTAGATTAATCACAAGAGAACCCATAATTAATCTAATCAAAGTACACAACTAAACTAATCACAAAAGTAATCAATTTAATTGGCCATGCTGAACACAAAGTACCTTACAGAACAACAACTAATATAATCATAAAATAATCAACTTTGGTTATTCACGTTCTCAACATAAGACACTTTATGGAACAATACAGTATTTACAAAAATTGTGGATCGGAGATTGACCTTATACCGTGGAATAATCAAGGATTCATTATATTTTCCATCACCATTTGCACAATGACATACAATAGACATAATCCTTGAATCACAAAATATTTTAACCTATCTTACATCAATAATTGACAATATAGGCTTAACTTTTGACAATACTTGCATATCAATTCATGAACGACTTTACTTTTGACAAGGTATGGGACAATCTAGTTCACGGACGTAAACACACATATCCCATAACAATATTGCAATGTATAAAACCATAAAGATTAATACTGCAAAAATCATCTACCAAACAAGTTTAAAATTTTAAAAAATAAATCTAAAAACAAGAAGATGAAAACATTGGACATAGATATGTGTAGTCACAATAATGGCTATTCCAAACACTAGTTATTCTTCTAAACAAAACAAGAAAAATAGAAGATTTACTAGGAAATAAGAAATCAGAGTTCATTGAGTACTTTGTATCTTTAAATGAAACCCACAAAGAATGTATCGTTGATTTCCTTTATTCTCTTGACTGTAGACACACCATGTTCATGAGTTAGAACACTAACTTTGCGATCAACTACCCGAGCAAGTTGTCTAGCTTTGACATAGTCCATGATGAGCTTCTTTTGATTCCGTATCAGAATATTCTGATTAGCAAGAATTCTGGCCTGACCATCTAGAAGTTAGTTTAGTTGCAATTGAAGATTTGCAAACTCTACCTTTGAATCATTCTGAAAGCGACTTAAATCCTTGATAGAATCATTAATCCAGGAGTTGTGATTCTTTCTTTCAAGCATATTATTCATAACCAGCTCCTGAATTGACCCACATTCCAGATTGTTTTCCTCCATATCAAGATGCACAATCTCTTGAGATATTGCCGAGCTTTCCATAAAATATTCTAAAATGAAAAACACAATATATATATATGCATTTGTAAACGAGAGTATAAAACTCTGGTTTTGGAAACCCTGAGAGCTCATGGGAGGAGAACGCCGAGGTTTGTGGACTTCTAACACAAAATCTCAAACTAAAATAATATACAACATACTTGAGTACTTCCAAATTATTTTCCTTGCACCTCTCAAGTTAGAAACAAGGAAATAAATACCTGAAATCAGTTGGTCGGGTGGAAGCTAGTCCCACTATGATCATTGAGAAGAATGTTGTATATATCTTATGACAGTTTGATCTTTGTGTTCTTCGCCTTTCTTCGGTTGACTTTCATTCTTGAAGAATAAGACATGGCATGTTTAACATATCCATCAGAAGCCTTTTTCTGAGGACTAAATCTAGGACCTCTTGCAATTGTTTCAAGAGGATCAGAATATATAGGAATCTATTTTATAGACTTAGGATTACCAGATACATTCTTATAAGTACATGGAATGCTTTCTTTAGCAACACAAGAATTTATGCTAGAATGCACTTGAGCCCTATGATGATTTCTAGAATAGAGATCATTCTTATAAGGTTTTTGGTTTCTTGTGGGCATGCTATTCACTGCATTAGTCGACTGACTATTTGTTCCATTGACAATGAATATAAGCAAATTATGAACCTTAGAAATTTGTTTCCTTCTTGCAAAATAATGGATATCATAGTGATTCTTTTTCCCACAAAAAGTACAGGTTTGTGGAGGAGAAGAAATAATTGGCACCTGTCTTAGCTTCATAGCCATATGAGAAGATTGCAAGTTATGTAAACCTTTCTTGTCATAATCTTCTTCTGAAAAACATTTTGTCTTGTATAGAACATCAAGAGAGTTAGTTTGTACATAGGATTTTCTCCTTAAGACAGAGTTTTCCTTTTCCAAGGATTTGCACTGTTCATGGGCTAGAGTAAGAGATGCACTTAGTTTCTCTTTTTCGACACGAAGTATGTTAAGATCTAATGAATAAGTCTCAATCAAAGGTTTTTCTCTAATTGAGTCTTCCATAACAATATCTTCAAGAGCACTAATCTTTTCACATTGAAGAGTAGTTTCTTGGAGAAGTTTCTCAATATTCATAGAGAATGACTCAATGATGTTTTAGAGATCACGTTCTCGATCAAGAGATTTTTAAAATTCATCAATAAGCTGATCATAATCCTCAAAATCAACAATCTCAGATGTATTTTTTGAAATTCTGGTGAGATCCTTTTCAGCTTTTGACATAGTGTCACATGCCTCATGAGAGGAAGAGATGTCAACATCTGTTGAAACCATATTTTTACCTCGGGATTCGGAAGAATCAACTAAGGAGCAATCCTTTGAGGTATTTCCAAGACACTTGGCGTAATCAAAAGCTTTAGAAGACATCCTGTTAGGCGTCAATGAGATTTTTTCCTCAAACTTAGATTGCCACAAACACAAACTTGTAAGGTCTTAAACGTGTTTGCTTTCTCTAATACCACTTGAAAAAGCGGGGGTCTAACAACCACACCCAATATTTTGATTAGCAATCTGTATGGACAAACTCCGAGTTACTTTCTAGAGAATCAACTAGACAGTTAAACTCAATCAATAGACAATATCACAAAGAGTTATTATCTCAATATCACTTGATTTGATCTATACTCAAGCAAACATAAATCTGCAAGCCTTTATCAAATTCAAGGAGATAACTTAGATGGTACCAAAGACCAATATCCAAGTGTCAATCAATTTAAATCAACAACCAAAATGGTTAGATATTCTAATTGATTGAACAACACACAACCAGTATTATTTCAATTATATAACAAAATATAATGAGAAAAATAAATAACACAGACACTAGAATTTTGTTAACGAGGAAACCGCAAATGAAAAAAAACCCCGGGACCTAGTCCTGATTAAACATACATTATATTAAGCCGCTACAGACACTATCTTACTCCAAGCTAACTTCGGTCTGGACTGTAGTTGAACCCCAGTCAATCTCACACTGATCCAAGGTAAAGTTATGCTCATACGTCTCTGATCCCAACAGGATACTGCGCACTTGATTCCCTTAGCTGATTTCACCCACAACCAAGAGTTGCTACAACCCAAAGTCGAAGACTTTAATAAACAAAATTGTCTCACCAATTGATAAAACCAGACTTATATTCCCGAAGAAGAGCTCAGCTTTATCAATCACTTCACAATAGTCTTAATCGATGTAGCAAAAAAAGATATTGTGGAATCACAAATGATGAGACGAAGTGTTTGTGACTACTTTTATATCTTGCCTATAGGAGATAGAAATCTCAAGCCAATTATTACAATTGTATGATAGAAACAACAAGATTAGATCACACAACTACAAGAAAAGTAGTATCGATTTGGCTTCACAATCCCAATGAAGTCTTTAAGTCTTTAACCTGGTTTTAGAAGAAGAAAACCAAAGGTTAAAGGAGAATCGACTCTAGATTAGCAAACTAGTATTACACAGAATGTGTGGGGATTAGGTTTCCCAATTTCTAGAGTTGTCCCTTATATAGTTTCTCAAATCAGGGTTCACAATCAATGTTAGCTTAGTAACAAAGCATTCAATATTCACCATTAGATGAAAACCTTATTAGATTCAATCTAATATTTATCAACCGTTAGATCGAAAACATAGCTTGTTATACACACATGTACTGCATGTTTGTAGGCTTGTGAAAACCGTACCCAAACTTGTACATTAGTTGGTTCAACAATAGTTAACCAAATGGTTAGCCATATGATAACTTTCATATCAACCATATTCTTCTTCACCATAACTAGTCCAAATGACTCAAATGAACTAGTTAGAGAGTTATTCAATTGCTTAGATATTTATGTACTACACAAGACATATTCGAAGCAAAAATGATGTGATTTACTCGAATCGATTCATGAACTATAAAGCCACGGTTTGCAATGGCATTCCTTAGTTTATTAAGATACGTTCACAAACATCGTTTTTAGACATAACCTACTCAAGTTCGTGGACTGGGTTCACGGACTTAATTTCCTGGATAGAGTTCACAAACTCCAACAGAAATTCTCGAGTTCGATAACTACGCTAATTCGCGGACTGGGTTCTCAGACTGAGTTCGCGGACAGAAGTTCACGTACTCCTCCGGTTTCACTTGATCAACAAAGTTCGCAAACTTTGGTTCAAGCAATAAGAACTTATACATATATGTGTTTCCACAATAATGCTTATATCCTACAATGGTTATATTGTCTAAACTCTCATTTCAATCATTGGAACATTTTCAGAGGGCGTTATATAGTTGTTATTCACAAACTATTTTTCGTCAGAGCGATTTTAAAAGTGATTGAAACATAACATGACTTTCGTCACTACAAAAGATGAACTTGGCTAAAGTGAAAGCTTTACCAACACATATTTTGAGAAATAGATAAGCGAGATATACTCAGTTCGAAATACCTCATGTGGTATAATCTTAGTCTATATAGTAATACGACTTTTGCCTCAAGATAGGAGATAAAGTAGATAGACTTTTGAGTGATAGATAAGTTCAAGTCTCCACATACCTTTTAGTCGATGAAGATCCACTGGTTCCTTGAGTAGTCCTTCATCTTGTATGATGATCGCCATGGAGTTCTTGAGATCAACTACACTTTTTATCCTAGTCAGAGACCTTATCTATAGTAGACTAGAAAACAAGACTTTATAGTTTTGATCACTAACATTGATAAACATGCTTGAGATAGCAACGCATGCGAGTTCGACCCAGCAGTTCTCTAACACCATGTGTCAGTTTTATACATCTCACGAGATCAAACTTACTCACCGCTTTAGTTTTTTTCTTTATAATTTATGTCTTTCAGACGCGGGCCAGTTACTACTAAATAACCAAACTTATTAACTCTGATAAAGTATTTGTTCATCTATTTTGCAAATTCAATTTTAAATAGCGGTGATCCTTATCATTCCAATATAGTAGAGATACATATCATCTCTGCAAAATAATAATGGGTAGTCAATATGGTATCCATAGTTTAATTTTTGTGATATTAACTTTCTTATGGCTAATTGGTATGGAGTCATATTTTTCACAAGTCGATCAGCAGAATCCACAAGTTCCTGGGTTTTTCTTATATGGAGATAGAGGATCGCCTTGTCTTAAATCTCTAGAATTATTGAATTTAAGGTCAGGAGAGCAATTGCGAAGAATGGAAAAGGAGGTAGTCGAGAGACATTGGATTATAATATTTATAAATGAATTATCAAAGCCGAAGGAGATTAGTGATGTTTTAATGAATGACCACTCCTCATATCAAAAGATTTGGAATGCTAAATTCTAAAAATCCTTTTTTCTCTTTGGAAATTTTCTTCGAGTTAAGTTCGTAAGCTATGATAATATTATATGTGATTTGTCATCCCAGGAGGAAAGCAAAATGATTAGGGGAAATTAGATTATCCAGTATAGGCTTTAACCTGTTAACTTGGATCTTGGATATTATCTTATAGCTAAAAATCCCCTTTTCTCTTTGAATTCGATTAAGAAGTTCGTAAGCTATGATAATATTATATGTGATTTATCTTCCCAGGAGGAAAGCAGAATGATTAGGGATAATTAGCATGTTCAGTATAGACTTAACCTACTAGCTAGGATCTTAGATATTATCTTATTGATAATATTACTTAAGATAATAAGACGAAAATCGGTCAGAGTTTGTAGAGTGGATATCTTTGGTATACGGGTTATGAAGGAGTAGTTAAACTCAGAATTTAAGATTCCATACTTAAAGAAGTTTTGGAACGAGAATATGATATCCTGACCCAATATTTTCCAATTAGCTTTGAAAAAAACTGGTTGAAGACATCCGGTCCGAGAATATGATATTTGGACCATCTGGTTCATATGAGGTATGATATTCCAAATTTCTTATTTCGAATGGATTTCTATGAAGGATAAGTTTTCAGAGCCAAATATACAAGGTTATTATAGATATACACATCATAGTTGTTGATTCATGAAGTGCTAATCTGAATGAAAAGGTTAACAAGGAGAGAATAGATTTAATCCCTATCATATAGCCAAAGACCAGAAGGTTCTCTAAGGGAATTAGTTGCATTATTTCTTTTTTTATTGGACGACGGCGCTTGGAAATATTTGGTGCTCTAATCGTATTTTTCAAATAATTTATCCGTTGAGATCTGGTGATAAAAATCATTTTTGATTTCTTACCATTATCCTAGCTCTTCTTAGAGCTTTTTTATTTTTTCTATATTCGTTGAAAGATTTCAGGATCTATGGATACTCTCCATTCTATTATTTAGGGAATTTATGTTTTTGAGGATATTTCCAAATATATCAGAATTCCAATGAGCAAGGTTTGATGATAAGACTTGAATGTTCGAGGAAAAATCTCTACTTGAATATTGATGTAATTTTTACAGGTGGTAAGAAAGGTATGGTTCACTCGTACTTTTTAAAATTTTGGTTTTAAGACTTAATAAAAGAAAATACAATATTATTAAAATTATGATAACATGAGGTAGGGAGATAGGTCTAGGGTTCTGGATTCCATTGCTTATGGTTGTAAACTCAATAATAATAACTTTGACATAATACTCCTAATTTACTCAAGGCAATTTTTGAATTCAATATCAAGCCTCATAGGGTATAACATTACAAACTCTATTTATGACTTTCGTCCTTAATCTAAAGCATATTTTTCCTTCACTTATAAAATATTGGTAGCTTAAAAACTACCCAAAATAATTATATATTATGAAGCATATAAAGAAGAGAAAATCTAAGCAAACAAAAGCACAAAATGGAGTAAATACGTCACAAAAAATAATTACTAAGAATCACTCATAAAAAGATAACTTCTTCCAAAACCCTAGAAAATAAATTTAGCAACTCATGAATAGAAAACTAGAGAAAAATTGATTAATCATTGCATTCAAAAAGATATAAAGGGTTAATTGGTTTTTAGTACTTATATTTTGTCCAACATTAATGTTTGGTCTAACATTTGTCCAACTTAGTGGTTGGTACTTGGAAATGACGTTGACTTTGGTTGACTCCGTTAATTTTAATTTTAATTAAATTTTCAGCTAAATATTTGTACATTTACTATTTCACCCTTACTTGAACTAGTTTACCTTCATTTCCGCCGCTCCCTTTTCTCTCTTTCCGAACAGACTTACGCCATTCGACCACCACCGTCTCCCGACTGAAATCTTGCTTATACCATTGATTATCATCGAGAGCAATATAAATAAAAAACAACTCATTCATCAATCAACCGAAACAATTCATTCACGAGTCAAAACTCCATCCAAGCGGAAGTGAATTAGTGTTGTCTTCTTATTGTTCTAAAATCAATGACTCATAAGCTAATCCAAAACCTAATCCTGACAAATCATCGAATATGATTTCTTATCTTGAGAAACTAGTAGCGGAAACATCATTGATTTAAGAATTATCCTGGTTTGGAGAAGGAAGAGAAGATGGGTTTGGAAATAGAAAAGAAATGGAGAAAGTATAAAGTTGGTTGTGGTTGTGATGATGTTTCAGTGGTAGTGATAAAGAGATGGAGAAAGTGATGATGATAGCGTCAAGGGTTTGGAGAACAAAGTATTTGGTTTTGTTACTCTTCTGAAAGAATTCGGGTTTGCGAAAAAAACTTGTGTAAATACTAATAAATTAAAGGGTATGAAAGTAAAGTTGTTTATTAAATTTAGTTTTTTCAAATTTTCTTGATAATCGTTAACAAAAGTCAAGATTTAAGGAAGTCAAGGAAGGTCAACGTCATTTCCAAGTACCAACCCCTATGTTGGATAAAAGTTAGACCAAACACTAATATTGGACAAAATATAAGTATCAAACACCAAATAACCCAGATATAAATTGTTTACAAAGATTTTCAATCGCTAAAGGTATTTAGCTACCAAAACAGCACAATCACTAAAAGTCTTTCGCAACTGAACGGACAACGATAAAAGGCCTTATCGTTGGATAAACAATTGTTTTTGTGACAGCGGAGCTGGTTTTCTCAGCAACTTGATTTTTCTCGATCTTAAGCCCTCTGTTGGCTCCCCTATCACTCCCTCTCCCCTCTACTACACCTCAACGCCCTATATATACCCCCCAACACCAAAATATCACCGTAATAACTCCCAAAAATCTTCTTTCCTTCCACAGATAAACACGGGGAATAATTTTATCATTTACCTGTATGTTTCTACACGTTGTATACACGTCCTTTGATTGATTCAAACGCTGTCCAGCCACACGTCATGCACAAAAAACTCGTGAAAGAATAAGAAAAACCCGAAATACTCTCATATACTATGTTTTGTGAAACTACCTGTACAATCTAAGTTTTTTGATTCCAACACACATAGCAATCATGTTGTTTAACTATAACAGGCCTAATCCGATCGATTGTAGCGATTTAATCTCCTTCAAACTCGTCAAAATTTGGCTCTTTAATTTTCAACCATTTTTGCTCGTGCTAGTGCCCCTAGAAACTCTTAGATTTTGGGTGTAACAAAGCCTTCCCCCTACTGACCTCAGGCGTTGAAATCGGAGAAACTGGGTCTGGGTTCGGTTAGTCGGTATGAACTGGTGATCATGAAATGACTGGTGATTCTGTGGAGTCACAAATGAGTTTGAACCAAGTAACATTGCAAAGGCATAACGATAAACAAATCCACTTTGAAGTTGACTGATTAGCGCCAGTGTTCTTCATCTGGACGCATTGCATCAATATGGATCAAACAATCCTTTAGGTGATCCCTCCGGGACTGAACTATAATATAACGAACTCTGTTCACCCCATAGAAAAAGGAGAATGATTCCTTTCCAGACACGCGTCCCATATCCCATAACCCATGTCCTTTGGGTTAGAGTAAGGAACCGACAAGCTTGTCAGAAAACCTCAGCAGTATCTTCCATCAGAACCCCAAATCGGAAACGAATATATCCTTTAGACTTTCTTCAAATGGGCTCGGGCGCCTACTTCCTTGACGGTCCATATCCGACGCCAAACACCTGAAAATTCTCTCTGCAAGCTTCATGGCATCTTGAGATCCTAATTGCCATGGTTCCTCAGCATCAGAAAGAGCGCTTCTCAGTACTGATTCGTATGGAATTAGCACGACCAGATGATCAAATTCTGAAAGAGCAAACATCTCACTTGGTCAACAGGTTCTCAAAGCGAATATGCTTACTGCTCATGAACAGAAAGGATCGCTCGTCTTTTGGCTTGCCCCGAAAGGGTTTCATATTGTGCGCTTAGCTTATAAGGGTAAGGTGTCAGAGGATGTGCTAACAAAGGTCCTATTTTCGAGTCTTTCTTTCCGAAGACTTGGACCAGACTCTTTTTTTCAGATAGTTATAGTAGACTCTCTTGTGAGCTTACTGGCTTTGTTCCTTCGGTTCTCCTGGAAGTCTTCAGATCGGTGAGAAGGTTGTTTAAAAACTCATGTGTCACTTTTTTTGAGAATGTTCTGGTGTAGGATATTGCTGACCGGGGAAGAAGGACCTCTGTCGACCTCAATCCGACCCCATGCTTTTAAGATGGTGTACACAGCTCTGGGAGAGAGACTTGCCTTCTCAAAATCAGGAAATCACATGTTGGATTTGCCTTCCTTGCATCATAGGTGTAGCTGCATCTTGAGATCCTAATTGCCATGGTTCTGCAGTAGATAGCACGTAAGATCTTTGCTAACCTTAACTCCCCACTGCCTACTTTTGATGATGGAATCGAGCAACATTTCTCCGTCCCGAGGGAAACGAAAACCCAGATTTGCTTTATCAAGTATCAAACGGGAACTGCAAGCAAATAGAACACCTTACGTTAATTCTTTTTTGAATGCATCTAATCGGTATTATAGTTTCAAAGTATTTTCCAGGGAAGACATGCAATCATTTGGGACGACTATGATGTGGTGAGCATTTTAGTAGTGATTGAATTCCTTCTATGGTTCCACATGAGAAACCAGTAGATCTATGTAATTGCTACCTATTTATGTAATTTCTAATATAGAACTTGAAGACGAGCGCTCGTCGCTCTTCTAGATCGTGAATGCGGTCCCGGATCTATTGCATCGATCTTCCAATGGCCTCAGGATCGATAGCAGGCGAGGGCCACGGTGAAAGGTGTTGTTACTTAATATACACTCTAAGCTCTGTCAATTAAACACTGGACGACACTGTATTGAATCTGAGTCCCTGTGCTGTCTCTGAGACTGCGTCTTTCTCAGGGCTGAGGTATAGCTATATAATGGATTATGCTCGCTGCCCGACAGTCTTAGGTACTAACCACACTGAGGGACAGGCCCTGAAGAGAAGGACGCTGATAACAGACGCTATCTCTTAAAATTCTCTCGCTACTTCCAGAACACTGAGGCGCGCAGCGTGCCGTTGGTAATGATTCCACTACGGTGCCACAAATTTGCAGTTAGTACGAGTATGCTAAATAGATCCTTATCTCAGTCCGAGCCCGTTGTTCGTCATTAGCTCAGTGGTAGAGCGGTTGGTTGTTAACTGATTGGTCGTGGTCAATCCTGTATGGGGAATGCCTTGTAAGATCATCTCAACTCGGGCACTGCCAAGGAGAGGGGCGAGACTAAAAGTAGGCCTAACCTACCTAGAACTCGACTGAACTTTCTTAATCGAATACAAGACAGATATATAACGGGAGTGGGGACTAAGAATTCATCCAGGTCATTTGACCGAAAGCTAATGAGTACCTATCTATGAAATTACTCCAGATAGAGAGCGATCAAGCATCCAAATTTGGAGATGCAGCAAAATTTGGACAGGGCCCGGTGACGCAGCTCCCCGCTCGACTCCTGGAGAGGGGTTGGTGAAAGACGGGCCTCAGAGTTGCACTAGCCATCCGTAGTGCAGGTCAACCATCATTAATAATGGTGGGGCGGGGCTGTCCAATGGACTTTACCTGCCATGACCTTCGAATTGCCAGCTTCTGTAAATTCTAGAATTCCAGTGGATGCTTTTCCTAATAATGGCAAGGCCTTACATCTATAGTATGGCCGTTCTTGCCTCAACTGACTTACTACACTTACAGAGTATAAAATATCGGGACGAGTGTGAGACTTCCAGCATTACGGCAAACCCGTGTCAAATATATAGCGGATTTGGGCGCTCTAGCCAAAACGAATCCTATTTTGGATATTACGGTCATTTCAATCGACAACCAAGTCAAAGGAAAACCCTCAATTTAGATAGTGAATGACCTTGCTGATCATAGACGCTATCTCTGGTTCCCGAAGAACAAGTAAGGATTGCTTCAACCAAAATGGTATCCGCCCCAGATAAACTACCCACCTCACAGTGTCCCTCCCATATCCGAATTCTCGGTGCGCGTTGCATGATGGTTCGGATCGACGGAGCAACAGCTCCCGTGGGCGCTTTGTGCGGTCATAAACTCGAGTTATTCTATTCGACCGAAGATCCACTTTCAGCGGAAATCATTGGAATCATTTTACCACTTCTACTAGGAGTCGCCTTTTTAGGGCCATGCCTGTAGATAGAATATGCGTTAGAAAGGACAATCCCTCTCCTAGGACACCAAAAAAAACATAGTGATGAGGACGAACTTCCGCTTTGCATGGATTAAACTTACCATAATCCAAAACCCATGATCCAAAACCCAAGACCCAACCATTTCCACCCACCACCATTGGATTCCAAAACATCCACCTCACCCCATCTTGAAATGAGTCAAAATTGAACCACATGTTCTAGTTTCATTTACTAGGTTTAGATGAAGCCCTAATCTCATTGGTATGTATTCATATCTTGTATCTTGTTCTTGAAAGTTTAGAATTGTTTAAAGGGATCCATTGGAGGCCAAGAATAATATTACAAGTTGAATGCATACAGGCGATGTTATTAACCGATAGAAACTTTAATACAACCTTTTCTGATCCTGCTGGAGGAGGAGACCCTATCTTATACCAGCGCCACTTTTTTTCCTAAAGTTTTCTTTGAGCGCTTTACAAGGAGTATCTTGCTTTTTTTTCCGTTCAACCAGAGGAAATGGTATTTGAACCCATGATACAATAATCTTGTATGTTGATTTAGCGATCTTTGACGGATCTCTGGTCCGCCAATTGCAGAGTTATAAAGTGCCTTCAACTCTCCAAGACCTAACCGCACATACCTAATATGGAAGTAAATTCACACTTGCCCTAAGTCTAGCAACGCCTTCTTAACCGATGGTCACCTATTTTGCATGTGATAGTTGGACTACCTGGGTCTTTAAACTTAGGTGGTGTGTTGCTTTGAATGATTGCACTCACTTGCTCAAAGGAGAAAGCACGCTTATGCACATGAAGCTTTCTTTTTGTGTGCATAGATCCTTAAGGAATTTAGCATTTCTTGATTGCAGCGTTGATGTTAACTCTGCTTGAACATTTCTAAAATCTCGTTGAGTATTTTTGTTGCACCAATCTTTGTGGGAATGGAGCAACAGTACATGAGATGGTGTAGAGACATTAGAATTATGGGAATTTTATGTCGCTGATTTGCTTTCAACAATAGGTTCGTATTTATATAATCCGGTGAGTTCGATGTAGACTCACTCGACCGTGGTACACCCATTGTTTTCAACAACTTTACCACTACCAAGAGTGGTGACAAAGATTTACTTGATTATTGGAGGCCTCATTTCGAGTTGAAGCTCGATATACATTTTTTTGATTTCCGTTGACTAGGAAGTTTTCCTTTGTCTCTTTCATTCAATGCTTCACAAATTTGACCCATTTTAAGTTCTAGACTTGAAAACGTTTTGTCTTTTGAAGATGTACCAAATTTTGGGTCAACAAACCGCCTTTTTTTTTATGGAATGTGGTTGCACTTGGGGGTTTCTAGGATAAGGGTATCCTTGGTTATTATTTGATGTTCCCCTTGCACATAGACCATGAAAAGTTAGGGTGATTTCTCCACCGGGTTGAGGTCCGAGAATATGGGTTGTTCTCTTGCCTTTGGTACAATACATTGGCTTCCCGCCTTTAACTCTGAAATGCATGGAGATCCGGACAAGTGTCCACTAGATGGGAACATGCATGCAAACAAGTGGCCATTTCAATTTGACTACGGAGAGGGATATTTAGTTTTTCCATTCTTTTCTAGCTCTAGCTTTTCTATTCTCCGGCCAAGATGCCATCTTTGCACTTCCTTCAAGTCGTGAGTCAATTCTATGAACATTGGATTATTTGGTTCATGGGGATTCCCACCGCCGAGTCTTTTCAGACTTCGATTAAGAAATCCCAAGACTCATCAAGAAGCTTTTTTCAATAAATTGACCATTGCATGGTCTCAACCGTAGTTCGGTTCTTGACATCTAAACCTTCATACAAAATTTGCACAAGTCTCCATTTTTCAAAACCATGGTGAGGACATCGAGCAATAATTCATTGAATCTCTCTAAATATTTTGCCAAAGTTTTCTCCTCTAATTGCACAAAAATTTGACTAATTGTCGTAGTCTTTGGTGGGAAGAACTTTGGAAGAACTCTTCGTAAGATATCCCATGTATGAAATGGTGGTTTGAGCACACACCAAGTCTTTGGCTGTCTATCAAAGAAAAAGGAAAAAGTTTCATTTTGGAGGTGCTCATCCGTCATTTGGCCGATCCGAAGAGTCCCACAAATTTCCTCGAACTCTCTCACATGGTAGGGATTTTTAACCCTTTAAATTTAGGCAACATATTGAGGATACTTGCCTTTTAGCTCAAATTGTCCATCAATGCGGACAATGCACTACATGTAGTCCTTTAGACTACTTCGGAGTTTATCGTTCTCCCATTGTTTCATGGGTTTGGACCGTAACTATGTATTTCAATTAACTCTTCTTGACTTATTCTAACTAGTTTGGTGTATGGTCTCTAAAAGACACAAATCATTAGCTAGCACATCAAGCATGTTAACCATTCACCTAGAAGTCAAGTTCTATGCAATCACAAACAAGGATGACTCCACCACAAGAACCTACCGATTTCTAGCAAACAAAAGCATGATGGCACTTAGATTGTTTTCTAGACCAGCTTCTAATCTTCGAAAGGGAATTGCATAACAGCAAACCCCTCTCGGGAGTTTAAGCAAATTGAATAGAGGCGAGGAAGTCGCTAGGAGCTTTGATAAAGGCCTCAATCCCTAGCTCACGATTCCTAAAACCGTCATGAACTTCAAGTATGCTTAAAGAGTAACCAATATTTTTCAAAAGAAAACATCTATAGGTCTTGTTCTATTCAAAATTTTAAAGCTTAGGTTCACAGATGTATCGTTTTTTTCAACAGCCAGATTCAATTCCTCAACATATATGCAAACGAAGGAATACAAAGAATCACAACAAGGGACAGTGTTTCGACAAACTTACTGGGGATGAACCGGACAGCCACGCCTATGTCATGAACGAACCCGAGGGGCCGAGGTGATATTGTAATTTCACTGGGCTCCCTTCTCTCGCAAACAACTGATATTTAATAATACCCTTCCGTAGGGTTTAAAAATAAAAAATAAAAAATAGAATGTCCAAGTCCAAAGTCCAAAATAAAGTGCAAAAAAAAAAAGAAAATTACAAGAGTAAAGGAATCCTAATACAAACTAAAAATAAATAAAATAAATTGCTTTCTTTGCACCTCGTTGAGCTCAAAAGAGGTAGTTAGGTTTCGAAGTTTTAAAGCAAAGCAAAACTAATGACCACAAGGTGGTACCTTCTTAAAGGAAACATTTTTTTCTCGATTTGGCCTAGAGCTATTTTGGTTCACTCGCAATAGGCCTTTGAGTTTTTAGTTCGCAAGTATGGCATAAAAGTCGCAACCCCATATCATCCACGCATCAAAGGGCCGTGTAGAGGTTTCAAATAGGGAGGCATATTCTAGAAAAGACTTAACCCGTCTAGAAAAGATTCTTTAAGATTGAATGATGCTTTTCGATCTCCCGTGGTAAAGCTTGCGCAGAGTTAGAACATGTGCGGTCATAAACTTCAACTCAATGAGTTGGAAGAGTTAAGAAATGATGCATATGATAATGGTTATTCTATTCGATAACCACGAAAAGATCCACTATGTGGGTGCTTAACAATTTTCATGGGGTCAGAGAACTAGAAGATGTAACAACCAAGAAAATCATTGGAATCATTTTGAAACAACCACTTCTACTAGTTCACCCTTGAGTCGCCTTTGGTTTTTATCTCTTTCCTTTGGCCATGCATATTTTGAAACATTGAGGGCAATGTTAGATTGGGGGAGTAATATGGCGTTAGAAATTTTTTTTGGACTTTGTAGGAATCCCTCTCCTAGGACTAAAAATTACGGATCATCCGATGAAAACCAAAAAAAAAAAAAAAAAAAAAAAAAAAAATGATGACTGTAGTAATGGTCTTTTTAAAAAAAAAAAAAAAAAAAAATGGTCACAAATTATCAAGGTTCTACTTCGCTAAAGACCCAGACGAAGGTATTTCTATGGTCTTGGAGAAGGTTTTGTGGGTACATCTTTGGTAGGCCCTCACCACAACTCGGCCCACGAGGCTTAGGGACGCTAAATGCATTCGAGAGCCCTGGACTTGAGGACAAGCGATGCCAAATATTGCATATTAACCGATAGAAACTTTAATACAACCTTTTCTCGATCAATACATGGGATTAAACTACCCATAATCCAAAACCCATGATCCAAAACCCAAGATTGGATTCCAAAACATCCACCTCACCCCATTGGATTGGGAGATTCCAAAACATCCATCTTATTATCCATCAAGTGAGAAAACATGTTTTGTTGAGTAAATAATTGCCAAAATTCGAATCCAAGTGAGAGAGAATTCTTGTGTATAAATAGAGAGGGTTATTGTGTTGAAAAATGATTTTTTCCTAAGTTTTGTTGTAAAGTTTTCTTTGAAGCGCATATCTTACTTGGAAAGTTTAGAATTGTTTAAAGATATAATTTAATCCAAGTTTTTCAACAGCTCTCACAAGCTTGCATTGTAGTTAGAATATCTCTATGTTTTTTCCGTTCAACTTTAGATTAGTGCTTAATTAGACAATTAAGGAACTTTAGTTGTGATTAAATTATTTGAACCCATGAGGACAAGAATAAATAATCTTGTATGATTTTGATTTAGTTTACATATCTTGATATTTGATCATAGCGATATCATCAATCGGTACCTCTTCGGTACGTCAATAGTAGGATCCGATTGGTCATGAGCATCGTAAGGTGCTGCTCTTCTCGAATCCTAGCATACCCCGAAGTCTTGCATAGTAAGACCGGGGGTTCGAATCCCTCTCCATCCGGTGCTTTAGCGAGGCATCAGATTCGATGAGCTCGACGATTAGAGGGACCCTAATCCACTGAAAGAGCAAGCGTTCTCGTTCCAGTTCCTGCTACCGTTCTAGAGCTTTAGTTCCTGCTGAGTGAAGGTCTGAGCCAGACCATCGAATCCGATTTACCGGAGTCTCATACTAGAAACTCAAGTCGAGTAGGTCTGACTTTGTGTTAGGCCTAGAAGATGGGAACCTGGAATGAGGGGATTATGTCTTCTTCATTGGGTAGATTCCGTCAAATCTCTATGGAAGCACCTTCCCGCACGGTTCGGAGAGCACTGAATTAGAATAAGAGCCACGAAACTCATGAAAAGGCACCTAGCTTATGAGGACAGATACTCCTTATTCCCATAGTAAAATTCGTTGATCCTGATCAACGAGTTCGAAAGCATTGCGTATTTGGAAAGAAGTATACGTAGGAATTGGAGGTAGCATTCCACCGATGTCAAGTCATGGACCGGTTCCTCCATATCCTACCTATAAAGAGCCGTTACACGTTAGCGTGCGCATCCATTTTATTTCTATACACCCGGTAAAGGATCGGTATAGGCTTAGTAGGGCTTGAACCCGAGTAAAGTTCACATTTACTGCTAGTAACATTGATTCGATTGGAATTGACATTATAGGAATATTTCGTCTATTAAGGAGGATGCCCCTAATACCGCCGTCTTTGAAGATAGTAGGCGGCAGAAAGAGGAGGAAGGCTTAAGGACCGGTGTGAGATAGAATGGACAATGGGCGCAAGCCTGATCCAGCAATATGGCATGAGTGCAGAAGGGCCATAGGTCAAGGAGAACTGGATTTGGACTATATTAGTGTAATGGGTTCAGCGGATTCCCCATCGGCAGGGGGACAGAAGACAACCATCTCGAGGATAAACGAGGCTAAATCCTATGAATGCATTGTCCTCTCAATAGAGACGGGGTTTTTACTCCAGTCTAGGGATTTCGTTACTTTGCTTGAAGCATGACCTAATATAGAGATAGAGACTTGAGTATTGGACATGTCTAATGAATACGAGAAAGACATCGGAATGCTGGTACAGAACCATGGATTGGTTAGGGATTAAGACTCAAACTTGATCTCCCATTGTTATCAGGTGGGTTCCCTGGTTACCAGGATTATGGTATTCCCACCTGAGCTCTCAATACTAACAGGAAGGAAACAGGGCTGCTAACCTCACCTTTTTATGACTTCCACTTCTCGATCCCGGCCCGGTGACCAACCAGGGTGGGTGCTCATCCAGAGTTGCCGGTTCAAGTCCGGCTCGTGACAATTGAATAAGACTTTGTAGATCTCTCCACAAAGCCGCAGACGTTCTCGATTCTTTAGTCCCAACTCAACGGACAGAACTTTAGGGCCAGGCACTAGAATCGGCCTTTGTTCTTACTGCTCATGAACAAAAAGGATCGCTCGTCTTTCAGCTTGCCCCGAAAGAATCTCTAACTTTCTTGGCTTAGCGCTTGCATTTATTTCTGCCATTAACAACCCATTTTCCCTCCAATTTTTGTTTTGCTTCAAACCAAAATCCAGCACAATCCAACCACACATAGAAATCCAACACAATCCAGCTATACAAAATTCAGCGATTGAATCTCATGACAACAACCCCAAATCTCGAACCCTAATCTGTTGTCGTTTCCCCCGCCAAAATTCAAAATTCAAATGGGAAAGAAGATAATCACCCCTTACCCGACAGTGGAGTCTCGTTAGCATTTGGCGGTACAATTAGCAAATCTTGGGGTGCGAATAGCAATTTATGGGCTATAAGAAGTGATTTTGGGTTGCAAATAGTCAAACTCCTGAATGCCTTGTCAAATCCTATGGGTGCCTTTAGCTCAATTTCAGGATGCCTTTAGTAATTTTTTCCGGATGTTTAAATGCCATTTTTCGAGTCAATTTATCTGCAAAAGCTCATTTCTCCAAAAATACCTACAAAGATATAAAATACCAAAATAAGTACAAAAATTGGTACTAAGGCCTATTCCTATGGGTATGCCAAACTCATGTATTTGGCATATATGCACCCACTATGGGTATGCCAAACTTATATGCCAATATGGCATATTGGCATACACGATAGAGTTTCCAGCGAGCGATAGAGTCTTGGTCGCTCGATGGTCAAAAAATCCCCCGCTAGTCTTCAACACGCCAACGACAGTCAAGCTATCGCTAGCTAGTATGATAATCGCTCATCAGATCTTCATCTAACGGCTATAATTCCTCCCCTCTATAAATACCTGATTTCAAACTCATTTCAACTTACCCCATAAATTCTAAATCTCTCTAGAATTTCTTAATTTCTCAATATTTTTCAAATCTAAAACTATCACTGCTCCTCTACAATTATATTTTCTTGTAAAATGGATTCACAAGCACAAACTCAAAACAAAGGTAAGAAGAACCGAGTCCGTGGAGCAAAATACAGCATGATAGAAGATGAATGTATTTGTCGTAATTATGTTTTTTTTTTACCCAAGATTGTATCGGTGGTGAACAAAAACATGGTAACACCATGTGGGATAATATATTTCTAAAATATGAAGAACAAACCATGAACATCAATGGTCGTGATGCAAAAGGATTGTCAGAACACTTCATTGTAATCAACCGGGAAGTAGCCGCTTATGTTGCATTGATAATGCAAGCCAAGAGAAAAGGAAAGGACAGTGGTCAGACTGATGTTGATTTTGAAAGAGAGGTTTGTACAGATTGGCAACGAAAACATGGTAAACAGTTTGGTTTCGAAAGTTGTTATCATATTTTGAAGTGTTTGAGCAAATATAATCCCGATCAATTAGCAAATAATCAAATGGTACCTGAAAAGTCACCATGTAATTCTTCTCCCTCAACACCAAATTCTTCACCATTTTCACAAGGTCCATCAAATTCTTCACCAGATACCCCTACAAGATCAAATTCCAACACAGTTTTCAATAATTATGTTGATGGTAATAATAAGGGAAAACTTCCAGGGAGGAATCGGGAAAAACTGGCTAGAAAATTAGCTCAAGAAGGAGGGAGTTCCAGAGGGTTTAACATGGCGGAGTTTATGGATCATCAAAAGACCGTCGCGAAGGAAAGATCCATTCAAAGGAAAATTCAAAACCGGGAGAGTAAGAAAAGTCATCTTTCTCAAGAAAAATTCCAGTTTGACTATGACAAGCATAACATTCTTCAAGCTAACACCTCAATTATGAACGCCCAACAAAAACATATGTGGCAAATCGAATTTGACAGGGTTCAAGCACAGATTGAAAAGCAAGCTGGATTTACTAATGAAGATGATGATGGTGAGGATGGAACTGATGATGAGTTTGATGAAATAATTCCTCTAGATGATTAATGTACAGGTTTAATATAGAAGTAGTAGTTTAAGTTTTAATCTTTTAGTTTAAGTTTTAATTTGATTTTTTTATGCATTCCAATTAATATTAGTTTGAAATGAAATGCTGAAGTTTATCATGACTTTGAAATGAAATGTTGAAAAATACATAAAATCATCTTAAGCTAAAAAATTAAAAATAAATAACATAAAATCATTAAACTGAAGAAAAATACATAAAATCATCTTCCATGCTCTGCCCAAAGATTCAATCTCAGATCATCTCTTAACTGGTCATACAAATTACGATTCTGAATGTAGTTAGTCATTTGACCATAATTCCTTGTAGGGAGGCCTCTTTCAGGTCGAATCTCCGGCCTCAAATCTTCATCATCATAGTTAATCCAATCTGAATCACGCTGAGTTTCCTGAATTACCATGTTATGAAGAATTATGCAAGTGAGCATAGTCTTATGCATTTCACGAGGACTGAACCCACGATATGGGCCACAAATGATAGCGAACTTTCTCTTCAAAATTCCAAAAGAGCGTTCCACATCCTTCCCCAGTGTCATTTGGGCATCGTTAAAATATCGGTATGAAAGGCCCAATGCATCAGCAGGAGGCTGACGGTAGCATTGAACCAAGGTGGACCATTTTGGGTAGATACCATCCGAAAGATAATATCCATGAGTGTACTGATGGCCGTTGATCATGAAACGGACAGATGAAGAAATTCCATACTTCAAATCTTCAAATAGAGGCGACTTGTGTAAAATATTAATATCATTTTGTGAACCCGGAAGACCAAACAAAGCGTGCCATATCCAACAATCGTAAGAAGCAGCAGCTTCAAGGATAACTGTTGGTTTTGGATAATGACATTTATATTGAACATCCCAATAAACAGGGCATCCATGACATACCCAATGCATACAATCGAGACTACCTAGCATTCCTGGGAATCCCCTTTCCTCATTCTCACTTAATATTTGTCTAACATCTTCGTCGGTTGGTTTTCGTAAATATGTTGGACCAAAATGATTAATCATTACTTCACAGAACAATGAAAGTTAAGTGTAAGAAGTTGTTTTACCCATACGAAGGTACTCATCATTCGCATCCGCTGGAGTGCCATAACCTAGAATCCTTAAAGACGAAGTAACTTTTTGTTCGGGACTATGACCTATAATATTCAGTGCATCAAACTGATAATTGAATTGAGGTTCCACTCGACAAAGCACTTCAATAATCTTTTTCACCAGATGATGAGGCATGCGGAATCGACCTTGAAAATCTCGATCAGAGTACACACAATTGGGAAGAAAATAATCGTGCATGAGCTTCTGATGGTAAAATTCCCTCCCTCGATACGCATATCTTCTTGATAATACTTCTTTGGGCTCTGGAACTCTTGGTATTTGACCCGCATGTACAAGCATCAAAACTTCGAGGAGTTTATCATCTTCAGCTTCCTCTTCGTCAATTTCTTGCAACCTCATACAATAACTTTCTTGCTGTAACCTGAACTTATTCATAATAATATCCCTTTCTTCATTGGATCTCGACATTGTAATGAAGCTTTAAAATTGAGAATAGAGGAGAAATATCTTTAGAAGCAGGGGAGAGTTTCCTATCGAGGTAAAATGTAGTATATATAGGAACCATAGGGGAAGTAGCCGTTGCAGAATAATTACTTGGCGATAACCATTGTATCGCCAGCGTTATTAATTCTAGCGAGCGATATTCATAATATCACCAGCGATAAAGACTTTATCGCTGGTGATATTATTTCGATCGCTCGCTAGGGATTCGATCGCTCAGCGGTTTTCCCATAGTGGCGCAAATGGTTTGGCATGCCAAACACCATTTTTTTGGCATGTGCATAGGAATAGGCCTAATAATATAGAAATCAAGATCAAAGTAGACATATAAATACGTCTATCAAGTATTTATCGGTGTGAAGTTTCCAAGAAGCAGCAACTACCGTGAATAATGTAGGTTAACCAGGATCTAATACATCCGAAGGGTTTATGTAAAAATAAATAAATCTTGTTTGAATATAAGAGTAGAGATGTATGGTCGGATCCTACTCTGGATAAATGACTTAGCTTTGTATCCGGGAGGTTCTGAATCTATATTGGAATGAAATTAATGCTTTATCAAATCTTTCACATATAGTGCATGTTGTTTGACCACTGAATGGTGCGTGAAATGATAACCCCCTTTCTTTTTGTTTCTTTGTCCTTGTTTTTTGTTTGGATTTCATCTTTTTTTTTTTTTTTTTGGATTTCATCTTGGTTTTCACCTGTTTGGCTGGTGGTTTTGTATTCTTTCATCTTTCCAACGTCTTGTCTTCTTTGCTGAGCAAGAAAAAAAAAGGCTAATGATGGGTGCCAATGGCTGCATTATTACCTGTAGAGTGGACTTTCGTTTCGTATTAACAACGACGGGTATATGGTTGCCAATTAAAGTCGTTTGATCGACCGAACTTCACCAAGTTCAATCCTTATTACTTGTCATTGGTGTGCTATATTAATTGGATTTGGTGGTCGTTGACTTCACCCCAACCAAAAACTACTTCCTACATTTGTCAGAGAAGGTATTCCCACTAAAATAATTTGGGTTTTAAGCCTCCCTTGGTAAAGTTTGCATATTTTAACTATGGATGCCAATTACTACGGTAGCTAAAACGAAGTGAAGCCGTGTGGATGACCATTTGAGGCAACCCATATGGCATGTGCGCAGTACGTTTATGCATGGATTGGACAAGACACAAGTAGCGTGTCCGAAACCTGCCAGAATGTTGCGGAAGGACCATAAATCATTGCAGCGTAACTGGTGGTTGTGTGCAATGAATATCTTCATCATGGGGTGGGTTGGGGTTTGGTCATAAGAAATACTTTGACTTTGGGCCATTTATATATGCAAGTAGAAGCTGACATTACGCCGTACGCATTTAATAGCATTACTGTAGTACACTGTGTCAGTTTTACACAGCTCACGAGATCAACCTTCCTCACCGCTGCTTTAGTTTCTTCCTTTATTTTTTTCTGTCTTTCAGACACGGGCCAGCTACTACTAGACAACCAGACTCATTAACTCCATTGAAGCACTTCATGAATGTCTTCATCTCTTTACCAAATTTAAGTTTATAAATAGCAATGATCGTTATCATTCCGATATAGTAAATCTATCATCTCTGCACATAAACAAAATGGGTAGTCATGGTATCCATAGTTTAACGTTTACGATATTAAGCTTCTTATGGCTAACTAGTATGGAATCATGTTTTTCACAAGTCGATCAGCAGGATCCACAAGTCCCTGGGTTTTTCATATTTGGAGACTCTCTAGTTGACAATGGAAATAACAATGGTATACTTAGTCTTGCTAGAGCTAACTATGCGCCTTACGGTATCGACTTCCCAGAAGGTGCTTCTGGAAGGTTTAATAACGGCCTGACAATGGTTGATGTCCTAGGTGCTTGTCATGTTTATGGTTCCCCATTTTTATATGAATGTCGTAAGTAATTCAAGTTCATTGATATGAATTAATTGCTTCTTTTGCAGCTCAACTCCTTGGGCTTCCAAATCTAATTCCTCCATATGCGAGGACAAGAGGTCCTGCACTTCTAAGAGGAGCCAATTTCGCGTCAGGTGCCTCTGGTATTAGAGATGAAACCGGCAATAATCTTGTATGTAACTTTATAATTCTAGCCAGGTGACATTTTGTGTTAGACAAACTATTTGGCTGTGATTTCCATTCTAATTTTTGATGAATTTACAGGGAGCTCATGTGTCAATGAATCAACAAGTAGCAAATTTTGCGAGAGTCGTACAACAGATGAGACGGGCGTTCAGAGGAGATAATAATGCTATGAGTGCTTACTTGAGCAAATGTATTTTCTATTGTGGACTGGGAAGTAACGATTACCTGAACAATTATTTTATGACTAGTTTCTACGCAACCAGTCGTCAATACACTCCGGCAGCTTATGCCGCATCTCTTCTTCAAGACTATTCCCGCCAATTAACGGTTTGTTCCAATCTTCATATAGTTTCCGATATGGGAATGAAATCCTACAGTTGCATTAGGTTTCTTACCCTTTGATTGTTCGTTTTTTTTCTTAAATCTTAGCAACTCTATCAATTGGGAGCTCGCAAGATTGTAGTAACAGCAGTTGGGGGGATAGGTTGCATACCTTACCAATTAGCCCGAGTCAATCCTCGCAATCGTACTGCTAATAGCCAATGTAATGAAGATATAAACAAAGCGATATACATTTTCAATTCTGGTCTTCTAAACTTGGTGAAAAGCTTCAACAACGGCCGACTACCTGGTGCACAGTTCGTTTATTTGAATATAATCGAGAGCGCAAAAGATCTCGTCACAAATGGCGCTGCTTATGGTAACCCAAACGAAATCCCACACAGTTTGTGTACTTTTTTGTTTGCTCATACGTTTACTAATTTCTTTTTGTTTTATAATATGTAGGATTTGAGGTTTTTGACAAGGGATGTTGTGGTGTGGGAAGAAACAATGGGGAGATAACTTGTCTCCCACTGCAACGACCATGTCCCGATCGTAGTAAGTACCTATTTTGGGATGCATTTCATCCTACAGAAGCTGCAAATATCATCCTGGGGAAGAAAGCGTTTAGTTCGAATTCCGCAACTGATGTTTATCCCATGAACATTCAAAAATTAGCAATGCTGTAAGGCTTAGCTACTTAGTTTTATAACTGGAGAGCTTAACTTGAAGATTTGCTTGAATTGACGAAGAAGACATTAAAATTATTGTTACCAACCCTTTGTAACTGCTTATTGTGAATGTTTTTATCATTTCAATATTCTCAACTAATAATATAAGCTTTTACCATTCATTGCTTGACTTGACTTGACTATAAACGGAATTAGACCAGTCTCCGGTAAATTGGTCGCTTAAAACTCCACGTAATCACGAACTTAAAATCCACGTGTCCAGAGACATTTTCAAAAGCACTCTCTTCATCCAATGAGATGTCTTTTGTAGCATTCTCTTTCTCTTCCATTTCTTCAGTTTCCTTCTCCACCGCCATAAGAAAAATCCCAGCTACCTGTTTATTGTATTCGTCCTCGGAGGATTTCCTGAAACTGGAGGTAATTTTTTGTTCTTACTTCTACAAATTTGATTTTAATTAACATTAGATCTGTGGAGAGTGTTGTTTAAGTTCATATTTGATTAACCTTGCTAGGGTGATAGCTAATTCACATATACATTTGGTTGGTGATCTAGTTTGGTAGTTATTTACTGGAAGTTTGGATGGAAGTTTTGTGATGGGAGAATTTTGTGTAGGTTTTAGAATTATTTTTTGGGCAATGTTGGAAAATTGGGGGCTTCTAGAAGTTGATTTGACATCTAATCCAAGAACACATGTTAGAATTGGAATTGGTATAGGAAAGGTAATGATACTCATTCGGAGGCAACTATGGATGTCCAGAGTTTCACCAGTTAACTAAACTAATGATTGACAGTTGCGAAAACGTACGATGATAGGCACTCTTTATTGAGGGGTCTCTTGGCAGATGATGCCGATTTGGGAGAAGGCCTTGAGTGGACAAGAGTAAAGTTCAGGGATTTTAGCTTCTGATGGTAATTTATTCTTAGTGTACTTGAATGTGGGTATCTGAAGTTCTGTTAAACGCTGTTGTTGGGGATCCACTGAAATTGGAATTAACACTTTCACCGAGTGACTAGTCAACTGAGTGTGCATCTCTATAGGTCAACGTCTTAGTGGAATTTTCACTTCTTTTAAATGTCAGTTGGATTAAGATTCTATTTCATTCGGAACCATGTCTTGCTGTTGGTTTACGGCTTTCCTATGAGCTTTGCCGATAACAGGCTTGTAATTTTTTGTTCAATTAGCTCTTTCTAAGTGAATAGGTCAGGGGATCCACTAAACTGCCTAAGCTTGGGATTAACTTGTTTGTTATTAGATTGGGAATAATATAATATAAAACGGTAAAAGTGGAAGTCTGAAAGATTAAAAGGGTCATGGCTTCCACTTTGGGAATGCTGATTGAGACTATTATATGATACACATTCTGCATTTGCTTGTAGTTTTTCTTGTTTTCTGTTAGCAATAGGGATTGCATTGTATCTGCATTTTAATCCAAGGTAAATCCAGACAGTGGTACCTTTTTTTCAGCTCATGTCTTCTAGATATATGATTTGAGTTAGTTGCCGAAACAGAATCCGGTGAAATGGGGAGTGTAGGAATATCAATTTGCTTTTGGAAGTTGAATGAATGTGTATGAGTTTCAGTAATAGTTTACTTTGCAGCTTTAAGGTTACAATTTCTGATTGAGTGCTTAGCTGATTTGAAAAAGAATTTGATAGAGATTTGAATTTGGTTATCCGATATGGAAAACCCAAAGATATTCTCCCTTCAATTGCAAAAGCATTTGGAGCTCATACAGTTATAATTTTGTTATATATGATATTGAAGCTAGAGCAATTCTTCTGCAATGAATTGTTTTCATGTACTGCACTATGATGATTGAGTTGTTTTGATATTCAGATTTATGCCCAGAAAGAAACCTGTAGCGAGGAGTTGCTTGTGAAAACTCTTGTCAAGAAAGGTTTGCAAGGATCTCTACTATCAGATGGATCCACATCCACCAGTCGAAATCCTACAAATGTGAAGTTTGAGCTTACTTGGGAAGTACTATGTCCCATGTCGATGATCTCCCATTTAGTCCGAGTAGTTTACCCAACATATATACCCAATTTCGTAAGGTACGTAAACCTAGATGTATATTTCGGTGCTTTAGAAGTTACATTTGTTATTAAGGTTAGATGAGCTTATGCTTTAGAAGTTACATTTGTTATTGAGGTTAGATGAGGTTATTCTCAACACCGTATCTGCCGTGATGAATCAACTTGCTGTCTGTTGAATCCAAGTGTGCAATTCGTGGCTGCTTTAAACTTCCACTGTCAATTTGATCACTTCCCATTACCGATCTTGGCAAAATTAGGGGATGCGAAGATGTTCCTTCGCTTGACCAGCTTGGTGTCATTCATGAAGAGTCAAGTCACGGTGATGCAGTGACTCTTGATACTATGTTTTATTGTACTCATTAGTGCACCTGAATGAATCAGAAGATGTGAAGTGTGTCATATTGATTAAGGATTAGAATAATAACAACACTCTCCCATTCTCTGTATTGTGAAGTGCAGATGAAAAAAGAAATGTACTTCTTTGGTATTGAAACTGCAGCGCTGGGCAGAGCGCACTAGTTTTTCTGGTAGAAGGTAAGAATGCCAGATTATACAATTATCCGTTGCGTTATTAGAGAGGATAGAAACGTTTAATGGAATGTGTTTTTTTCCATCTGATAAATCAGTTTGAAACTTTGAAAAATCTTCCATTTTTTTAATCCAAGTTAGCTAAATTAATCTCAGATTTATGTAGAGGTGTACAGTGAAAATACAAAATAAAGCGACAAAATGGCAGGTTCGTTTATTGATAAGCCTCAGCCACTTTTTTTCTTCTTCTCTCTCAACTTTCTTCTCTTTTTTGAGTTTCAAAGTGGAGGAAGGTATTTTTTTGTCTCATCATTTTTGCTGTTAAATTTTTACAAAAATAAAAAATCTTTAAAGATAATATCTTGAGCCATATCCATCAACGGTTGTAATGAATCAGGAGAGAACTTCCTTGCAAAAAGAAAACGATCATCATGACGTTTCTGATACAGCATCCTCGACGAATCGGAGCCGTTTATTTTCTTCTCATCGTCATCTTCAGTACCACCATATCTGAGTTTATCTCCTCTAAGCTTGATGATCAACTCAGGACTCACTTCTGAAGCTTCATAAGTACGAGGATGACCGTCGGATCTTCCATGCCAGTCAACATGAGTCAAAGTTGCAGGTACACATCCCAGCGGATCAAGCATATTCAGCAGAGTCGGAAAATAATGTTCTTCCGGGTAACAAACATCCCATTGCAGACAAGGAAGTTTGAATTTCGACCATAGCCGTCGATCTCGCACAACTAATCTTGCATGTTTACGGGTCAAGATGAAGAACTGTGATCCGATTCGAAACTTATCAAATGGAATTTCCGGTAACATAATATCTAATCCACGCGCAACCCATCTATCATAAGCTCCTGGTTCATTAGGTAGTATCTCGATGAAGCTTTTCTTTGATCGGATGAGTGTATTGTAAGTGAAATTAAAAGAATGAAGAGGAATACAAGTTGAAGAAATGAGAGCAAACATGGAGTTTGAAGAATCGTGAATTAGAGCATGAGCAAGAAGACGACGAGCTGCAGAAATTAAAGATGGAGTAAATCTCTTTGTGGGTTTTGATGAAGGAATAACTCGGTTGTTAAAAACACCTGTAAATGGTGAGTCGTAAGTTTGATTTGGATCAGCATGAATGTATATGTTGTAAAGATTCTTACGATTTTGATGAATTTCTTCGGTTTGATTGAAAAACAGTTCCCAGAGTGGTGAAAATGGAAGTGGGGTTGTCGTAAGAAACATGAAAGCAATTTTTCTCGGTGATGAAGATGAAGGAGAAGAAGGAAATGGTTTTGAGTTAACTCGGGAAGCGAGTTTGAATAGAGACTCATCATCAGTCGGTATTATGATTGGTGGTGGTGGTGGAGGGACTAAGTTTCTTTTTGTGCCACTGGCAACGGTGGTTGGAGGAGTAGTAGTGGAAGTGAAAACAAGGGCTAGTGGTAGACAGAGGAGAATAGCACAGCAAAGAGAAAAAGGAGATGGAGAGATCAACATCATCATCTTATCAGGTTCCCTCTAATTGTGAGACTGTGAGAGAGAGTAGAGTAAAGTACAAAGTAAAGTTGGAATTTTGAGAAGAAGAAGAAGTTGAAAATTTGGGTTGTTGAAAACTGAAATTGATAGAATAATGGGAAAAAGTTATTAGTTTTTTTCTTCCCCACATAAAATTTTCCAGCTCAAGCTCTCTCTTTTATGTCTTGTTTTTGATAAAAATTTAAAGTCTTACTACTTACTTATCTCAGTGTTTGTTTGGAAGGGAGAGCAGGTTTTAGTCCCTGTTTTAAGCTTAAAATTCAAACAAGTGGCGTCCATGCAAATTGTATTATAACAAACGCTGATAAAAGCAATTTTGGATTTTCACGAATTTTGGCAACTCAAATGAAAAGAAAGAACATCTTGATGTTTTGCTCGTTTCTTTTTGCTTCTTTTGTCAAATTTGACGCAAGTATATCATTATTCGTAACGCAATAAACTACTACCAAGTACCAACTTTTATATAAAATGATGTACGTCAGACTTGTTGGTGTACCTACGGTACTGACCCCTGATTGATATTTGGATTTCTAGGAAATTAATGAAGCTGCAAGAACAAACATTTGACGAGTGCAGATATTGGGCATGTCTGAGATGAGTTTGAACTTTGGGATCTACTCAGAAATAACGTACATCTTATCAGCTATATCATGAGTTGTAAGATGATTCACATGAAGTGAGCTTTTGAGCTTACAAGCTTTGTGCAGCCCATTCCATCAATTTTAGCGGAACCGCTTTTCCAATGGCTTGTAGCATTTAGAAAAAAATTGTCCGTGATCAAGGCTCTACGTGTCAAATATTTGATGATGGAGTCCAAATTTGTTGACTCTTCTAACGAGTGTATATTTCACATATTCATCTGATTGGTTGATTATTTAACGGATGACCCAATTATCCTCCATGTTTAGAAATTAATGGAAAAATATTATTTAGTCCTCTTAGGTCCGGGCCCACATCAGTTTAGTCCTTTCAGAAATTACATTTTCCTTCTAGTCCATAATTATTAAAAAAAATATCAAACTAACAATAATACCCTTACCTAACCGTTACCACCTTCAACACACGATCTCCCCTAAAAACGCGTTAACCGTCTCTCTCCTTCTTTTTTCCATCTTCAGTCTTCTGGTTTCATTTTCAGAGAAAAAACACTTCGTCTTCTTCTCCTCAAAAACCCAGAGAACGAACAACATCAAACTCAAATCCACCAAAACCAGTCGAAATCATTTCAAACTTCACAAATCGAAATCAAAACAGTCTTCAAAATCAGAAAAACCAAACCCAAAAAATCGAAAACCCTAGAAAAATTAAAGAAATCAAAACCCTAAAATGGGGAAATCGAAGAGGAAAGCAGCAGTGGAAACATCTTCAGACGAAGAAGTTGAAGAAATAAACTGCCAATTAGTTATTTTTGAAGGAGATAATCAAGAAAAGGAAGAACCGGTGACAAAGAAATCAAAAGTAAAGAAACCAGTGAAAGGTACAAAAAACACTAATTCGAAGTTAATTTTTGATCTTCTGAAGTTGAATTTTGATTTGTTTGTTATTGATTCAGTTTGTATTCCAGTTTTTTTGCTGTCTGCATGAAGTTGTTTTTCAGTTATAGGTAGGGTATATCTTGTCGGAGTTCATTTTGTAGAATGAAGTTAGTAGACCTATATGATGAAGTTGTAGAATGAAGTTAGATCTATTTATGAGTTCATTCTTTAGAATGAAGGTGTAAATCTATTTGATGTTTGATGAATAATAAGTCCTTCTTTGACTGATTTCATTTTGTACAGTGAACCATGTTTTTTAATTTCTTTGATGTTTGCTGGACTTCATTTCTAGAATGAAGTCTAGAAAAAATTTTGAGCTAGATTTTACAGTTCATTATATAGATTCTTCTTGTGTTGGTTCTTCTTTGTCTGAGTTCATTTTGTACAAAAATGGAACATGTTTCTTCTGTAAAATTGTATACCTAGATATTGTACATAAATGAAGTAAGCAGTTGTTGATATCATGATGTTTTGCAGGAATGAAGTCCATTATCTAGATTCATTATTGTGTTCGTTCTTCTTTGAAAGCCTCATTTTAATGAATGAACTTCGAACTGCTTGAGAGTTCACCTAGTAGAATGAAAACTGAAGTATTGGTCCTTCTCAAGCCACACTTTATCTTCTTTTATCAGCTAATATTTATAAAAGGTAACCATTAATTTTTTTTTTTCCTTAAAAAAATATAGATAAGAAGATAAAGTGTAGCTTTGCTGGAGCCATTGCTCTTGATGATAAGATTAAAGCTCTTCCGGAAAATGAGGCTTTGAACAGAGAAATGCTTTGTATATGAGTCCTTTGGGGAGTGTAGCCAAAGTATTTTTGGAAGAGGAAATTGTTGTTACTAAATGGATTAAGTCAACACCTGCTGTCCAAGTTGTCTGCAATGAACATCGGTTCATTCCTGATACAAATAATCATACGTTCCTTTTCAAAGTAAAGGGGCAAACATACGTGCTAAGATACTCACCTGAAAAGTTGTCGTTAGTGTTTGAAATACCATGTATCCCTGGAGGTGGAATATAAGAATCTTTCTTGGACTCTAAAAACCTGGTTGACTACACTTCTAGAAGGTTCTATACAACCTACAAATTTGTTCCACCAAAAAAGAAACCTTCTGATATAAAGAACACATAATTGAAAGACAAAATCGTTGAGTTGATAAGGAATAAAGGATATATTGAAGATCTTGTAACCATGTTTGAACTCTTTCTATTGTATACTATTTTTCTTACTACGGGTGATGTAGGTTCCATCCACACCAAGTACCTAGCCTTCCTAGAGTAAATAGATAGAGTATCTCTGCCGCATCTCATACACAAGCATTTGATGGAAAGCTTGATAAGAGGTTCTTCTGAAGGGTGTTACCTTTATTTTTTGGTGAGATGAAAAACTTTTCATAATTATGTTTCTTCATTTTGATGTTTGATGTTGAAATGACTTGTTGCTGATAACTGACTAGTATAATTCTTCATTTTACAGCCTTGGTTTGTTGAGCATTCAAATAAATTAAAACCCAAGTGGAAGGTGCAGTTAACAGTAGACTACCGTCCAAGATTTGCAAGGTGTAATATCGATACCATTTGAAAACACTTATAGATGAATGTTGATGATTTTGGAGAGGTAAAAATCTAGTTTAACATGGTAGCATTATATTGTATTCAATTTCACATAATGAACTATGATGTTTTAAGATAAAACTGGGAGTTCATTCCACAAAATGAACTCTGACTGTTGATGTCGATTCCTATGACATTCTGTTTCATTCCTTGTAATGGATACCTAAAAGGAATATTTATTGAGTATGCAATTGTGTGTTCATTGAGTGAAATGAACTCAAAAAAATTATTGATAATATCTGATTATTTGAATTTTGTGTGTGCAACTATCATAAATTTCTTGGAAGAATATACTGATGCTGAAAACAAGCTACTGCAAAAGCAAAAAGCCAAGATAAGAGCTGAGTTGCTTGAGGAAGAATTCAATCAAATGACCGCCCAGATAGAAAGTATGAAAGCTACACATTCAAGAAATAGAGAAACTGAGAGGTAAACATGATCAAGAAATACAATAGTTGACAACGAAGCATGCTGAGGAGATGAGGAATCTTTTGTTAAGGCAGGATGACCTTGAAAAATCACTTGCAGAAGCAACAACTTCAAAGACACTCTTTGATAGAAAGATGGAATGCCTTGAAATATACTTGGCTTTAAAGCAACCCGAAGTTGATGCATTTCTAGCTGAGAAGGAGGGAATATGGCGAAATTCATGGCAAACCAAGCATCAGAGTACATGCGTACACTTTTCATTAATGAGCATAAGAGTGCATTGTTGAGTGATTAAATAAACATCATATTGAATCAAACAGTGGATGAAGCCGTGGAAGCTGGTGTTGGAAATGTGAATGAAGATGTTGGAATGCACAGTACTGCTAATGATATGCAATCAGTACCAGATGCTGGTGTTGGAAATGTGAATGATGATGTTGGAAATGTGAAGGATGATGTTCGAATTGCAATGCCAAATACTGTTGTGGGTGAAGTAATACAAGCAGTACCAGATGCTGTTGTAGATGAATAAATTGGAACTGATGATGTGGAAGCTGCTAATGATATGCAATATCATCTCTTTCCCGTCTTATCTATTGGAGATCCTTCTATTGAAGTCAATGCAAGTGATATTCAGCAAAAAATCCTTGATGAGATGACTGAAGAAGAGCTCCCTTCGATTCCAACAGACAACACCCTAGTTCCTTTGAGTATTGATCAATGTGTGAACCTGGGTAAGAATTCCAAAAAAAATTCTTCCTTCTGCAAATTTTTTAGATTTACAGGTTAGAGTTTATTCTGAAATGAACTCTGAATTTTCATGCAGATGTTGGAGTTCATTCTCATGGATGAACTCTGAATACAATATAGAAGTTGGAGTTCATTCTGGAAAATGAACTCTGACTTTTCATGTAGAGGTTGGAGTTCATTCTTATGGATGAACTATGTATACAATATATAAGTTGGAGTTCATTCTAAGGGATGAACTCTGACTTTTCATGCAGAGGTTGGAGTTCATTCTCATGGATGAACTCTGGCTACAATATAGAAGTTGGAGTTCATTCTGAGGGATGAACTTTAAGTTTTCATGCACAAGTTGAACATTGAAAAAAAAAATTTATGCTTCTTGAATTATTTTTAACATCAAGTAACGAAGATGATATATTCGTCAATGAAGAGCATATGAGTCTGCAACTTATTGATGACAAGAATGAGAATAATGAAGATTTGAATGATGAAGAAGCTGACAAAATCATCAAAACTATAGCAAACGAAATCAATTGTAGTCGCCCTAGTTTCTCAATTGGCATGTCACAGTACCATCCCACTCCTGTGTCACAAGAACCAATTGGACTGGTTACTAGGTCAAAGAAAGCAAAGACAACTGCCGTAAATATGGAGATAGCTTCGCAAATAGTTGCAGAACTAAATGAAACATGCATTGGTTCACCGATGAAGCAGACTCAGCACACACCTGTGAAAGTAGTACCGGAAGAAAGTAGTAGAACGGCTACTAGATCAAACAAACCAGTAAAACCATTAGGGGATGAATTTATATCTAGATTAGATTATAGTTTAAAAAAACATAATTCAGACTGAAGTTGAACAAAGAAAAGAAGGTAGCATCAAAGAAATCACCTGAAGCTGATAGAGATAAAGAAGAGAAGAAAAATAATAATGTACGGGAACCCTGTTGATAACAGGAAAAGAGAATCCGAGCCTGCAAATGTTCAGGGGTAACACCACAGGCACATCAAAAAGATAAGATTCAGGGAGAAACATAACAGACACAGCAAGAAGATTGGATTTAAGAAGCAGCACCACAGGCTCCTAGAAGAGTAAGACAAGTAATCACGCCAAATCTTCCAGAACTGAGAAGATCTCCTTTTTACGACAAATTTGATAATATTGCGCTGGCGGTATTTAGTGATTTCTTCTGCAAAGCTATGACTACATATGTTTCTCTCACTAACTCTTTATATTGTTTCTCTTCAACAATTCTTTTTGGTATAAACTTTGACAGTTCATTTTTATTTGTATTTGCAGTCAAGCATCTTGGAAAGCAGAGAATCACAAGTGTTAGAGCATGGCTCGGTTGAACCCACCAAGCATTGGTATGTCAAGTTTGGTTGTCATATTTTAGTGAATCAAAACTCATGTTAAGAGTCGCTTGATTATGTGCTAGATTTAACTTCGTATAGGTTAGCTTGAAAGTATTAGGATATGAGACATTACAAGTATTGCGAAGTCTTGAAGATGTGAAGAAGCAAGGATCTACAACGACAACAATCATCCTTACACTTGAGGTTAGTGATATTTGACTTGAACTATTTCATTCCCCAACGTATCTTTCAAGTCGTGCTTATTGAAAACAAAACTGCGAAGCATATTTGAACTCTAGATAGACATAGTATTAAGGAATACAATATAAGGTATATTGCTTAACCATTAAACTTTGTAGAAAAGACATCGTCATAATCATTTGAATGCTATTGTGATTATGTATGGGTATGAGGTGAGGATTTCATCTTAGGGAACAATGTTTTGCATGTGTTCTAAGGAAGTAAGTTCATAAACTTGTTTGTGAACTGAAAATAAAATTGACAGGTGTTATTGGTTTTGTTATTCATTGCATATCTTATGAACAACCAATATGTGTGATTGAGTATAATCGCTCACAACTTGTTTGTGTTCTTGGTATAACTATTCACAGAGGCCTGACTTATGTATTGGTATGACATTTATGAGTGAATCGATCTTAAGTAATCACCTAAGATGGTATGATCGGGTTAGTGATTTTATGTCTGACCAAACATGGGAAAGGGGAACCGATCTTAGTAAGAGGTGCAGTACATCACAAAGGGGAACCGATCCTTGTATGAGGTGCAACAAGGTTTATAGCATAAAGGGGAACCGATCCTATGGACATGTGCAACATATTTTTAGGCAAAGGGAAAACGATCCTATGGACATGTGCACCACATATAAGTTAGATACCATATATATGTGGGGAACCGATCCTAGTACCTAGTCAACCGAATTTTAGAAAGCTAGTATGACTATGCACAATACTCAATGGAAGGTAGAACCGAAACTTGTTTTGGTAGAACCGTTAAAACCATGATTGTGATTGAAAGTTTGTTTGATCAATCACATAGTTCTTGAAAGTCAGATGAACCAATTCTAAATTTGGTTGGAAGTATCGCAAATCAGTTTCAAGGTTGTAAGTGTGAAAGAGAACTTACAAAGTAAGGATGTCGACATACTTTGAACACATGATGTGAATATTTATTTCTTTAATTGTTCAAAGTTATTCCTTAATAGCTAAGGGAAGATAATCCCCGGATCGAAACATAAGTAAGTTAAGAATCTTTTAATTAAGGTTATTAATTTAATTTTGTAGGGAAATATAAGAATTACTAATGAGCATTTACTAATTAGATTTTCCGAGAGATTTCGATCATTATTTTTGGACAGAGCATTTTCAGGAATTATAGAAATCGAATTTGTGCTTTGATGAATATCTTGAGAATATTTTCGGTTTTGGAAATTCCTTGGTGTCCAAACTTCCTTGTCTATAAATACTTGAAGTTTGCCTTTCTAGCAAACTAATCCTTCGTAACAACATACTTCCTCTTTTGTTGTTGTTACTGGTGTAGCCGCCTATTTGGAGAGGAGAGTAACCTAATTAGGCGAAATATCTTACGGCCGCTCAGTTTAAAGTCTTCTTTGGGATTGAGAAGCTCTAGCGTGTACCGGTGGTGGGAAACTAGATAATTGCGGTTTATCTTTTGTTTTTATTAATTTGATTGACTAACGGTGGTTGAAATATGATTGCACCTAGTTTGTTTATGCTTGAGAATCTTATCTTCTGATATAAGATTCACTCAAACTAGTTCAGAGTTTCGACAGGGATATTTATACTGTTGTTAGTTCTAGAGACAATCTTGTGATAATCCATTGTTAACAGACTCCATTCTGTGCGTGATTGATCACAATAGATTCAAGTGATTGTGTGTAGGTTTTTATTGAAGATTTAAGAAGATTTGAAGACAAAGAAGATATTAAAGATCTGACTTGGGTTTATAATCTTTGGTGTGCACAATACTTGTTTCGGTAAAAGAGGATCCAATTAATAATCGGTTTATCCTTGTGGTAGATTGGATTGATTAATTGAGTAGATCGGCATCAACACAATTCTTTGGATTAAGAGTGTTATTGGCTTAATCTTAAACGATTACTTCAGTAATTGAACATAAGATAGATCTAAGGACATGACGAAGGAGTTTATGTTAAGATAAACAGAAGATCCTTTATCCGACTCATATCACTTGGTTGAATAGAGTTGATACCAAACATATTTATTGTTCCTTTACTGTTTGGAATACGAACCAAAGGAATTGTTCCAAGTACATGACTTATTTATAAGTTAGAGGCGTGGGTATTAAAGCACTGCTCGGTCGAACTCGCATGCATCGCTAACTCAAGCATGTTTTTCAATGTTAGTGATCAAAACTATAAAGTCTTGATTTCTAGTCTACTATGGATAAGGTCTCGGACTAGGATAGAAAGTGTAGTTGAGATCAAGAACTCCATGACGATCATTTTACAAGACGAAGGACTACTCAAGGAACCAGTGGATCTTCATAAACTAAAAGGTATGCGGAGACTTGAACTTATCTATCACTCAATTGTCTATATACTATATTTCCTATCTTGAGATAAAAGTTGTATTACTATATAGACTAAGATTATACACATATGGTATTTCGATCTAAGTATATCTTGCTTATCTATTTCTCGAAATATGTGTTGGTAAAGCATTCGCTTTAGCCAAGTTCATCTTTACTTAGTGATGAAAGTCATGTTATGTTTCAATCACATTGAAAATCGCTCTGACGAAAAATAGTTTGTGAATAACAACTATATAATGCCCTCTGAGAATGTTTCAATGATTGAAATGAGAGTTTATACAATATAACCATTGGAGGATATAAGCATTGTTGTGGGAACACATATATGTGTAAGTTCTTATTGCTTGAACCAGAGTTTACGAACTTTGTTGATCAAGTGAAACCAGAGTAGTAGTGATCTTCAAGTCCGCGAACTGGCGAAGTTCTCAAACCCGAGAATTTCTGCTGGAGTTTATGAACTCCATCCGGGAACTTAAGTCCGTGAACCCAGTCCACGAACTTGAGTAGGTTATGTCTAAAAACGATGTTTGTGAACTTATCTTAATAAACTAAGGAATTCTATTGCAAACCGTGGCTTTATAGTTCGTGAATCGATTCGAGTGAATCACATCATTTTTGATTCAATTGTGTCTTGTGTAGTACATAAAGATCTAAGCAATTAAATAACTTTCTAACTAGTTCATTTGAGTCATTTGGACTAGTTATGGTGAAGAAGAATATGGTTGATATGAAAGTTATCATATGGATAACCATTTGGTTAACTATTGTTGAACCAACTAATATACAAGTTTGGGTACGGTTTTCACAAAACTACAAAAGTGCATTTCATGTGTGTGTAAGAAACTATATTTTTGAGCTAACGGTTGATAAATATTAGCTTGGATCTAATCAGGTTTTCATCTAACGGTGAATATTGAATGCTTTGTTACTAAGCTAACATTGATTGCAAACCCTGATTTGAGAGACTATATAAGGGAAAACTCTAGCAATTGGGAAACCTAATCCCCACATATTCTGTGTGATACTAGTTTGCTAATCTAGAGTCGATTCTCCTTTAAACTTTGGTTTTCTTCTTCTAAAACCAGGTTAATGACTTAAAGACTTCATTGGGATTGTGAAGCCAGACTGATACTACTTTTCTTGTAGTTGTGTGATCTGATCTTGTTGTTTCTATCATACAAGTACAATTATAATAATTGGCTTGAGATTTATATCTCCAATAGGCAAGATATAAAATTAGTCACAAATACTTCGTCTCATCGTTTGTGATTCCACAATATCTTTTTTTTGCTGCGTCGATTAAGACTATTATGAGGTGATTGATAAAGCTGAGCTGTTCTTCGGGAATATAAGTCTGGTTTTATCAATTGGTTCCTTTTCACCTTGATTTATCAAAAGACGGAACAAAAACTTGTAGGTATATTCATGGGAGACAGATTTATCTATTACTGTAAACTTTTCTATGTGATACATATTTGGTTATTAAAGTCTTCAACTTTAGGTCATAGCAACTCTTGGTTGTGGGTGAGATCACCTAAGGGAATCAAGTGCGCAGTATCCTGCTGGGATCAGAGGAGTAGGAGCATAATTGTACCTTGAATCAGTGTGAGATTGATTGGAGTTCAACTACAGTACAAACCGAAGTTAGCTTGGAGTAGGCTAGTGTCTGTAGCGGCTTAATACATTGTATGTTTAATCTGGACTAGGTCCCAGGGTTTTTATGCATTTGCGGTTTCCTCGTTAACAAAATTCTGGTGTCTTTGTTATTTCTTTTCCGCATTATATTTTGTTATATAATTGAAATAATACAGGTTGTGCGTTGTTCAATCAATTAGAATATCCGACCTTTTAGTTGTTGATTTAAATTGATTAACACTTGTATATTGGTTTTTGGTACCGTACAAGTTATCTCCTTGAATTTGATAAAGACTCGCAAATTTCTGTTTGCTTGAGTATAGATCAAATCAAGTGAGATTGAGATAATAACTCCTTGAGATATTTTCTATTGATTGAGTCTAACTGTCTAGTTGATTCTTTAGAAAGTAACTCAGAGTTTGTCCATACAAATTGCTAATCAAAATATTAGGTGTGGTTGTTAGACCCCCGCTTTTTCAATTAGTATCAGAGCAGGAAAACACGTTCAAGACATCTTAAGTCTGGGTTTGTAGCGATCTTACTTTATGGACAGAGGTGTTATCTCAATTAACGTACCACAAGTCTTCGATGGCTCTTATTACTTATGGTGGAAAATTTATATGCGAGCTTTTCTTCAAGCACGTGATTTCCAATTATGGGTATATGTTGTTAATGGCTATGATGCTCCCGTTGAGACAGTTGGAGGTGTAAACGTTCCAAAGAATATTGGTGAATACACTCATGCGGAGATTCTTGCTGCAAAGCAAAACTCTGACGGTTTGAATGCTATCATACATGCCATTACCCGAAATATTCAGCACCATGTGTCTAATTGCACTAAGTCGCAAGAAGCTTGGGATATCTTAGCAACCGTATTTGAAGGTAATTCCAGTGAAAAGGAAGCTAGGCTTCAAAACCTTAATTCCGATTGGGAAAACCTTCGTATGGCAGATGGAAAACATTTGATGAGTTTAATCACAAAGTGTCTAAAATTGTTAATGTATCTTTTTAATTGGGTAAGACTATTTCTGAAAAGGACATTGTGATGAAAATTCTCAGATCACTGCCATCTAGATACGATTCTAAGAAGCATGCAATCGTTGAGGGAAATAATCTTGATACTCTTTCTAGAAATACGTTGGTTGGAAAGCTTAAGATCTTTGATCATGAACATTCGTCCAAATATAAGGATGTTGCGTTCAAAGTACTAAAGGATACTAAATTACTTGATAAAAGTAAAAAAGTGTATATCTCTGAAGATGCTCACTCTGAGACAGATTCATCAGATGAATATCTTGACAAATCAGCCTCGATGATCACAAGACAATTTAGAGATCTTCTGCTAAAGAGAAGTAAACGGTTCACCAGAGATAAGCCTAAGTCATCAGTCAAACCTCATAATCGTGTTCCTCCTAAAAACAGGGATATTAATGAAACTGAAGATGAGGATATGCCTCAGTGCTTTAAGTGTAAGGGATTTGGTCATTTTTCAAACGAGTGTCCAAATCGTAAAAAATACACTGGGAACAAAGGTCTTGCTGCAACTCTTGATGAAATGTATGACGACTATGATTCTAATGAAGACGAGAAATCAAGTATTTCACTTCTTGGTGAAAATATTGAGTTTGATAATTGTAGCAATACATACATCGATCTTAATATTCTTTCAGAAGATAATCCAACTATTCTGGAAGACAAAGTTGACCCATTCTTTGGAAACTCGGTTTATAATGTTTCAGGTTCCACTATGTGCCTAGCTGCTTGCACATCTCAGAAGCCTGAATTTTATCCAAGTTTGACGTGTTCATATTGTTCATTAAATGGTCATGAACTATCAAAGTGTTACAAGTTTAAACACCAACAAAGGTACGTCAACAAACTTCAACAAAGCGCAAATCATTTAGCAAGAAAGCTTAAACTGGCTCAGAAGACCGCTGAGGTATGTAAGATTTTGTCTTCGTATAATAAGTTAGTTTCCAAGGATAAACCATGACCATTACAAAATAAAATATGGTCAAATGTTTTTGATAGACAAAAGTCCGTGAAATCCTCTCAAGAGGAAAATGGTGGACAAATTGTTGTTTACCACAACACAACCTGATTGTGTTGTTTTTGAAATCTTGTCTCATGTGCCTGATCAAAATAGACAATGATTTTGTATTCTTCAGGATTTAGGAAAAGTTATTTTCTTTTGTTTTTTGTCTATCAAACAAAAGAAAGGGTATTATCGACAATTATACTCTTCATAGGGTTCATAGTTGGTCGTGTACGAGCCTGTTTAAAGGTTTCGAACCCTACATTTTTTTCCCTTCTCTATAACCTCCTTTTATCTCAAGACTATTTGTTGAGAAAATTGTGATTTCCTCTCACAAACTATACATTTATGGATACTCCAAGCATGATGTCTTCTGAAGGAAATGATGTTAATTTGATTGTTAAGCCATCAATCATGAAGGAAAAAGAAAAATCTCCAATAAGTCCAACTTTGAAAAGAAAAAGAAGGAATGTGAGGAAGCCAAGAGCCGTTCCTTCGAATTCTCACAAGTTTTCTGATGTTCTTGATGGGTTGAAGGAGATGCGAAAGGAGATTCAAAAAATAAAGGCTTTTGTGTATAAGACTCATGAGATTCAGAAGGCCCTGGTTCGACAACAACAACCTAGAAGGTTTATTGATATAAACTCCTACCTTAATGAACCTTATGTCGCAATGGTTGTTTACGACAAGGAGTTCGGGGACGATAAAGAATTCTTCAAAGGTTTTATTGCCTAGTAAATCTTATATTTTTTTGTTTTATTTATAAGAATAACTAGTGTTTGGAGTAGCCATTATTGTGATTACACATAGATATGTCCAATGTTTTCATCTTCTTGTTTTTAGATTTATTGGTTTAAATTCTAAACTTGTTTGGAAGATGATTTTTGCAGTATTAATCTTTATGGTTTTATATATTGCAATATTGTTATGGGATATGTGTGTTTATGTCAGTGAACTTGATTGTCCCATACTTTGTCAAAAGTAAAGTCGTTCGTGAATTGATATGCAAGTATTGATAAAATAATGAATGGACTTTTGACAAAAACACAAAACTTAAGCCTATATTGTCAATTTTTGATATAATATAGGTTAAAATCTTTTGTGTTTCAAGGATTATGTCTATTGTATGTCATTGTGCAAATGGTGATGAGAAATAGAATGAATCCTTGATTATTCCACGGTATAAGGTCGATCTCCGATCCATATTTTTGTGTGTAAATACTGTGTTGTTCCATAAAGTGTCTTATGTTGAGCACGTGAATAACGAAAGTTGATTATTTTATGATTAGCTTAGTTGTTGTTCCGTAAGGTACTTTGTGTTGAACATGGCCAATTAAATTGATTACTTTTGTGATTAATTTGGTTGTGTACTTCGATTAGATTAATTGTGGGTTCTCTTGAGATTAATCTAATTAATTTCTTAAGTCACCATAAGTTTACTTGTGTTGAGCATATTTGGTTAAATTGATCTTAGGTTGGCTTACAGTTAATTTGATTGAATATTCTTTTTGGATTTCAAATTCATACTTGTATGTGATTTGTTGAGTCCAAAGAAATCCTTCTTTTCTTGTGAAATTAAGGTCGCTCTTGTTGTTCCCTTGGGAATGACATTTTATGGGGGAGAGTTCTTTTGAACTTGTGCTTAATTGCCAAATCTTTGTAGGGAGGGCGGTTGTGGAATTTTATAGGGGTTATCTTGTATCTTTATAGACTCCTTGATGAATGCATTTAGCTTCGGATTTATGATTGCATTTAAACAAGATGATATACATTTAACTTTGGTCATAAACCATCTCTTACGGAAATTTCATTAGGATCCCATTCTTGTACCTTTGCCAATTTTATTGACAAAAAGGGGGAGAATTAATATGTAGTTCACACTTAAAATACATATGGTTTATGAATCATTATGTAAGGGGGAGTGGTTTCCATGTGAGATGGAGTATTGACTAAGGGGGAGTGACATATCACCATAGTATTGTTGTTAAAGTTGTGATGCAATTGGACTTTGACGTTGTGTAATGATACTATGACACTATATAACAATGATTGAGAAATCTTGTTTTCTCGTTATTATAGCTATGGATTTTCAACAACGATGATGCTAAACTTACAACCTTTGGGATCATTGGAGTACTTGGAAGTGACGAATATTTTGAGTAATGTTGAAGATTAGACGACATGTGAAATAGGAGCTACAAAGTTTATTTATATATTTTTTGTATTCCATATATATTATAGTATTGCCACTATAATTGACAAAGGGGGAGATTGTTAGAGCACTGCTCGGTAGAACTAGCATGCGTTTCTATCTCAAGCATGTTTGTCAATGTTAGTGATCAAAACTATAAAGTCTTGATTTCTAGTCTACTATAGCTAAGGTCTCGGACTAGGATAGAAAGTGTAGTTGAGCTCAAGAACTCCATGGCGATCATCATACAAGACGAAGGACTACTCATGGAACCAGTAGATCTTCATCAAATAAAACGTATGTGGAGACTTGAACTTATCTATCACTCAAAAGTCTATCTACTCTATCTCCTATAAAGTCGTATTACTATATAGACTAAGATTATACACATATGGTATTTCGAGATGAGTATATCTCGCTTATCTATTTCTCGAAATATGTGTTGGTAAAGCTTTCGCTTTAGCCAAGTTCATCTTTACCTAGTGACGAAAGTCATGTTATGTTTCAATCACTTTGAAAATTGCTCTGACGAAAAATAGTTTGTGAATAACAACTATATAAGGCCCTCTGAGAGTGTTTCAATGATTGAAATGAGTGTTTAGACAATATAACCATTGGAGTATATAAGTATTGTTGTGGAAACACATATATGTATACGTCCTTATTACTTGAACCAAAGTTTGCGAACTTTGATGATCAAGTAAAACCGGAGAAGTATGTGAGATTCAAGTCCACGAACCCAGTCCGCGAACTGGAGAAGTTCTCAAACCCGAGAATTTCTGCTGGAGTTTATGAACTCCATCCGGGAACTTAAGTCCGCGAACCCATTCCGTGAACTTGAGTAGGTTATGTCTAAAAACGATGTTTGTGAACTTATCTTAATAAACTAAGGAATGCTATTGCAAACCATGGCTTTATAGTTCATGAATCGATTCGAGTGAATCACATCATTTTTGTTTCAATTGTGTCTTGTGTGGTACATAAAGATCTAAGCAATTGAATAACTCTCTAACTAGTTCATTTGAGTCATTTGGACTAGTTATGGTGAAGAAGAATATGGTTGATATGAAAGTTATCATATGGCTAACCATTTGGTTAACTATTGTTGAACCAACTAATGTACAAGTTTGGGTACGGTTTTACAAGCCTACAAACGTGCATTTCATGTGTGTGTAACAAGTTATGTTTTTGAACTAACGGTTGATAAATATTAGCTTGAATTTAATTAGGTTTTCATCTAACGGTGAATATTGAATGCTTTGTTACTAAGCTAACATTGATTACAAACCTTGATTTGAAAGACTATATAAGGGAGAACTCTAGCAACTTGAAAACCTAATCCCCACACATTCTGTGTGATACTAGTTTGCTAAGATAGAGTCGATTATCCTTTAACCTTTGGTTTTCTTCTTCTAAAACCAGGTTAACGACTTAAAGACTTCATCGGGATTGTGAAGCCAGACCGATACTACTTTTCTTGTAGTTTTGTGATCTGATCTTGATGTTTCTATCGTACGATTATAATTGTAATAATTGGCTTGAGATTTCTATCTCCGATAGGAAAGATATAAAAGTAGTCACAAAAACTTCGTCTCATCGTTTGTGATTCCACAATATCTTTTTTCTCTGCGTCGATTAAGACTATTATGAGGTGATTGATAAAGTTGAGATGTTTTTCGGGAATATAAGTTTGGTTTATCAATTGGTTCCTGTTTACCTTGATTTATCAAAAGACAGAACAAATAATTGTAGGTATATTCATGGGAGACGGATTTATCTATTACTGTAGACTTTTCTGTGTATACATATTTTTTTATTAAAGTCTTCGACTTTAGGTCGTAGCAACTCTTGGTTGTGGGTGAGATCAGCTAAGAGAATCAAGTGCACAGTATCCTGCTGGGATCAGAGGCATAGGAGCATAATTTTACCTTGGATCAGTGTGAGATTGATTGGGGTTCAACTACAGTCCATACCGAAGTTAGCTTGGAGTAGGCTAGTGTCTGTAGCGGCTTAATACAGTGTATGTTTAATCTGGACTAGGTCCCAGGGTTTTTATGCATTTTCGGTTTCCCCGTTAACAAAATTCTGGTGTCTGTATTATTTCTTTTCCGCATTATATTTTGTTATATAATTGAAATAATACAAGTTGTGCGTTGTTCAATCAATTAAAATATCCGACATTTTGGTTGTTGATTTAAATTGATTGACACTTTGATATTGGTTTTTGGTACCATCCAAGTTATCTCCTTGAATTTGATAAAAACTCGCAGATTAATGTTTGCTTGACTATAGATCGAATCAAGTGATATTAAGATAATAACTCCTTGAGATATTTTCTATTGATTGAGTCTAACTGTCTAGTTGATTCTCTAGAAAGTAACTCGGAGTTTGTCCATACAGATTGCTAATCGAAATATTGGGTGTGGTTGTTAAACCCCCACTTTTTCAGTGGGAATACAGACGGAACTAGGTGAACTATAGATTTAGTGTCTTGGTCTCAACTATATGAAGTTAGGTGTAATTTTTTGTAGCGGCTTAATCCTGAGAGTATTCAACTCTGGACAAGGTCGTGGGGTTTTTATGCATTTATGGTTTCCTCATTGACAAAATCTTGCTGTGTCATTTACTTTATATTTCCGCATTATAATTATTTTATTATAATTAAATTAAATCACACAAACATTAATTCCTATTTACTTGATAAGAAATCCTATTGTGTTTGGTTAAGTCCGAACCTGTGTATCAAGTCAACATACTTCGTTGTTGTATTGTATCGATCTCGTATCCATAGACGATCACACGAAGTGTGAACCGATTAGTTGTATTGTCTCGACTCAGTCCATAGACAATCACTTTTTGAGAAAGGACTTATAAGTAGGAAAAGTTTTAGCTTGAGGTATATTTGGGTACCCTCGCCTTTTCAACAAGCAAATTTCAATATCAATCCAAGGGAGTGAAATTGTTTCTCTATTGTTTAATGAATACTTGGAAACCATATTGTTGGACTACTATATATATACAGAAAGTATAAAGCTGCAAACACGGAGAGAATGTTTATAGAGAGCCAGGACAGTGAGACTCGAAGAAATTATATCAACTTCGAGATTATGAGTTCAACAACATTCGTAAGTGTGTTTCTGCCTATTTATTTGATAAAATAAACCGTTTGCTTGCAGTTTATATGATTTAGAAAAAAACATGGCTATGAAGGTTATTTGATTTTTTATCTATTTCAATTGTATAATCCAACCTGCATAGAATGAACTGCTTATCTAGTTCATTTCTCTTTTTGTTTTTCAGACATTTTTTTCGCATCACAATGAACTGAAGAGAACGGAAGAAGTTGATCAGTTTATAAGAGGCATGCATGACAGAACCGAAAAGATGATCATTCCTATGAATACTAACCCACACAGTGGTAATGCGAAATCAAAAAGGCCTCTAGGTGAACACTGTCATTTGCTGGTTTTTGACGTTGGAAACTACACATGGGAGCATTACATACAACTCCATCAAAAGGGGAGAGGTTGGTAAGCAATGCAAGACTGACGAAAACAGAATGGATGGTTACTGCATGAAACACATCAAATTGTGGCTACAATCTCATGGAAGGGAAAGATACACCAACATTGTATTTGAAATATGCCAGGACTACTAGATCAAGGAAGATTACCAGATTGCCTGTTGTACACCTTCTATTTGATCATGAGAAGTGTCAAGCCAACCACAAACAAGTCGCAGAGTCTGAAGAAGAAAGCTGACATGGTAGAGAAGATGCAACAAAGAAGAGTTGGAATGGCCTACAAACTTCTTACTGCATCAGGAGATGAGGAGAGCTGGGGTAAATTTTCCAACTCAGAATTCCTTAGCAATTGCATACTTGATAACGGTGGAACAGATTAAGCAGAAAATCTCTTTTAACTATAGTATTTTGGACAATAGATTAATTCTTACTGAAACAAAAAACTCTTATATATAATATCACCTGAATTAGCTTCTAATGTAATTGATACTCTAGAATGTTTTATATTCTCATCTATAATATTTTGGATAGTAGATAATATCAATGTTCTGTCTTATGTCATGTCTCACTGTATAATGCCTTGTCTTACTTCTAATGGATACCCGTTCATTCCAGTAATGAAGTACATTCCAGAAATGAAGTGGGTCCATTCTAATACTTTATGCCTTGTCTTATTGTCTCATGGATACTTGTTCATTCCAGTAATGAAGTTCTTCCAGAAATGAAGTGGGTTCATTCCAATACTTCTAAAAAAAAAATGAACTTCAATCCAAAAATGAACTCCATTTAATAACATTTAAAATAAGAAATGAACTTCTTATCGATACTTGTTCATTCCAATAATGAAGTTCACTCCAGAAATGAAGTCGGTTCATTCCAGTACTCATAGGAAAAAATGGAGTTCATTCCAAAAATGAAGTTCACTCCACTAAATGAACTCATATAATAGCGGTCCATTCTGAACAATGAAGTACATATCAAAAAAAAAGAAATATCAGTTCTACAAAAAATTAAGTTTATATCCCAGAACAAAAAAAAAACTAAAAAACACCAGTTAATATCAAACCTAACACCAGAAACTAATAAAAAGTTCAAGCATACTACTCCAGCATTAATACATGACAAGTAAATTTGTTGTGATTCCCAATCTTATTTCAATTAGATCACATCATAGGCCTCCCCTACTTCTCATAAGCATTGCGAATACGCTTCTTTGGTGGTTTTCCTGAAGCTGCCTTGGAATACCAGGTAGAACTATGTCTTCAGGTTCATACACATCATGCCTATCGAAGTTAGGAAATGGTCGAATTGCAAGAGCATATGTATTACGAAAATGATTTGAACCAAAATAAGGATGAATATACTTCAAAATCTCAGCACCCTTCATAGTAATAGCAGCAGTGGCATGAGCGCAAGGAAAACCAAATAATTTCCATCTTTGACAAGTACAAGTCATTTTCATAAGATCAACAACATGAGAACTGGGAGAATACACCTCATATATATCGTTACCTGACTCGGTAACATTCCATGGGTGACCTATGTCAACATGTTCCTTGAGTATAGCTTTGTAGATGGGAGTCAAACTATCTAGAAAAGTTCTACCAAGCTCGCGCTTTACTGAACTCATCCTCATAATATTTATCCTGAGCTCATAAATAAGAAAATCTGGTGAAAAATTACTTTCACGATGAATCCAGTTATTGAAAGATTCTGTAATACTTGGTGAGTGTGTCCCATACCTACATCATTCGAAGAAAGCATTTGCCCAGTGCTTCGGATCAATATTTCTCAGGTACTTGGCAACCCAAACACATCCAATAATACACATCTCATTCAAAGCAGACTCATATTTAGCAACGCTGTAACAATATGCAACTTTATTGTAGGTACTGAATATCACAAGGCATTAGCTTACGAAAATCGTGACAAATATAAGAGGAAAGAACTACAAAACAATACGAAGATAGAGGAAACACGGGGAAGTATGAAGATTTGCGAAGATAGAATAATCTTGCGAAGATGAATTGCGATACTTCACAATTCATATACAGCTGTACAAATTTCACTATAAATAGGAGTTCAAATATAAAATTCAGGAGGTTCTTTTAGTGAGTGTTAGAAAATATCTTAGGAAAGAGAATAGAGAAAGTTATAACTATTCTAGTTCCATTTAGATACTTTTATGTAATCAATTGAGAGAATTAATAAGAAAGTTGTCATTCATCATCAAGAACTTCTTAAGTTTTATCAATTCTATTGAGGGTGTAGTTGTAGGTAATTCTGCAACTACATAATTGGCGTTAGAAATAGGGATTTGAAGAATTCCTGTATCAGAGAAATGGCAAGAAGAAGAAATATATCAGAACCATTAACTGCAGTAAGAAGAAGTGTAAGACTCGCAGGAGGAGAAGCAAATATAACAGGAGAACCTAGTAGGAGAGGGAGTAATCGAAGAAATCAAGCTCAACAAACAATAGATCATGATCGAGTGAGTATACACACTTGGAGAACTGATACACCAACAGAAGAATATAGAGAACCACAAATTAGAGAAAATGGGAGGTTGATGGGAGGAACAATTCTTGAAAGAGAAAGGGAGATGTTAGAATCATTGAGACAAGGAATTCAAGAAGAACGAAGGTTTGAAGCTGAAGAACGTGCTAATCTAACAAGACAGAATCAAGAATTGAGGATGGAGAATGAGATATTACAAAGGAGGAAATCTCAAAGTGTTGCAAGATCAAATTCCAGACCAGAGAGAGAAGGGCAAAATTCACCAACAATCAATTATGAAAGTACTATGCAAGGACAATCACAGACTCAAGTTGAAAGAAATCAAGAGAATCGCTTCATTTTAATACCAAACCATGAAAAAAACATGGAGAATTTACGAACTAGGCCAAATCCTAGAGAAAACAATCAGAATGGTGAAGAAAATCAAGAAGAAGATTCATCTGAGAGACAACAAGCAGTACATCAGAACAATTACGAGAGTGGAGTAAGAAGACGTGAAGAGGCTCGTAACAATCAAAATGTTGAGTATGAAAGAATTCAGAGAAGAATTGGAAATCAACGAACAGAAACATCGAGGAATGAACCAAATTTTCGAACTAAAATACAGGCAAATCAAGAAGAAATAAATCACAGAAGAAGGAGAAATGAAGAAGAAGAAATTCCCGATATTCTCATAAGAAGGATGAGAAGAATAGAAAGGGAAGAACAAGAATTTCAAGATGCTCTGCAACAAAACAATTGTGATAATTTAGAAAGAAGATATTTGAAAAATTGTGCAAATGAAAACATTAATGAAGAATATGATAGAATGCGAAGGATCGCAAGAGAAGAGACGAAAGAACGTAGAAGAAGAGAGGCTGCGTTAAAGAGGCCAATGGATGAGAATTCTGAAGCAAATGCACGGATTTTTCGAGAATTAGCGGAAATGAGAGGGATGATAAACAATAGAAGAGGAGGAGATATAAGGCAATTAGATGAAGCAATAGAAGAAGATGTGAGGACTCCATTTGCTATAGAAGTACAATTGGGAGGGATTCCACCAAAATGAAATTTGCCTACACTTACCAGTATCTTTGATGGGACTTCATGTGCTATTCAGCACATTAAAGCATACATAAGATGCATGTTACAATGGGAGAACCATGATGCTGTATTATGCAAGTATTTCGCATCAAGCTTAACAGGGGAAGCTCTAAAGTGGTTCGAAGGACTTCCTAAGAACACGATTACGTTATTTAATCATTTACAAGCAACTTTCCTTGGAGCATATATCACAAATCATTCATCACGTCTTGGTATTGAAGATGTGTTTGGTTTAAAACAAAGAATTGGTGAAAGTTTGAAGCATTTGGTAATAAGATGGAAGAGTATGTGCAGTGATATGGCAGGGCGCGTGGATGAGAGATACTTGATTCTGTCTTTAATAAATGCGATGTTCGCAACTGTATGTTCAAATCTTCAGAAGAAAGAATTCCATAATGATGACAGAGTTACGAGAATTGCAAGAAGAGTACATTACACTAGAGGAAAAGAAAAACAATATGGAGTCATATCCAGTAGCAAACACTAACAATCAAGATGCATGAGCAAATTTACTTCCCAAAATAATCAACGTCGTAGCAGGTACTTCGCAAACATCCTCGCAAACTTCTTCGCAAATTTCTTAAGAGAAGAAAATCAATAATAGCCAGCCAAAAATAGTAGCAATGGGTAGCAAAGATCAAGAAGAGTATGATAGAGAAAGGAATTTCTATAATCGAGGAGGAAATAACCAGATCCCAAGATTAGATCAACAGCAAGAAAATTATGGGGGACAAAGGCAAAATTATTTTGGACAAGGAAATCAGAGACAAAATTATAACAATGGTCAAGGAAGTCAAAGAATGATAAGGGAAGAAATAAAATTGCCACCTTTGAATACAAGTGTAGAGAAGATATGGTAGGCAATTATTCTGATAGAACATATACCAACTCCATGGAATATGGGAAAGGAACCACCAATGGGTCCAAGAAGTCATGAATTTTGTTCATATCATCATTTTCATGGACATTCTACAAATAACTGCAATAATATCAAGAGGATAATCTTGCGAATGATTGATCAAGGATAATTGAATCACTTTTTACTTAAGCAAAGACAGTCGCAACAATTACCACAGGCTCCAGTCATAACTCGCAGGGAGAACACAACACAAGAAAAGGGAGAAGAAACCCTACATATAGAAGTGGGATCAAAAGCAAGGAATGTTTTCTGTAATTCTATTGTTCACTCATATAAAACCATAGAGGATTTTCATGATAATATGTTAAGAAGCGTATATGCGAGGGATGGTGAAGGAAAGGAAGTAATGAACATCACAAAAATTTCACGACTTGAAGATTGGCAGAAACGTGAAATTTCTTTTGAATCCACTGAAATTCCAGAAGGTTGTGAAGCACATGATAATCCATTGGTAGTAAGATTAGCAATTTGTATGAATATGGAAGAAATCGAAGATGATATGGAGGAAGAATCAATTGATCTTAACAGAATTTTGATTGATACGGGAAGTTCTGTCAATATCCTATTCTATTCTGCTTACAAAACTATGGGGGGAAAGGCACAGATTTAATACCTTCTACTTACAGGATTTATGGTTTTAATGGAACTGCTAATAAGCCTAAAGGAGAAGTAAGCATGCGAATTCCATTAAGTGGAATGCGAACTGAAATTCTGTTTTGCATTATTGATGTCGAATCACCATATAATGCTTTGATAGGAAGACCCTGGCTCCATGGAATTCTGGGCGTAGCTTCCACTCTACATCAATGCGTAAAATTTCCTCATATGAAGGGTGTTGGAGTTATCAAGGGTGATTGGGCTGAAGGAAAGAAATGTTACGATACAGAGGTAGAAGTTTGCGAAGGAAAAATTATTGAGAAAGAAAATTGGAGAAAAAGAGCAAAGGCTGTGAAAAGAAGTGAAAATTTAATGGCAGAGGATTAATTACAAGATAATAAAGGGTTGTGATTTGCGAAGAAAGAAGAAAGAAAGTAATGAAACAAGTAGGTAATCAATATGTTTGCTCGAGAAGTATAACAAGATATCCATTCAGAAAAAAGAAGTTGAAATGAGGTATGTTACCACACAAAAAAAAATTTATGATAAATTTTACGAATATTGTTTGCTCGCAGGAAATATGCAAAAATTACGAATTTCAAAATTTTTATTGCGATTAACTTTCATTAAAGAAAGACGCAAACATTAACTTGCGAAGAAAAGACCGCAATTTGCGAATAAAAGACCGCAATCTGTGATCAGCTTTCAAAAAAGAAAGAAAGCTGCAGAAATATTACATGTGCAAACCTTTGTGGCATACAACCTAGTTCGCGAAGCAACATTTTGTAAGAGGCAAAGTCCTAAAGTACGTCATTTAAGGGGGTACCTATAAGCATGGCTCAGGGACACCGGAACACCACCAAGGCACCTGAGTACATGGAACTTTATGGGGTACAACCCAATAACGGGGTACCTATCCGGGTTATACACCTTGGATTCTCACCTAATCTTGCGACATTACGCAATATTATGCGGTGTAACATGATTTATGTTGGGCGACTAAGGCATACTGTCTTTCCCAAGAAGTGCAGAAAACGATCAAGGCGTCGAGGTACACGGTTGAGTCAAGAGTGCCGGGTGGGCTTGAAGCACATCTGCCATTTTTGACAAGTCTTGGAAAATGATGCACTTGGCCCAAAGATACCCCATAGGGTGCAACCTCGTAACTATAAGCCCTATAGGCAAAAAGGATAAGAGGTTGCGATCAAAAGCTGGTTGTTTGCAGAACCATATGGGAAGATCTAACCTTGTATGGTCGATGTACGCTTCCTTGAAGGGGCAACCAAGGGGAAGATAAAGGGCAGCACCCTCCATTAGGGAGCTGATATGTGCTATAAGACGCAAATGTCACGAGGCTTCTTGTTTGCAAAAACATAAAGGCTTGTCATATTTGTGCAAAAAATGAATTTCTGCGAGCATTCTAAAAAAAAAACATACAAAGAGAACTCGCAGAACATAATAAAGAAGTTAAGATGAGATCAATGGGTTATTACATGAAAGTGTAAAAACGTCCTGCGATTTCATCGCAAGACGATAATGTCACGAGGTTGTATATTCGCAAGAATGTTCAAACTTGTCATATTATCGCAAATACAAAAATATTATCACAAAAGAGGTGGCAAAATAAGACCTTTACTTAGGAAGGCATGATAAGACCACATCAATTAATGAAAATTATTCCATAAATATCATTGAAGAATTTTTACAAGAATATATATCATGAAGTTCTGACAAAGAAGACAGCTCCGTCAATATCATTGAAGAATTTTTACAAGAATATATATCATGAAGTCCTAACAAAGAAGACAGCACCATTGAAGAATTTTCACGAAGATATAACAAAGAAGACAGCCCCATTGAAGTATTCAAGATGCGATTTTGATCGCAATCAAAAACAGATAGTTCGTATTCATTAAATTTTACGAGAATTACATACTTATTATACTTCTCCATATATTATTTCTCCACAACTTGAATACTTCTTATAATTCTTCAAGAACGTCTCATATTTATTATACTTCTTCGATGGATATTTCACATTTATCAGATTTTGCGAAGATTAAATACTTCCTATACTCAGTCATACATTGAAGAATTCTTCACAGATTAAATACTTCTTATACTTCTTCAAAGATATTTTATACTTCTTAAGGATATTTCATGCTTAGTATTTCTTAGGATATTTCATACCTCGTATTTTTATATTTCAAAGGGAGGATTTCTTAATCGCAACAAGTTGAATCTTCGCAAATTAAAATTGAGGCAGATATTCTAATACTTCCAGCGATATTTGATCATCTGAAGAGCAATAATAGGGGTAAAGGGAATACTAAGCTAGGTCTTTAAGATATATTATTTCTCTCCACATGATCAAGTTATGCGAATAAAGGAAACACGCAATCAAAAAAAAATCAATTCATCATCGCAAAATTAAGATATTAATACGAGTTAAGCTTCAAAAAGAAATTGTTGGGTGATCAAAAGTGCAAGAAAGAAGAAAATGTTGTACTTAAACAGACAATATGAAAATAACTAGAACAGATATACAAAAAAGAATGAAGCTATTCTTCGGGGGATTTATTCTCATCAAAATGATCTTCTTTTTCTTCTTCTGAGAGATCATCTTCAACTTCACTATTAGAGATTTCCAGATATGGGGTTTCCTCAGGAATTTCTTAAGAAAGGAGCGTATGGTACTTCTTGAGAGGAATTTGATTGTCTTCACAAATTTTGCGAGTCATCTTAGCTCGAAAACGCTTGACATATAAACTATGGTTATGCTGGGTAATTAGAAGTTGAGATCTTAAATCAGAAATCTTCTTGTTACGACTGGTAAGAGTAGTTTCCAGATCATCATTCATCTTCGCATAATTTTCTGCAGTAAGAAAAGAAGTTAAGAAATTGGTTAGCAAGTTACGAAAGAAAAGTAATCAAAATACTTACCATTACGAAGAATTTACCTTTTAATTGCTCCTTATCATTACGGAGAGAAGAGTTTTCAAGCTTTAGTTGATTATTCTCCTCAAAAAGAGAAGAAATATCAGCTACAATGCTCGCAGATTGTGGGTTATCTTCGTGACGGGATGTTAATTCTGCATTATCAATACTTAAATCCTCTATTTTCTGACGAAGTTTTGAATTTTCAATCTCCAACTTCTTACAACGGTTTAAAGTTTTCTTCTCAGCAATGGAATGACGTCTTTCCCAATCAGAAGCAGCTGCGCAACTGACTCTTCCAACCTGAACAGATAAAAAGGGTTAGGAATTAATGAAATAAGGGAAACAAACAAGGAATAGAAAGGAAACTTACCATACTCCCTAAACATATAATGAAGCAGGAGAGACGAATCTTGAAATTCCTTTGAGAGAATTGTTATTGAGTACAGTAGGAACTTTGCAAGCCTTCGCAATAAGTTTGCGAGCATTCGCAGTAGGAGAATTTCCTAACCCACGAGAAGAATGGAGAAAAGCCTCAGATACACGAATCATTGCTGAAGCAAACGTTTTCGGGTTACTATAATCTTCATCTTCACCTTCATTAGCATCATCATCATCATCATTATCTCCTTTATCAGAAAAGGTATCAGAATTAGAGTCAAAGTCCTTCTCAGGAAATTTATCATCTTCATCAACTTGATCTTCCTCAACATTCTCATTAGAAGAGATTACATGGGAATAAGACTTGGTTGAGAACTTCTTATGTTTCTTCCTCTCATAAGTAACATATTCAAGTTTTCTTTTTCCTTTATGAAGAGCATCATCTTGACTACCAGAAGTTTGGGTATCCTTCGCAGAGCGAAGTGTCTTTTGTCTCGCAGTTAATCTTTTGGAAGAAGTGGAACTCTTATTCTCACTCGCAACAACTTCAGGAAGATCAGAAAGAACCTTCAAATTCAAATAAGGATAAGAAACAGAGGCAACAATATATTGTTTAAAAAGCATAAAAGAATGTTTCTTACCTCATTTGAAAATAAATAGAAGAGTAACAAGAAGATAAGGAGATAGAGGTACATACATTTTTAAAAACCCAAGGTTGATAATTGCGGTCACGAAGGTTCGCAGGAAGATCTACTATCCCAGAAATATAAGGACCCGATAATGCTAAAGGGTAGTTATACCAATCTTCATCATTAGAACGACGAGGTGTTTTATTATTTCCCAAGGCATAATCAATGTCGTGCATGAGGAGGTCATCTGCTGAGATATTAGCTTTACGATGAAGACGAACACCCCAACGTTTATCTTCTTTCCTCACAGGAATTAATGTGTAATTTTTAAAGAAACCCTCAACTGTATAGTCAGCAGCGATAATTTCCACATCTCGAAATCCAGATTTCCTAAGATCAACTGAGTACAAAGATCTTCCAGTAGCAGCACGAGTTGCGAATTCAACCAGAATGCAAATGCAATCACCAGTCAATTGATAAATGGCACATGAAAAATTGGGGTGGGAGATAATTTCATAGAATAAAGGAAGATTAACATCATAAAGAGGAAGAGGAAGACCTGCGAGGATTTGACCTCGTGAAACTAAAACTTTCTGATCATCCCAAATATAATTGGTAAAGAGCTTCACACAGAGAGAAGATTTATTGTCATAACCATCAATTTCAGAAAGAATGAGGTCCCTATCAGCAAGCTCTGCGTTAATTTGTTCAATAGTTTTCTTCTTTGGAGCCATTGGATTTAAGATAGAAAATAGGAAAGAAAAGAGATGAAAGAGATAACAAATCGTAGTAGCAGAAAAAGAGAATAAATTGTAGAGGCAGAAGAGATAAGGAAGACGAATAGGATAAGAGAATAAAAAGAAAAACAAAGGGTAATATTTATAAAGAAGAGAGAATTCGATGAAGATAGAAACTCATCAATGTGATTAAACGTGAACGGTTGAAAAGAACGGTTACGAAGAAACGTGTCAAAAATATAATGGAAAAGAAAAAATACGTGTTGCGAATTTAACAGGTGGTGATAACTATAATAAATGAATGAGAATAGAGGTCCTCGTGACACTCCTTCTTCGTAGAATTGACATGAGAAGAGGCAAGATGTAGGTATTGAATATCACAATGCATTAGCTTACGAACATCGTGACAAATATAAGAGGAAAGAACTACAAAACAATACGAAGATAGAGGAAACACGGGGAAGTATGAAGATTTGCGAAGATAGAATAATCTTGCGAAGATGAATTGCGATACTTCGCAATTCATATATAGCTGTACAAATTTCACTATAAATAGGAGTTCAAATATAAAATTCAGGAGGTTCTTTTAGTGAGTGTTAGAAAATATCTTAGGAAAGAGAATAGAGAAAGTTGTAACTATTCTAGTTCCATTTAGATACTTTTATGTAATCAATTGAGAGAATTAATAAGAAAGTTGTCATTCATCATCAAGAACTTCTTAAGTTTTATCAATTCTACTGAGGGTGTAGTTGTAGGTAATTCTGCAACTACATTTATGAAACAAATCCAATACTTGTTTATACTTATCATGTCCTTTCTTGATAGGGAAGTTATTCTTCAAATGATAAAAATAGTAACTATGATAAGAGTTAGGAAAATACTTGGGAATACTTTGCTTCAGCCCTTCATGACGATTAGTGATAAAGGTGATAGGACGAGAGTCGACACAATATTGCAAGTTTTCCATGAACCACTCCCAACCTTCCATGTCTTCTGAAGGAACTAAAGCAAACGCGAAAGGAAAAAAACCTACAGAATGAAAAGAGCTAAAAACTATCGGTTCATTGAGAATACAATTATTTATCCAGACTTCATTCCAAAAATGAAGTCCATTCTACAACACGAACCGTAGAATCAATATCTAAAACTTTTCTAGACTTCATTCCAAAAATGAAGTCCATTCTACAACACGAACCGTAGAATCTATATCTACAACTTTTCTAGACTTCATTCCAAAAATGAAATCCATTCTATAACATGAACTGTAGAACCTATATCTACAACTTTTCTAGACTTTATTCCAAAAATGAAGTCCATTCTATATAATGAACTGTAGAAAACTAATCAAAGTAGAAACTAATCAAAAAGAAAATAGTTAGCTATCACAATAAAGCATACCTTGGTTCTCATTCATGCCTATGGTAGCCATCAACGTTCCCTGAATCTCCCAGTAATAAATATTGCATCGCAATAAAGCATAGGCGAATATACTGGTATCCTTGGATACAAGAAGCAAAACAAATGAAAGCCTCTCAAAACGTTTAGTCTCCTCACTAAATTCCAACTTAACATAGATGCCAGAATTGGTAGCCTTTATTGCTTCAACATACCAAACCAGATCTGTAAAACTTTTTACATCATCAGTCATCACTGATAAGTGCCTAAAATACATCATTTGAGTATCAATTTCATATGTTATTCTTAGCAATTTCTCTTATAAATTATGTAAATTACGCTTTGTTTCCATTTTACGGGTTTTTTGGAATCATGCGGCGTGAAAGGAGGAAAACGGCTCAAAGTGTAGCAGGGATACAGTACACTGAAAATATAGAGTACCGGAGCATCTAGAAATTCTGATCGGGGCTGCCAGATAGAGCCTCCATTTATACCAGCTGAAGGAAGACATACAGTCGCTCAGGGCCACTTACTTCTTTACTGACTAAACCACAGAACTGGGTATAGACTTGTAGTATTTTATAGCAGCTGCATCACTGCCTCACGACAAGTTCGGGTCTTTCACCTTGTTCACTGTCGAGAGTTGTTCAAGTTTTTTAGCTATATCCCGGTGACAAGTATACAAAGGCAAGAAACACATGGAGAAGTACTGAGTTAAGAGAGGTTCGAGTTGATTCCTAGAATAAACAGAAGAAACCAAATATTCTGCCATTGATTCATGGGTACATATGACGAGTTTGAGAAGAAATCGAAGACAGGTTTCAGCTGAACTGGAAGTTTGCAGTAAAAGAAAAGAGAAAAGTTCGAGAATTTGTGCTGTTGTGGGTGAAATTCAATCCAAGAGTCAGGGAATAAATTGATGTTCCTTCCATTGAAATAGATGATCAACAAAAAGATTAAAGAACAGACATTGAGTTATGATATGATGAATGATTATCAATGTGTGTGTTGAAGGTGAATCCTTGCAGGGAAGGATCTGATTTGTGATAGACATTTACAGCAAATTCATCTCCCTAATCCACAACTTTCAGGCACATAATGTGTTCGATAGAAGTCACAAATATTAACACACCTCTTGTTTGTTTGTCTTCCCAACTTGGTTAGACTAAGAATTATATTCACATATATATATATATATATGTAATTACATTACTTGATTTACAACGATATAAAATATAAAATAAATAAAGGAGAATTAATAGAAAATAAAAAGAATAATTACTACTCCTAATTTATATGAGACTTGCTAAGTATAAAATATATTGCATCATCTTCAATATCTTCCAATCTTGGTGTGAATATCTTCAATAGTATGATCTTTATGTATGCAAATATTCTTGATATGTGTGGGCCCATATATACATATCTAATAATATTTAATACCCCCTCAAGTTGGAGGTGGAGGAGAAATATCTAGAACACCCAACTTGCGAGTATATAATTCGGCACCTAGAGGTTTGGTAAAAATATCAACGATTTGATCGGCTGATTTTATATAACGTGGAGTAATGAGATTACTCTGAATCTTCTCACGAACGAAATGACAATCAATTTCGATATGCTTGGTTCGTTCATGGAAGACGGGATTTTTAGCGATATGAATTGCTGTTTGACTATCACAATAAAGTGTGAAAGGTTCTGAAATAAGAATATGAAGGTCCTGGAAAATATATTTTAACCACTGTAATTCAGCAGTTAAATTGGCCATGGCCCTATATTCGGCTTTGGCAGAAGATCGAGAAACAGTTGGTTGTTTCTTAGATTTCCATGAAATGGGGCTATCTCCCAACATGGTGAAGTAACCCGTTGTTGAGCGATGAGTGGTTGGACAACCAGCCCAGTCCGAGTCGGTATAACCCCGTAAATGAAGAGAACTTTTAGCGGACAAAAGAATTCCATGTCAAATGGTTCCCTTTAGATAACGCAAAACACGTAAAGCTGCATCATAATGAGTAGTTCTAGGATTTTGCATAAATTGACTTAAATTATTCACTACATAGGTGATGTCTGGACAAGTAACATTAAGATATAATAGTCAACCAATAAGTCTACGATATGGTATAGGGTCAGACAAAGGTTCACCATCTGTAGGTTTTAGGCGAAGATTTTTCTCCATGGGAAAAGAAACTACTTTGGATGTGGTTAACCCCATATCATTTAAAAGATCATGAATGTATTTTATTTGACAAAAAAATATACCTTGATCTGAACGGGAAACTTCAATCCCTAGAAAGTACTGCAAGCGTCCCAGATTTTTAAGCGAAAACCGCTTTTCTAGAGACACTTTGAATTTTGATATAGAGGTTTCATCATTACCTGTAATGATAATATCATCTACATATACTAAAACATATATATATGTAGATCCGCGATTATAGGTAAAGAGTGAATAATCTGATTTAGATTGTTGAAAACCTTCAGCAATAAGTGCAGATGAAATTTTAGCAAACCATTGTCGGGATGCTTGTTTCAAACCATATATAGATTTGTTTAAGCGACATACTTGCGTGCCATTTGAACTTTCAAATCCTGGTGGAAGTTTCATATATACCTCTTCTTCCAAATCTCCTTGAAGAAAAACATTATTTACATCAAGTTGATGTAAGTTCCATCCATGAATTGCAGCCAAAGAAATTAAAACTCTTACAGTTACTAATTTTGCAACATGTGCAAAGGTTTCATGAAAATCGATACCTTCCACTTGTGTATAACCTTTGGAGACTAATCGAGATTTATATCTTTCGATAGAGCCATCTGGATTATATTTTATTTTGTATACCCATTTACAAATAATCTCTATTTTCCCTTTAGGTAAGGATTGCTTTTTCCAGGTATTATTTTGTTTATGAGCATGTACCTCCTTGAACATCGCATCTCTCCATACTGGAATTTTGATGGCTTGGCGATAATTAGTGGGTACGTCAGTGACGAGAACTTTTGTGAGAAATGTCTTATGTTGTTCAGACATTTTATTATAAGAAAGGAAATGATTAAGAGGATATTTTGGACCCTCTAAAATAGGATTTTCCATCACTTTGCATATATAATCTTTTAGATATATTAGAGGATTATGATCCCTAATAGGACGTGATGAGATTATCTCATTGATTTGGGATCCAGTTAGCGTGGATTCATTTGAAGGTGACAATCCAGGAGATGTCACTGTGGAAGAATGTGACTCATTTATGGATGGAGGAGTTGTACACTGAGTGTCTTCGGTCGACGAAGCATGTGTATATGTGCATTCTTGTGACGAGGAAGATAAATTTCCTAGCGAATGAAAAGGACTAATATTCGTACTTCGTGGAGAAGTAGAAATTATGACGTTTTTATCCGATTCATGATCATTACCATTTTCTAACTCTTCTAAATACTGGTCAGGATCATTGAATTGGTTTGATTCTGGCGATGGTGAAATCGCATTGCCATATGGAAATGTTCGTTCATGAAATATGACATCTCTTGAAGTATAGATTTTCTTTGTTTCTAAATCAAATATCTTATAACCTTTTTGATTGTATGGATACCCAATAAAAATTCTTTGTTTTGCTCGAGTATCAAATTTATGAGAAGGACTTGGGTTTCGAGCAAAACATAAACAACCAAATACTCTAAGATGTGAATAATTTGGCGATGATCCGAAAAGAACTTCATGTGGAGATATGTAATTGAGTACTGGTGTGGGCATCTTATTGATCAAATACCCTGAGACCATAATACATTCTCCCCAGAATTCTAATGGTAAACCTGCTTGAAAACGCAGTGATCTTGCTACATTGACGGTGTTTGCGTTCTACAACACTATTTTGTTGTGGAGTGTATACACAACTCCATTGATGTAAAACTCCATTTTGGAGAAACCATTGTTATAAGTCCTTTGTCAGGAATTTGGTTCCATTATCGGAACAAATTTTTTGAATCTGGGGAATATAGATTTTACCAGATCCGTACGAGATAGTGCCAATTTTTGGTTTATACTGATTTATCACAAAATTAAAAAATAATATAAATATTTTTTTATTTCATATTTTGAATTCATCAAGAATACCCAAGTGCAACGTGTATAATCATCAAGTATGGTAATAAAATATCGTGCACCATTTAAAGATGGAACCGAAAACGGTCCCCATAAATCACAATGAATTAACTCAAAAGGAGATTTACTAGAAATACTACTTTTATTGAAATGTAATCTTGATTGTTTTGCCATATGACAAATCTCACACTTGTGAGTGCAACTAGAATTAATATAATTAAAATTACTACTCAAAAATTTAAGACGTTCCAAGGATGGATGCCCTAAACGCCAATGCCATAAATCAAATGACTCATTATTTCTAACTGAATTTATCGAACTTTGTTGAAGATAATAAAGACCTCCTACTTGATTAGCTAGACCAATCTGCATCTTCCTTGTATGGTCCTGAAAAGTACACAAGTTATAAGAAAAATTCGCAGAACAACCAAGTGATATGGTGAGTTGACTAATAGATAATAAATTGAATTTAAAATCAGGTATGTGATAAACATCTTCTATTTTGAGAAGAGGTGAAAATATAATTGTCCCTATGTGTTTCACACGGGTTCTAGATCCATCAGGCAATTGAACAAAGAGATTTTTAGGTGCTGATTTGTAAGATGAAAACATTGATAGTAAATAAAAACAATGATTTGATGCACCACTATCAACTATCCAACTTGAGTTAGATATGCTCAAAACTCTACCTGCTATATTTAGATCTACTAATGAAAAATAAGAATCAAAATTAGATGTAGTTCGAATTTTACCTGCAATATTTGCTGATGAAACAACAGAAGAATCACCACCTTTGGAAGCCATAAAAGCTTTGAACTCCATGTACTCTTGATAGTCATCAGTTGTGAACGACTCTTTTGTTGACGAAGATTCTTTCTCGTTCCTTGATGTGGCAAGCATTGTCCCTTGTCTTTCTTTGGGCTTTGGAACATGATTCGGTGGATAACCATTTAGCTTCCAACATTTTTCTCGAGAATGACCAATCATATTACAATGGTCACAAAAAGGTCTAGGTTTCTTGTTCGCTGGACCTTTTGAATACTTTGATTCACTTCTTTGGTTAAAAAGTGTTGCACTCTCAACTTGAACATTGGAGAATGTAGAAATATGTAACTGTTTTTCTTCCTGACGAACAAGGTTGTAAACCTTATTAATTGATGGAATATGATCCATCAACAAAACTGAACTTCTTACATTCGAAAATCTGTCATCAATACCTTGCAAAAATTCCATCACCTTATCTCTGTTGCGGTGTTCAGCAATTTCTTTTCCTGCTGCACAAATACATGGAGTAGTTCCCATGGAAGTTGCATCCAGCTCCTCCCATAATGCTTTCATCTTTGTGAAAAACATTGATACAGACATCCCATCAATTTTTAGAGTTGAAATTGCAAGTTTTAACTCAAAAAATTTGGGAGCATTCGATTGATAAAAATGATCACGAAGTTCATTCCAGAGTTGATATGCCGAATCGCAATACATAAAACTAGATTTTATATCTTGTTCTATTGAGTTGGTGATCCACATCTTAACAAGATTAGTGGATATTTTCCACCTAGCATACAGAGTTGCATCCTTAGGTTCCTCAATTGTCCCATTCACAAAACTCATCTTGTCTTTGGCGGAAAGAGCCATGGTGATCCCACGTGCCCAAATTCCATAATTGTCGCCATTCAAGAGAGGAGTGAACAAAACAAGACTGGTATTATCCGAATGGTGAATCGCATAAGGATCATTAATCGCCACTTTTGATGTGGGTTCGATTGGAGTTTCAGAATCATCTTATTTTTTGGTTAGAGAAGAAGGAGGAGTCACCATTTCAATTGATCACACAAAAAGTAGAGAAACTTACTTGGATTATGGATCTTTTTCTCACTAGCTCATGTATACCATCACAAATATTAACACACCTCTTGTTTGTTTGTCTTCCCAACTTGGTTAGACTAAGAATTATATTCACATATATATATATATATATATGTAATTACATTACTTGATTTACAAAGATATAAAATATAAAAGAAATAAAGGAGAATTAATAGAAAATAAAAAAAATAATTACTACTCCTAATTTATATGAGACTTGCTAAGTATAAAATATATTGCATCATCTTCAATATCTTCCAATCTTAGTGTGAATATCTTCAATATATTCTGATCTTTATGTATGAAAATCTTCTTGATATGTGTGGGCCCATATATACATATCTAATAACATTTAATAAGAAGGCCTGAACTAGTCTGCTGCCAAGCTTGTCACTCAACCATCTCTCATTTATTACTTGTACAGATAAATCTAGGTCGAAATCTTCTTCCTAATTCAGTCACGTCCCAGTATGTTCAACTTGTGCTACACAAGCTCATGCCATCGGTTACCATAGGTTCAATGGGGGATTGCAAAGGGTTCTGGTGGGTTTTATCTAGGGTCCAAAAGAGGATATGTGGTTGATAACAACACAACACAACACAACACTACAAGTTACAAAAAGAGTTTGAGTTAGGCTTTGCTGTGGCTAACAAAACAGGGAATATACCTGGGTTAGTCTGCATACGAGGGTTATTTGCCAAAGATTAAGACCGCGGGGGTTAAAAGTCGGGGGTTAGAAGTCGAGAGAGAAGAAGTAGGAGACTGGGTCCTTACATACCCAATTACCAGTGCTCGCAACCCTAACTTCAGCGAGCTTTTGCCCACTGAAAACCACCAGTTCCTTCCATCATCCATCATCCCCACCTGCATAACCTTCACCACCTGCATTACCATCCTCCATCAGCATCATCTATTGTACTGCATACATCACCTGCACGTATCCACCACAGCCATCTCCATCATCGCCAGTTTGCACCCGTGTTTTGCATCTCCACCAGTGCATACCATCTCACCTGCACCTCATATGCATACATCCATCATCACTAGCAGATGCAGTTCATACCATTAGTCGCAACCATCTCCAGCATTAGGCCTTCCACAACATATAGTCACCACTCTACAGCACCAAGGCAGTAGACTAACAAGCAACTATCAACAGCAGCGACTCTTTCTCAAGCTAAACCACAAGTTCTCCTCGCTGCAAAGACTATCATTCCATATCACCAGTCCATACACTCCGCAGTTGCAGTCCACCACCATCGCGTTCACCACAGATGGGTTCCTGTATTGGTTTGCTTGTTGTTCAAAAGTTTCTCTTGTCTTTTGTTTCTCTGTCATGAACTCCAGTAGCTAATTGCATCTTGATTAGGGACGATTTCGAACGTCCAAACATGAATTCGAATTGATATTAAATGCCGTCTTATTGTAATTATCTTATTATTGTTCATTCTCTACGGTACCCATAATATTTATGAGTTGTTTCTCAATCGTTTAAGTTGCAAATTGAAGGGTTGATTGATAACTCTATTGCTAGTTTTGGTTCTCTTCGACCCGTAATTGTTTAGAAGTTCTAAACACAAGTAGCAATATATGAGTATTGATGATGGGATTTTGTTTAGTATTCGTATGTATTGAATGACACCATTAGGTAATTCATGCATTTGATTTTATCTCATAAAACTTAGAGCATTTGTTTAAGTCACACCTAGAGAGCGTACTTCTAGGAAACTTGACAAGTTGAAGTACGCTCGCAACCCTAACTTCAGCGAGCTTTTGCCCACTGAAAACCACCAGTTCCTTCCATCATCCATCATCCCCACCTGCATAACCCTCACCACCTGCATTACCATCCTCCATCAGCATCATCTATTGTACTGCATACATCACCTGCACGTATCCACCACATCCATCTCCATCATCGCCAGTTTGCACCCGTGTTTTGCATCTCCACCAGTGCATACCATCTCACCTGCACCTCATATGCATACATCCATCATCACTAGCAGATGCAGTTCATACCATTAGTCGCAACCATCTCCAGCATTAGGCCTTCCACAACATATAGTCACCACTCTACAGCACCAAGGCAGTAGACTAACAAGCAACTATCAACAGCAGCGACTCTTTCTCAAGCTAAACCACAAGTTCTCCTCGCTGCCAGCACTATCATTCCATATCACCAGTCCATACACTCCGCAGTTGCAGTCCACCACCATCGCGTTCACCACAGATGGGTTCCTGTATTGGTTTGCTTGTTGTTCAAAAGTTTCTCTTGTCTTTTGTTTCTCTGTCATGAACTCCAGTAGCTAATTGCATCTTGATTAGGGACGATTTCGAACGTCCAAACATGAATTCGAATTGATATTAAATGCCGTCTTATTGTAATTATCTTATTATTGTTCATTCTCTACGGTACCCATAATATTTATGAGTTGTTTCTCAATCGTTTAAGTTGCAAATTGAAGGGTTGATTGATAACTCTATTGCTAGTTTTGGTTCTCTTCGACCCGTAATTGTTTAGAAGTTCTAAACACAAGTAGCAATATATGAGTATTGATGATGGGATTTTGTTTAGTATTCGTATGTATTGAATGACACCATTAGGTAATTCATGCATTTGATTTTATCACTAGGAATAACCTTATCTCATAAAACTTAGAGCATTTGTTTAAGTCACACCTAGAGAGCGTACTTCTAGGAAACTTGACAAGTTGAATTCGGTAGTTGAGCGCTTCCGTGTCCGGTGAAATTAGGAGATAATAGCGGAATAGTTGAGCATAATAATTATTCTAGGGTTGTTAGTATCAAGATATTTTGCAGAAACATAGCTATGTCAGTAAGATTCACGTTTAGTGGCTTAGAAAGAGTCCTTGATCATTCTTATTCTCATATTTGCATTTGTCCATTGTCTTGCATTATTTTTATTCATAAATTGAATTGACAACTTTAGCTCAACTCTCCCTTTGGACGAACCTGCTTATCCGTATACTACTAGTTAGTGTAAGAAGAGTAAGGAATATATTATTTGCGAGTTGGCACCTCGTCAATCACCATATATCTCTACCTGTGATACTTCCTTCCCTTTATAAGCATGATGGTATTTTATGTTAATACCGTAACAACTCTTCACCTGAGCAACCATATCCTTAGGATTTATCGACGGATTTGACTGTATTTGATCCTTGAATAGATGTTTAATCAATTTCTTCTTCACAAGGGGATCCTTTAGCTTATAAGCACCACCACATGTATGATTCCCATTGAATTCCTTGATAGGAAACATAGTTTTAGCGGTATCAATTGGAATAGCGTGCAAATGCCAAGTACAATTTGCATTCCTACCACACTTTTTTGTGAACCTAACTCTATCTTAAGCTTTGCAACTGTATAACCAGACTTGCTGCAATATTTGTTGACAGCTAAGAGCACCTCATTAACACCACCATGAAAAACTTGACCCACGCCTCTAAAAATATCCTCCCAACCATTAGGTTTTAATACCTCATGACCTTTCGTCAGATATTTAATATTTGAAGTCTCAGTGAACCCACTACATGATTCATCGTCACTGAGCGACTACGTGGAAATACCAGATGAAGAGCTAGAAGCACCACCATTAGAAGCCTCCTCCACGAACAAATCAAAATATGACAGTTGGTTTGAACAAGTAACAACAATTGCACCTTGAAGAGAAAAATCACAATTGATGATGGCTTTACTACAACCTTAGCCATGACTAAATATTATGCTCCGAGGAGTCAAGTTTCTCCAATAATCACAAACATATATTTTCATGTCATGAATCATAGTATCTAAAGAAACTTCCAACGGAATACCATCCCCTTTGTAGAACACAACTGCATAACAACTGGCGAGGGCCATACTGAACCTGAAAAATGAACACACAAACAAAATAGTTCATTCTAACAAATGAAGCCTTAACAGTTCATTCTTGACGCCGTAACAAAATAGCTTCTTCCTTGAAAAAAAATAAAGAGTTCATTCTAACAAATGAAGCCTTAACAGAATGACTTCATTCATTGCTCTTAAAATTCAAAAAACAAACTAATCAACAAAATACTTAGCTGATTTATAGAATCACTTCAAATAAAAATAAAATCACAGAAATGATTAATGTGAAAACTTACCAGAAACAAGAAGAATCCAAAATCAACTCCAAAAAAACTCCAAATCTCCGATTATCATATATGTAATTCCCAAAATCAACTCCAAAATCGAATCAATCTTCAAAAAAGCCTCGAATCAATCTTCAAAAAGCCTTGAATCAATCTCCAAAAAGCCTCAAATCAATCTTCAAAGCAAAAAATCTCAGTAAAAATCGAATAAGATCTGTAATTCCAAATCAAACTCTGTAATCAAATTAACTCCGCAATCAAATCAGTCTTCATAAGCAAGTTAATCTGCTATAAATCGAATCAATCTTGGTATCAAAAACAAAATTATTCTACCACAGCAAAAAGATTTCGTAAACCCTAGAAAAAAATTCTGAAGCAAAAAAATCCGCAGGAAAAGAAAAATCGAGGAGAGAGAAAATAAAACTGAAAGTGATTCTTGTTCTTTCCTGGTTATATACGTCAGTGAAATGACCAAATAATAAAAAAATTAGGACCAAACCATAATTTTAGCATGTGCATTGGTATTTTGGTAACACAAAAAAAATACTCCGTGTGGGTAGACAATACCCTAGGACTAAACAATAATTTTTAGGACTAAACTATAATTTATATTTCCAAAAAGGACTAAAGAGACAATTGACTGAGTCAACTGGACTAGACTCTCTCTAATATATTATTCCTAGGACTAATAGGTATTTCCTACCTAAATTAAATCAAGGATAGAGATTGAAATGTTACGTGCACACTCGTTAACGAGTGTGCACAAATTTAATGTTAGATACACTAAATCGTCAGTAAATTATTATGCCCCTTTTCAGAATTTTAGGGATTATCATTAATTATCCATGGATAAATTCTAGTACTCCCTTGTCAGAATTTTACCGATTATCATTAAGTAGCCACATATAAATTGTAGTACTAATTATTGGCTCCTTTTCTTTTGATCGGTAAAATAAATAAATAGTACCCACAAGTTTGGAACTCAGGTTATTGGTATCTTCACCAAATGACTTTACCACTGTATAGAAAAAATGGTTACAGATTTAGAAAAAAACAAAGTTTGTGAGATAGATTATAGAGACAAACACACACCTTATATAAGTGAGAGTTAACAGACACAAAACTAAAAGCAAATAGAGATACAATATGTGTCTATGAAAGAAATATAAAACAACATAACAGATTTGGTGTAATTGTGGTGCAAGTCCACCGCCACCCCCTTTCAAGATGAGTTGTTTGAGATGAGATGAAATACACAAAACATTCAGCCCATTATTGAGCAAAGAGAATCTGGGACCATGTAACCCCTAAGTAAAGGTGTCAGCAATATGATCAATAGTACAAATATAAGAAGCTTCAAAGTCTTAGACTGCACTAATTCCCCGACAAAGGGAAAATCAAGAATCATATGTCTCATCTTGATATGAAACACACAAGATTGAAGTTAAGGAAGGAAGAGGTGGAAAAACAAGAAAGATTTTTAAATCCTATAATAACTGACAAACCCAAACCAAATTTGTAGCAACTTGAGCAAGAGTTTGTATTCATCTTTTGTAGAAGGCCTAGACATTGTTGCTTTCTTCTTAGAAGACTAAAAGATTGGATTATTGCGAAAGAACAAGAAAAATCCAGAGTTATATCTTCTATCATCAACAAACCATGCCTAATATGCATCATTGAAGCCTTGTAATACCTTCAACCCTTTTGCAAAGAACAGACCATGATCCAAAGTACCCTTGAAAAATCTGTGAATTCTCTTAGCTGCAACCATATGAACAATAGTAGGTTGATGCATGAATTGACACACATGATTGACCGAAAAAATGCAGTTCTGGCCTAGTACAAATTACATACTGAAGGGAACCTACTAATGACCTATATTCGGTGAGATTACCTAGAACATCACCATGATGAACACTGAGCTTTTGAGAAGTACAAGTAGGAGTTGAACAAGTCCTACGGCATACTTGGATTGACAAATGAACAAACAAAAGTGTTTCTTCTAACTTCAAACCCAAGAAAAAATGCAGATTGCTCAAATCGTTTTTTACTAAGAGTAGTGACCAAAGTTGCACAACTAGAAGCTTGAATTACCTGTCATAAGGATATCATTAACAAATATAATGACAAAAATAAGAACTTTTCCTGAGCTAAACACAAACAAAAGAAGTATCAGCTGCAGAAATGTGAAACCCCAAAGAAATAAGTTTATTGTGCAATTTATCATACCAAGCTCTTGGAGCTTGTTTCAGGACATGGATGGAATAATGTAGCCTGCAAACATAGTCTGGATGATCCTTGTCAACAAAACCAGGTACTGAGTCATGAAAACCTCTTCTTGAACCTCACCATGCAAAAAAGCATTGTTAACACCTAGTTGAGTGATCTTCCAATTGAAGTGAACAACTAGAACAAGAATTAATCTAATAGTAGTTGGTTTGACAAATGGACTAAATGTTTCATTATAATCCAGACCTTTTTTTTTGATGAAAATCCTTAGCTACAAACCTAGATTTGTACTTATCAACAGTTCCATCATTATTATGTTTTACCATAAGCACCCATTTGCATTTTGAGAAGGGGATGGAGCTTCCAAGGTCCAACTACCATTCGACTGCGGAATATGATGTTCATTAACAATTGACTTTCTCCATTTTGGGCCTTTGTTAGCTTTTGTGAAGCAAGTAGGTGTGAGAGGTAAAGATTTAATAATAATAAAAAATGGAAATCAGATGTTTTAGTATCCATGACATCTTAGGTTTAAAGATTCCATATTTACCCTTAGTCTACATTTGTGATCATTAGTGATTATGGGAAAGGATAATGTAGTAGAAGAAGCAACTGAAGCATGTTATGAGATAACACTAGAGTTCTCACACTACGGGAAAAACAGTAATCTACAACTGTAACTTCACAACTCGTAAATTTAAGGTTGTGAAAGGTGGTATGTTTGACAACCTTTGTCAAACAAAAGTTGTCAAAGTATAAAAACGACCAACTCTTAGGACCAAACAGGAACAAAGAGTCATGACGAGAATCAATATCACAACGTTTTTGTGCAAAGAGTAGTGACCACCTTTAGACTTTAACGACTCATCTCGTTAAGGTAGTGAATAACCGTATGAAAACACTTATAAGTGTTGTTGAAGATAAAAAAAAAATCATTTGAAAAAGTGATGTTGGAGAGATTCGAACACAAGTCTACTAGATGTTAGCACAAGCTATCAACCATCATTCTTTCCTCCCAATGCTGGTAAATTTGTTCTATTCTTTTATTATTACTATCACAACCCTTGTAAGAGTTGTAAAAAAAAAAAAAAAAAAAAGAGGCTTGGGGGACTCGAACCTGAGTATCCCGTGTCCATCTGGTGTGTTCCATCCATTCTTCCACGTTTAGATAATTGATTGTATTTTACATCTAATTTTATATATAAGTAAAATTCAAACTGAGCCTTAAAAAAAATCATTTGGAGAAATAGTGTTTGAGAGATTCGAACACAAGCCTACTAGGTGTTAGCACAAGCCCTGAACCATCCTTCCTTTCTCTCAATATTGGTAGTTTTGTCCTATTTTTTATTATTACTATCACAACCCTTATAAGAGTTGTAAAAAAAAATGAAAAAGAAAATGAGGCTCAAGTGAGTCGAACCTTAGCCTCATGTGTCCAAGTGAGGTATTCCAACCATCCTTCCACATTTATATTGATTATATTTTACATCTATTTTTATATATATGAAAATTTCAAACTGAGCCTTAAAAAAAAGACCAATATTTATTGCACTTTTTTCCAATAAGGGTAATATGGTCATTTTCACAGTATGTAATATTTACTTTATTTATTTTTCAATAAGGGTAGTTCGGTCATTTTCACAATCTCCATGATATTTATTGCACATTTTTCCAATAAGGGTAATATGGTCATTTTCACAGTATGTAATATTTACTTATTTTATTTTAAATAAGGGTAGTTTGGTCATTTTCACAGTCTACATAATAGTTGTTGCACTTATTTCCAATAAGGTTAATATGGTCATTTTTAAAGTGTGTAATATTTACTTTACTTATTTTCGATAAGGGTAGTCTGGTCATTTTTCACAGTCTCCATAATATCTATTGCATTTATTTCCAATAAGGGTAATATGGTCATTTCAACTTTGTAATATTTACTTAAATTATTTCCGATAAGGGTAGTATGGTCATTTTCACAGTCTCCATAATATCTATCGCACTTATTTCCAATAAGGGTAATATGGTCATTTTTACCATATGTAATATTTACTTTACTTATTTTCAATAAGGGTAGTTTGGTCATCTTCACGGTCTCCATAATATTTATTGCACTTATTTCCAACAAGGGTAGTCTGGTCATTTTCACAGTTTGTAATATTTATCTTCAATACGGGTAGTTTGGTCATTTTCACAGCCTGTAATAGTGGTGTACATACCCGACCCAACCAGCCAGAATAGGGTTTGTTTAATGTTTCGGGGAATATTCCGAAGGAATCTTAACTGTAAATGGATGGATTCATCGTTCTTACGAAGTTTCCGACTTATAGTAGTCCACTCACGGCCATGTTTCGATCTCGGAGCCAGGGTTTGCATACAATATGCCAGAATAGGGTTTGTTTAATGTTTCGGGGAATATTCCAAAGGAATCTTAACTGTAAATGGATGGATTTCATCGTTCATATGAAATTTCGGACTTACAAAGAGTCCACACGGCTATGTTTGACCAGGTTTGATCTCGAGCCGAAATTTGGTTTGCATACAATATGCCAGAATAAGGTATGTTTAATGTTTCGGAGAATATTCAAAAGGAATCTTAACTGTAAATGGATGGATTTCATCGTTCTTATGATATTTCGGACTTATAGTAGTCCACTGACGACCAGGTTTCGATCTCGGAGCCAGGGTTTGCATACAATATGCCAGAATAGGGTTTGTTTAATGTTTCGGGGAATATTCCAAAGGAATCTTAACTGTAAATGGATGGATTTCATCGTTCATATGAAATTTCGGACTTACAGTAGTCCACTGACAGCCAGGTTTGATCTCAGAGCCAGGGTTTGCATACAATATGCCAGAATAAGGTTTGTTTAATGTTTCGGAGAATATTCCAAAGGAATCTTAACTGTAAATGGATGGATTTCATCGTTCTTATGATATTTTGGACTTATAGTAGTCCACTGACGGCCAGGTTTCGATCTCGGAGCCAGGGTTTGCATACAATATGCCAGAATAGGGTTTGTTTAATGTTTCGGGAATATTCTAAAGGAATCTTAACTGTAAATGGATGGATTTCATCGTTCTTATGAAATTTCGGACTTATAGTAGTCCGCTCCTTGCCAAGTTTCAATATCGGAGCCATGTTATGCATACAATATGCCAGAATAGAGTTTTTTAAAGGTTTCGGGGAATATTCTAATGTAATCTTACCTTTAAATGGATGGATTCATCTTTCTTAACAAGTTTTCGACTTATAGTCGTCCACTCACGACCAGATTTCGATCTCAGAACCAGGGGATGCATGCAATATGCCATAATATGGTCTGAACCCTCCCGAAGCTTCTTGGTTCATATTTTTGATGTCGTCATACCATTTTTGAAGTACGATGCGACATTGAGCTTCATATTTATCGATTTCGATGATGTATCATGCTAAGTTTGAAGTCTGAACCCTCCCGAAGCATCTTGGTTCATAGTTTGTATGCCATTACACCACATCTGAAGTTCAAATGGACACTGAGCTTCACGTTTATCAATTTCGATGGTGTATCCTACTAAGTTTGAAGTCATAACCAACCCGGAGCCTATTCATGACTTGTATGACTACTCAAAATTTCTTTGTGACCTATGTGACTAGTCTAAATTCAAACCGGAAATACAAAGAGAAAGCACAAAGAAACACCAATTATCGTATTCATTTTTCATTTTCCCAATTCATTCTTATATTTTTTTTGGATTTTTTTATATCAGGAGGTCAATAACAATGTCCTAAATTTATTAGTATTTTTTTTGGATTTTTTTCATGTCGAAGGTTGATAATTAGACCGAATACATGAGTTCGTATTAGGACAAAAAGAAACACATATGCTTTTGAATCCGTATGAATATCCCAAACACAATATCATCCGTCTAGATCTTTCTCAATCCGTATGAAACGAAATGTGGTCCGTTAAGATTTTTTTTTTTTGAAGCATTTTTTTTACTAACCCATTCTACCAAACACTCCCTCACCCACTCAAACCTAATTGTTTTTTCTCTTTCTTCATCTCTTTCTCTCCTCCTGAGACCTGAAGAACACCTCTCTTAATCCATCTTCTTCATCATCTTCTCTCAATCTCTATAACTCCCCCTTTCTCTCATCCGCAACAGATCTGAACCAAGGAGAAGATGCCGTTAAGTGCAACATCATCAACAAGTGATGCTCTTATCAATGGGTTTCTATTTCTTCTCTATAACAATCAACATCAGCAACTTCTACATCTTTACCTATTAGCTCACCATCTCAAACAATAGAGAAATTCAGCCCTAACCCAAGTTTCCTAAGCTTCAATTGCTTCAAATCTTCATCACAGAACTCAACTTCTTCCGTGTCTATAATTCGAACTCAACCACAAATGTTCTCGATTCATCAACATCTTCTTCTCAATCTAGAACCTCATCCCAATTCCCATAACTGGATAGGTTTCAATTGTTGAGTCCCATGAAATCTTTGGTTAAGAAGCTAAAAAAAATAGGGTAATCTCGAATTAGGTATTTCCTGACACCAAAAACCAGAGCTGTTGTTTGTATCTTAGTTTTACATCAAACCATTGGATCTCTGTAATTTTCATATATGTTGTTTTTCATAGTATTATGAAACCTCTGTTAAATATTTAGTACGATCGGAGATGGAGATGTGATGAAACCAACCAGGTTCAGATTACATTGCTACAGATTTCAGATCACTGTGCAGTGATAGAAACCCATTAAAATGGATGTTTTACAGTGTATAATGACCTGGAATTTTAATGGGAGTAACCCATTTAGTCTATGAGGTTTTTGTAAAAATTTCAGTTGAATAGGAGTTGGATAAGTACCCCAACCAACTGAGTTTTACAGGTGAACTTGTAGAAATTCAGTTTGAGATGAACTTATAGAATCAGTGGTAAATTAGGTTCTAACCGTTACTTTTCTATGAAATTTTGATACAATTCCTGTGATATATCTATGAATGTGTGGTATAAATTTCTGTTGGATCAGATTAGTATTCATAAAGAATGTGACAGGTCAAGTTGTAAGGTTCAAACCCTATTTTAAATCTATTGGTGTTTGAATTTGCAATGGTTATGGATGCATGTACAAGAGCAACATTTTAGATGGGATTTCAGAGAATAAGGAATTGGTTTGGCTCCAGTGGTGGTGTGCTTGAATTGCAAAGTTGAACAGAGTTGAACATCCACCATCTTAAGTTTTGATAATTTTAGAGTTATTATGAAATCTGGAAATTTCTTGTAACTGCGGTGAGTAGGCGTCTTTATGGACTTTTATAGGTATGCTAGAGACCGATTTAGTTCATGATATCTTAACGAAAATTGTTTAGGAGATTGTTATCTTTCTATAGATCTATTGGTTGTTTAACTTTAATAAAAGATGAATGTTTTATGCACCACGAAACTTTGACCCTCGTGTTGTTTGCAAGGATGTTATAAGTTGAGGATCAAGTAAGTTATAATCAAATTGGGTTGAGTAAGGTGTTTTGATTTTCCTTAGTTCTTATGTAGGGATTAAAATATATTGAACTATCAAACTTTAGAGATTTTTTTTGCTTGTTTTAGAGTTGAATTGATTAAGTTTTGATAATTTTAGAGTTATTATGAAATCTGGAAATTGCTTGTAACTGCGGTTAGTAGGCGTCTTTATGGACTTTTATAGGTATGCTAGAGACCGATTCAGGCCATGATTTCTTAACGAAAATTGTAGAGGAGATTGTTATGTTTCTATAGAGCTATTGGTTGTTTAATTTGAATCAACGATGAATGTTTTATGCACCCCGAAACTTTGACCCTCGTGCTGTTTTCAGATATGAATCTACATCCGAAATTCATTTAGAATTCAGTGAAAAATCATATGGAAAGGAAGGAAACACAGCTGCAGAGCTGAGCTTGGTTGATTTGGTTTATGTAGAAGGGGGTGATGAAAGTGTTGGTAAATTTTCTAATTGTCAAGCGATGGTGAAAATGACGCTCTTTTTGAAGATTCAGATACTTGTAGTAGTGATTCAAATATTTCTCTTCGAAGAAAAAGTTGCAAATGGGTTGATCCATAACTTGGATGCATCCAGGTATACTTAAGAATGCCCTGCACTTTTCCTTCATTTCGTTATAATTGAAAATTTATTTGGTTCTATCTTATACTTTATAATTCTATTATTCTTGTTCAGTATCTACAAGGACAAACAAGAGTCCTAATGTGTCTGAGTTCTGCATTTTATGTTGCAGGTAAGAAAGGCTGCCAAGACTAAGGCAGTCCCATCCCCAAAGAAAAGGGTAGTAATACACTCTAGAAGACACTGCCAGCAACAACAATGCTAGCACTAGAAGATAAGCAATTATTTGAATTGGGACTGACATAGATGGAGGTAGTTGCATTGAGTTATTGAATAAGATGTGTTTGAACTAGATGTATGCTTATGGTTGCGGTGTATGAAACTGAGCTGCAGATGTTGGCGCAATTCTGGTGATACTGTAATACAGAGTTGAGCTGGTAGAAGCAAATTTATGTATTGTGTTTCTGGTAAATAGATGGTTATTTAAATATTACAAATTTAATTTTGTATCTGAATTCTCATATTTTTAAAAAAAAAATCCAATATGTACCACAACTCAGAATTAGAATTGTCAACGAGATGTCATACAACTCTTCCCATTGTTGTCAACGAGATGTCATACAACTCTAACCATAGTTGTCGACGAATGTCCTACAACCCAAACAACGGTAGTGTATGAGTTATTTTCACAACCCAGGTATGGGTTGTGTTAGGCATTAAGATCAAGTTTCGAAATACTTTGACAACTGAAACAAACATTGTACAAGACTAAACCACAACTATCTTTACGACTCATCTGAAGAGTTGTATAGATTGGAGGACTTTCTACAACCCCCTTATGCAACCTATGGAAAAACGTTGTCGTATATGTACGACAACTGATTTTTGGGGTTGTAGATTACTGTTTTTCCCGTAGTGTCAGATGAAGTAAGGAATTTATAAGCAGACACATAAGAAACATCAATACTAGAATTCTCAGATAAAAATGATCATGTATGGGAAAGCAGTAAGTTAGTTCAACATGTTTGACAAGAGTTGACTAAGGAAAAAGGTTTTCACCAAACACTACATGTCTAGAAATTAATGTGGACTCTCCCAAAGATAAGTTTTAAACATCTGAAACCCTTTTTTTTTTGACACTGTAGCCCAGAAAAACACAGTGAATACTTCTTGGAGAAAATTGGTGTGGAACATATAGTCTCAAACAAGGGAAACAAGAGCAACCAAATTTTTTCAAAGAAGCATGCATAATTAGGTTTTCTATGAAAAATTTCATTAAATGGGGAGAGAAAGTTGATGGACTTGGTAGGCAATCTATTGATAAAGAAATTAGCTCAGGGAGGTTGGTTTGAATGGGAAAGGTTACATGCGATGTCTAACAAATGTCTATGTTTAGCTTCTACAACACCATACTGCTCAGATACATGTGGGCATGTAACTTCATGTTTGATACCATGAATAGTAGTAAAACTAGCTAGCTCATTATTAAAAAATTCACCATCCCTTCCAATCTAATAATATTGATTTTAAGAGACAACAAATATTCAATTTGAGCTTTGAAATTATAGAAAACAGTCTTGAAACCAGACTTAGCACTTAATAGAAACAACCAACAGAATTTAGTAAAATCATCAGTAATGTTTACATAATATAGATAACCACTATTAAAGGCTACTGGAGAGAGTTCCCATAAATCCATATACAAAATTTCTAGAGATCTAGAATTGAATCTAGGAAAGAAAAAAAAACTAAATGGTTGTTTATGAGATCTACCTAACTGGAAATCCTCATAGAAAAGAGGTTGTTTTATTACATATTTGTCATATAGAGAATTATACACTCTCTGTAGAGTTTGAAAAGAAAGATGTGCAAGTTTTGGATGTCAAATAGTCAGAGAGACAGTGGTGGTGTGAAGAGCTTGAAGTTGGATGTTAAAGCTGGTGAGATATAAGCCATTGAGATGAAAGTTGTGCAACAGAATCTTCCCAATGTGAAGATATTGTACAATATAACCAACAAAAAGGAAGGTTATAGAAAAATGATTGTTTATGGAAAACTTATGAATATAAAGCAATTTGGATGAGATATTAGGTACATGAAGAATGTTTTGTAGACTAAAATGTTTGGATGGATAACTAGGAACAAAACTACCAACAGAAGAAATGGGCATACCTTCTCCATTAGCATTCTGAATATGTTCATAGCCATCATAAGAAGTATATGTTAGAGCATAGCTTGGTTGAACTCACCAACCGTTAGTATGTCAAATTTGGTTGTCATATTTTAGTATGTCAAAACTCATCTTAAGTCGCTTGATTATATACTAGAGTCAACTTAGTTTAGGTTAGACTTGAAAGTCTAGGAATGTTGAGACATACAAGTATTACTCCGAAGACCTGAAGAATGTGAAGAAGAATCGAACTACAACAACAACATCATCCTTCTTCTTGAGGTTAGTAATATTGACTTGAACTGTTTCATTCCTAACGTATCTTTCAAGTCGTGCTATATTGAAAACATAACTGCAAAGCTGTATATACTATATATATTGTGTAATACTCTAGTGATGTGACATGGTCATATTTGTATGATCACAGTATTAGGTAATTAGACTACGAAGTATTACGCTTATTTTTTGAACTTTGTAGATATGACATCGACATAATCTTGTATATACTGTTATGATTATGTGAATATGTTATGGTGAAGATTTCATCCTATGAAACAATGTTTTACATTTGTTTAAAGGAAGTACATTCATGAACTTGATTTATGAATCAAAAAGGAAATCGTTAGGCTTATTGGTACGGTTATTCATTGCAAATCTTTGGATTACCAATATGTGTGAGATGGTAGAACCGATCGTAACTTTGTTATGTATCTTGGTATAACTAATCACAATTCCTGACTTATAATTTGGTATGACTAGTTTTTATTAATTGGTGTAATCGATCCTAAGTAATCACCATGAGATGGTATGATCCATATTTGTAATTGGTGTTGTAGATGGGGAAAAACTATTTGTTGTTTTTTTAGGAAAGTGAAGAGATGATGGTTCGGACGAGACTTCTCGAACCGAGCAAACTGCCTAACCACAAACAGATACACTGCACGTGAGTGCTTTGAGTTCGAGAGATCAATCTGTAGGACTCCGACCTAAACCAAGTCAATGGCCGTTCCAGAGTCAATTCGGTCACAAAGAGGGATATGGGTTGATCTATAGGAGGGAAGCTGAGAATTATGGGATCAGTGATGATCAAGGATTGTGGATGTGCTGAAGGTTTCTACAAGTTTGTGTAAATAAGTTTCGAATGATTGAGAGAGTGCTGCTCACACCATGATTTTTAGTTAAACGATGGATTATCTGTTCAATATCTCGTGGATTTTCTGTGTGTTTTTCATATCCCTCAATCATGAATTCCAAGACTTATTTATATTGTCAGAATGGTGAACACATTGATCCTAGAAAGTGTGATGGTTTCTTGAGTGAAAGAGTGGGAAAGTGAGAGATCGTGGTAAAGTTAGTTCCATGTAATGTGGATACTTGACTGATCGTGCACCCACTACTTTGCTAACTCCTTCAACCGTTTGCACGACTTACTCACATTTCTCGTCGTGGATGAACACACGTGCCATAGGCCGCCAGACAAAAACCCTAAGTAATATCCCCCCATGTGACGTGATTGATGTCTCACGAACGTGGAGTCTGCAAGGCAGACATGTATTAGGTCAGTTGTTGACTTTTAGACGGTGAGTATAAGTTTTGTTGAATTGATCATGATTGACGAATGCTCAATAATTCATGGATTGAACATGTTTGTTGAGACATATAGTTCTTATGTTAATATTGCTTGTCTGAGCAAATATTGTAAATTCGATGAGTTGTTGAATATTGAGTTGCGATCAATATTCGAGTTGCCCAATTCAGCGAGTTACTGAATGTTGATAAGTTACTGAATATTGATAGTTGTATCAATATCGAGCAACTGAGCAAGTATTTCTCAATTCGATGAATTACTGAATATTGATAGTTAGATCAATATTCGAAAAATTGAGCAAGTATTGCTCGATTCGACGAATTACTGATAAATTATTGAATATTGATAGTTGGATCAATACTCGAGCAACTGAGCAAGTATTGCTCAATTTGACCAATTATTTATTGGTGACGTGAACCAATAAAATATTAATTAAAATATTGGTAAACTACCAAATATTATATAATTAATCCAGATGTTGATTGCTGGATCAACATAAATTTATTAGTGTTTGCTAAAAATAGATCATGAGTGAGGGAGGGACCGACCACATGGGATGATGGATGACCATGTGGTGCCCAAGTGCTCGAGTGAGCGTGCGCCAAGGTCCTTAGTTGACCGGTTGGTGAAAGAATGATGATAAAATGCCCATTTCATCATTTATTAAAATAGTCCCCGTCTGAGCATTAGGTAATAAAACCTAATTTATGGAGAAGTGAGGGACCGACCAAGAGGGCATGAAACCAGCCCTTGGTGGTCGTGGGACCAGCTGATGGTCGATTGAGCAAATTCCAAGTTGGTTGGAAAGAGTTTGGACCCAATATGAGCAATTGAGCAAATTATGTCAAAATTATAAGAATGTGTGGGACCGGATCTTTGCAAGCCTTAGGGCCGACCTTAGTAGGTCAAGGAAGCATGCCCGTGTCACCATTATGTCTGCGTCTCAATCTTGAGAGTTTTGGCACTTTCTGATGTGCGTTTGAGCAATATCTTGGATTTTCAGAAGAGTTCGATCTTTGACTGAAATTCTTGATTTTTCTCGAATAAGCCAGTAGAACTTTGCTCGTTTGATCAAAATTTGGCAAATATTAAAATAATATTTTATTATTTGGCGTGAGTAGCCTAGTCGGTCATGTGACCATTTGACTTTTTGGCTTTTTCATGGTTTGGGCAATATTTGAGAAAATATGAAGAAACCATGATTTTTTGCTCAAACAGAGGAGTTTCATGAGATGAGGGAAATAATAAATATGAAAATAAGGGATTGCAAGGTGTGGGACCGGCCATGGCTAGGTAGCCCAGTCCCGCAACACCTTTCCCTATAAAAAAGAGGGGGGTCTAACAACATCACCCAATATTTCGATTAGCAATCTGTATGGACTAACTCTAATATACTTTTAAGAGAATCAACTAGACAGACAGACTAAATCTTAATAAAAAGTATATCAAGGAGTTAATATCTCTTGAATTAATCTATACTCAAGCAAATAGAAATCTGCGAGTCTTTATCAAATACAAGAGATATAAACTTGGATGATACCAAAAACCAATATCCAAGGATCAATCAATTTCCAATAAACAACCAAAGGTTAGATTTCACAATTGATCGATACAATGCACAACATGTGATATTTCAATTATATAGCAAAATATAATGCGGAATAAAAATAACACAGACACCAGAAATTTTGTTAACGAGGAAACCGCAAATGCATAAAAACCCAGGGACCTAGTCCAGATTGAACACCGCGCTGTATTAAGCCGCTACATACACTAGCATACTACAAACTAACTTCGGTCTAGACTGTAGTTGAACCCTAATCAATATCACACTGATTCAAGATACATTTACGCTCCTTACGTCTCTAATCCCAGCAGGATTCTACGCACTTGATTCCCTTAGCTGATCTCACCCACAACCAAGAGTTTCTATCACCAAAAATCGAAGACTTTAATAAGAAATATGTATCACACAGAAAAGTCTACGATAATAGATAAATCTGTCTCGCACAGATAAACCTACGAGTTTTGTTCCGTCTTTTGATAAAATCAAGGATTCAAGATACATTTACGCTCCTTACGTCTCTAATCCCAGCAGGATTCTACGCACTTGATTCCCTTAGCTGATCTCACCCACAACCAAGAGTTTCTATCACCAAAAATCGAAGACTTTAATAAGAAATATGTATCACACAGAAAAGTCTACGATAATAGATAAATCTGTCTCGCACAGATAAACCTACGAGTTTTGTTCCGTCTTTTGATAAAATCAAGGTGAACATAAAATAATCAATAACCCGGACTTATATTCCCGAAGAACAGCCTAGAATTATTGATCACCTCATAATAATCTAAATCGTATGGTAGCGAAACTATATATTGAGGAATCACAAACGATGAGACGAAGATGTTTCTGATTTATTTTTATCTTGCCCTATCGGAGATATAATCTCAAGCCAATTATTCAATTGAACTCGTACGATATAAAATGGCAAGATCAGATCGCTCAACTACAAGAGAAGTAGTTTCGTCTGGCTTCACAATCTCAATGAAGTCTTTAAGTCGTTAACCGACAGGGTCTCGAGAAGAAACCTACGGTTAAAGGAGAATCGACTCTAGCAAAACCAACTGGTATCACACATGAGGTGTAGGGATTAGTTTTTCCAGTTGCTTTTTCAATCTAAGTTACCTTGGTAACAAAGCATTCAATATTCATCGTTAGATGAAAAACCTGATTAATCCAAGCTAATATCTTTCAACCGTTAGATCAAAACTTAGCTTGTCATGCACACAAATGAAATGTATTTCATTTAGGTTTGAGTAACCGTACCTAAACGTGTACATTTGGTTGGTTCACGAATAGTTAACCAATGGTTATCCATATGAGTACTTTCATATCAACCATATTCATCTTCTTCATAACTAGTTCAAATGACTCATAAGAACTAGTTCAAGAGTTGTTGAATTGCTTAGATCTTTATACATAGACACAATTGAAACAAAAACGATTGGATTCACTCGAATTAATTAATAAACAATATATCCAAGGTTTGCAAATATTGCATTCCTTATTGATTTATTGTTTAAGTTCATGAACAACCGGTTTGAGAAATATAACCAGCTTGAGTACGCGTACTGGTATGTGAAAAAGCGGGGGTCTAACAACCACAACGAATATTTCGATTAGCAATCTGTATGAACAAACTTAATATACTTTCTAGAGAATCAACTAGACAGTCAGACTCATTCAATAGAAAATATATCAATGAGTTTATATCTCTATCTCTCGATTTAAATCTTACTCAAGGAACTTGCGAGTCTCAATTTAAATACAAGAGAGATAAACTTGGATGGTACCAAAGACCAATATCCAAGTGTCAATCAATTTAAATCAACAACCAAAAGGTCGGATATTCCAATTGATTGAACAACGCACAACCTGTATTATTTCAATTATATAACAAAATATAATACGAAAAAGAAATAACACGGACACCAGAATTTCGTTAACGAGGAAACCGCAAATACAGAAAAAACCCGGGACCTAGTCCAGATTAAAAATACACTGTATTAAGCTGCTACAAACACTAGCCTATTCCAAGCTAACTTCAGTCTGGACTGTAGTTGAACCCCAATCAATTTCACACTGATCCAAGGTAGAGTTATGCTCATACGCCTCAGATCCCAGCAGGATACTGTGCACTTAATTCCCTTAGATGATCTCACCCACAACCAAAAGTTTCTACGAACCAAAGTCGAAGACTTTAATAAACAAATCTGTATCACACAGAAAAGTCTACAGTAATAGATAAATCCGTCTCCCACGAATATACCTACAAGTTTTTGTTATGTCTTTTGATAAATCAAGGTGAACATGAACCAATTGATAAAACCAGACTTATATTCCCGAAGAACAGCTCAGCTTTATCAATCACCTCACAATAGTCTTAATCGACGCAGCAAAAAAAGATATTGTAGAATCACAAACGATGAGACGAAGTGTTTGTGACTACTTTTATATCTTGCCTATCGGAGATAGAAATCTCAAGACAATTATTACAATTGTACTCCTACGATAGAAATAGCAAGATCAGATCACACAACTACAAGAAAAGTAATATCGGTATGGCTTCACAATCCCAATAAGTCTTTAAGTTGTTATCCTGGTTTTAGAAGAAGAAAACCAAAGGTCAAAGGAGAATCGACTCTTGCTTAACACAACTAGTATAACACAAAATATGTGGGGATTAGGTTTCCCAATTGCTAGAATTCTCCCTTATATAGTCTCTCAAATCAGGGTTTGGAATCAATGTTTGCTTAGTAACAAAGCATTCAATATTCAATATTAGATGAAAACCTAATTAGATTCAAGATAATATTTATCAACCGTTAAATCGAAAACATAGCTTGTTACACACCCATGAAATGCACGTTTGTAGGCTTATGAAAACCGTACCTAAACTTGTACATTAGTTGGTTCAACAATAGTTAACCAAATGGTTAGCCATATGATAACTTTCATATCAACCATATTCTTCTTCACCATAACTAGTCCAAATGAACTAGTTAGAGAGTTGTTCAATTGCTTAGATATTTATGTACTACACAAGACACAATTGAAGCAAAAACGATATGATTCACTTGAATCGATTCAAGAACTATAAATCCAGGGGTTGCAATAGCATTCCTTAGTTTATTAAGATATAAGTTCACAAACATCGTTTTTATACATAACCTACTCAAGTTCGCGGACTGGGTTCGCGGACTTAAGTTCCTTGAAGGAGTTCACAAACTCTAGCAGAAATTCTCGGGTCGAGAAATTTCGCCAGTTAATGGACTGAGTTCGCGGACTGAAGCTCACGTACTTCCAGTTTTACTTGATCAAAAAAGTTCGCAAACTTTGGTTCAAGCAATAAGGACTTATACATATATGTGTTTCCACAACAATGCTTATATCCTCCAATGGTTATATTGTCTAAACTCTCATTTCAATCATTGAAACATTCTCAAAGGGCATTATATAGTTGTTATTCACAAATTATTTTCGTCAGAGCGATTTTCAAAATGATTGAAACATAACATGACTTTCGTCACTAGGTAAAGATGAACTTGGCTAAAGCGAAAGCTTTACCAACACATATTTCGAGAAATATATAAGCGAGATATACTCAGCTCGAAATACCACATATGTATAATCTTAGTCTATATAGTAATACGACTTTTGTCTAAAGATAGGAGATAGAGTAGATATACTTTTGAGTGATAGATAAGTTCAAGTCTCCACATACCTTTTAGTTGATAAAGATCCATTGATTCCTTGAGTAGTCCTTCGTCTTGTATGATGATCTCCATGGAGTTCTTGAGCTCGACTACACTTTCTATCCTAGTCCGAGACCTTAGCTATAGTAGACTAGAAATCAAGACTTTATATTTTTGATCACTAACATTGACAAACATGCTTGATATTGCAACGCATGCGAGTTCGATCGAGCAGTGCTCCAATAGTATGCGTACCTTAGCTACCGGATTTGAGTTGGTTTTAGTTCCAAACTCAGCAGAATTTTTCGGGTAGAAAAGTTCCGCCAATACGCGTACCTAAGGTAACTGGTTTGTAAGTTCGTAAACTCCAAACTCAGCATAAATTCACGGACGTGAACTTCCACCAGTACGCGTATGGGTACACGTACCCAACCTGTCTCCTTCACCAATACCGCATGCACACATATGCACGCACTTGGTTTCCGGTACATGGATTTATATGCTAATGTGCGAACATACTATATATACTTATATCCATAGGTGGTTACATAATCTAAAATCTACATTTCAATCATTGAAACATTCTTCTATAATGTTATAATAGTCGTTAGACATAAAGAATCGACTATCGTCATCAAAGATATTTTCAAGATTGAAACATCATCATGACTTTTGTCACAGATAAAGATAAAAGGTGGTTAAAGCGAAAGCTTACCAACACATATTTCGATATAAAGACAGGCGAGTAAACTCGACTCGAAATAACAAATGTGTATGTAATAAAACTATCATACTTATACGACTGTTGTCTCAAGAGTAGGGGATAGATAGACGTTTGAGTGCTAGATAAGTTCAAGTCTCCACATACATTTTTGGTCGGATGAAGGTCCACTGGTTCCTTGAGTAGTTCTTCGTCTTCGTAAGATAATGATGTAGTTTTTGAAAGTGGTAGTAAAGTTTTGATTCTCAGACTCGTAAAGATTTGGTTTTAAAATTTAAATAACAGAAAATATATACAGAAGATGTCGTAATATCGAGAGGTACTGAGACTCGGGATTCCACCATAAACTCATTCATGAAATTCATACTGTAGATGGGGCAAAACGAGTTGCTGGTTTTTACGGAATTGAGGAGATGACCGTGCAGAAGAAACTCCTTGAACCGAGCGAACTGTTAAACCTCACACAAATGCACTACAAGAAGGGAGTGCTTTGAATTTAAGAGATCAATCTGTAGTACTCCGGCCTAAACCAAGACAATGGCCATTCTAGAGTAAATTCGGTTATAAGAGAGGATGGGTCGATCTATAGGAGGGAAGCTGAGAAATGTGTGAGATTAATGGTAATCGAAGATCGTAGGTTTGTTGTGTATTCTAAAAATAAGATAAGTTCTGAATGATTGAATTTTACTATATTGAGAGTAATTGCTCAGACGTTGAGTTGTTGATCTCGTGTTGTCTTTTTAATGTGAGATTCTCCTCCTTTCAATCATGATTCAGAGACTTATTTATATTGCTAGAATTGTAAAAACCATGATCCCATGAAGTGTGACAGTTGATGGAATCAAAGAGTGGAGAAGTGGAAATCGTGTTAAAACCAGTTGCTCAACGTGCGGAGACTTGGTTTATTTTCCATCCACTACTTTGTTAACTCCTCCAACTGATTGCACGACTTGCTCACATTATCATCGTGTGTATGAACACACGTGTCGTAGACCGCCAGACTAAAACCCTAGTTACCATGTGACACGATTGATGTCTCGTAATTGTGGATTCTTCAAAATAGACGTGTATTTAGTTAGTCAGTTGCTGAATTCATGGGATGATGAGTCCTTGTATTGTTAAGTCGAACATGATTTGAAAATGTTCTGAGACTCACGGATTGAGACAGAGGTATAATGTATGAATAAACATAGTTAACGTGAGCAAATATTGCTCATTCGATGATTTGTTGAATATTGATAGTTGAACCAATATTCCTTGGTTTGAAAAAATATTGCTCATCTGAGCAAATGTTGCTCGTTTGATGAATTATTGGTAGCATGACCAAATAAAATATGAACTAAGTATAATTAATAAAATGTTGACCGTGAGATCATCGTAAAATTATTAGTGTTTGAATCTGGAATTATGAACTTTGGACTCAAAACTCCAATTCGATTAATTGATGGTTTATTAAAAATTAACCACGAAGTGAAGGAGGGACCATCTACATGGGATTATGGGTCAACCATGTAGATCCCAGATGCTCATGTGAGCAAAAGTATACCAAAGTCTCTTGAAGACCAGTTGGTGAAAGGATGATTAAATGATGGTTTAATCATTAATTAAAATAATGCTCGTCCGAACCTTAGGTGATAAAACCTAATAATTTATGAAGAGATGAGGGACCGACCAAGGGGTCATGAAACTGGCCCTGGGTAGTCACGGGATCGAATAACGATCATTTCATGAAGTTCCAAATTGTTTGGACGAGTTTTGGACCTAATACGTGCAATTGCACAAATTAGGTCAAATTGTGAAAATACATGGGACCGGCCCCTTGAAAGCCAAAGAGCCAACCTTGGTCGGTCAAGGTAACATTCTCACGTCACCAAAGTGTTTGTATCTCAGTCCTGAGAATTTTGATTTTTTTCTGATGTGCGTTTGAGCAATCATTTGGGAAAATATGAAGAAATCAGGGATTTTTGCCGAAACTGAGAAAACTTCATGAGATGAAGGAAAAATAATAATAAAATTAAAGAATCATGAAGTGTGGGACTGGCTATGGCCAAGGCATGGCCGGCCGTTTAATGATCCCGGTCCCACAACACTTTTCCTAATTTTATAATATTTTTCATGATTTTAGGGAAATATCATAAAATCAAGGAGTTTGTTAAAACTAAGGAGTTTGTTGAAATCAAGGAGTTTCCTTGAAGTGAAGGAGTTTCCATGAGATGAAGGAAACAAATAACATTAATAATAATAATAAAATAAAGGCGTGTGGGACCGGCTTGGGCATGGTCGGTGGGCTAGGGCCCGGTCCCGTGAGTTTTCCCCAATTTTATGTATTATTTCATGATTTGAAGGAAATATCATGAAATCAAGGAATTTCATGGGATTAAGGAAACACAAAAATAATAATAATAAAATAAGGGATGTGTGGGACCGGCTAGGGCATGACCGGCCGGCTAGGGCCCGGACCCACGAGTTTTCCTAATTTTATATTATTTCCATAACTTGAAGGAAATATCATGAGATTAAGTAGTTTTAATGAGATTAGGGAAATAATAATAAAACAATGAGGAATCATGAGGTGTGGGACCGGCCATGACTAGGGCATAGCCGGCCGGCTAGTAGACACGGTCCCGTGACATCTTTCCCAATTTTATATTATTTCCTTGATGCGAAGGAAACACCATGAAACTGAGGATTTTCCTTAAAATGAAGGATATTTGTTCAAATGAAAGGATTTTCATGAGATCAAGGAAAATAATAAAAATATGATAAAATATAGAATTGGACGTGGGACTGGCCACGGTGTGACTGGCCAGCCGGTGGGCCTAATCCCTCAGCGCCTTGGTTAATATTTTATTATCTATTATTTTATTTCCTATTTTGTATAGGTTCATCGTCTCGCCGTATTTTGAAATGCTCATTCGTGCATTCAGATGCTCGTTAGTGCATTATTGCTAAGTATACTTGCATCATTTTGGTCGGGGCTTACTCGAAGGTAGCTCAGATGCCCGTATGTTAAATACTTATTACTAACCCATAAAACCATGAATTGAAGTAATGAAATATTATGAAACATTGAATATTTTCCAGGGATTCAGTTAATGAATCTAATGATTTAGGAATAATTAATTGATGGCTCTATACTAGCACGATTGTCTATGAGCATTAATTATTCATGAATTGAGTGATTATGAGCTTGTTGAAGCGTCATATTTATTTTATATAGTCAGGGAAAATATTGTTACATCCTGAAGACGTTATTGCTCTATACTAGTAGGCAAGCTGTCTAGGAGCCGTCCAACCTTTCCATTCTATATAGAAGTAATTGCTGAAATTGCTCAGTATTCATGAGATATGCCATTGCCTCAACTGAGGTACTACACATCTACATATACTCTGAGAGATAATATTCTCAGTCAGAGATTCTTGTGGCATGAGATTTCATGCTTTCGATAAGAGACATGAGTCTCAATACTCATCTGATTGCTGGATCAGGAGTAAATACAATTATGGGTTTACGATTTTAGCATTTGTTGAAAATCCACCATCTACACATATATTTATTACAAACAATTGTAGCTCAAATAATATTGACTCTAATTCTTTGCCAAGGTAGATTTTTAAAAGATTGACTGTAAATCACTAGCATGACGCATCAAAAGCACTTAGAACAAGCATACATCATCATAGGACATCACAATCAATTAAGAAAAATCATAAAACGATTGATAGTAGTGCAAGTAGTCATAAAAGAATTAAATATAATTACCACATGCGTGAAATATGGCTTCCTCCGTCATCCCAGTGTTGGGGTTTAGCTCATGAAGTCAAACACTTGCTCAAAATAATAATCCATAGCTCAAATAGGTATTTTATTGAAGAAAATATAATAGACAGAAATTTGCAAAAAGAAAAGAAGTCACTGTTATAGTTGGGTGGATGCTAAAAAGAAAAGATGATTGTTGTGTGATTAACTGTGATCTATTATTCTTGTTCTTCTTCTTCTCCGGCAGTCTCGCCTGCAACTCCACCTGCAGCTACCCTAACACCTCTTCTCGGTCCCCAAACTCTCGACTCCCCTTTTTGGGACTCCAACCACGATATATATACACATCAAGGTCGAAATATCTCACAAAGTCTTCCTTTATTTCATCACAATTCTCGGGATTTTTATATTCCTTTTTCTTCTCCTACACATTTCCAAATTTATCCAACTTCTTTCTAAACACAATAGATACGATCCGGTGAGATTTATCTTCCCATACTCCTCATGTTATTGCCAAATATAGAGTCGAACAAACCCGAGAATACTCTACCTCCCTATTTCATCGTGAACCGATTAAACCTATATTTTTCTTCGAAACCAAACCTCCTATAGTCCCTGTCTAATCCAAACAGGCCCAAATAGAACTGAATCCATGAAGAAATCCAAGAACAACTTCACAGGTTATAACAAAGACCTGAGAAAAGTCTTCACCTATGTTTTATTCAAACTCGGCGTTTCTCCCTATATTTCCGAATCCACAAGCCTTATCAATCCAGTCCAAGCCCAAACCAACTTGGTCCGATGAAAATCCACGAGAAAGTCGCGTCCAAATACAATTCAGGGGAGTTCGTTGTTTATAATAGTTTTCCCACCATTCTTTTGTTTTAACCATGAATATGGAATGCCCCCTATCGTATGATGGGGTGCAAATAGTACTTTGGGTGCAAATAATAGATGTGGAGTGCAAATAACGGTGGGTTACCCCTTATCAACTGTGTGCCCCTTATCCATTTGAGAGGTATCTTCAGTAATTTCTCCGGAGAGTCCAAATACCACTTTTCGAGCTAATTTCTCCGCGCATGATTATTTCTCCAAAAATACCTACAAAGACACAAAATACCAAAATAAGTACAAAAATGGGTACTAATAATATATATATATATATATATATAATTAAGAACAAAATAGACACATAAATGCGTCTATCAAATACCCCCAAACTTATTATTTGCTAGTCCTGAGCAAATCAAATCTAGAAAATAAAATCCCAACTCACTGTCGCAGGCATCGTCGGTTGCATTTAGCGTATGTAACAAGCCTTTAAACCCCTAGGTGGCCCCAGTGGCCGAGCTATAGTCTCAGAAGGGTTTACTAGAGATATACCCACAAAACATTTACTCCAGACCCTAGCTATCTATACAGAACCTTGGAAGGTACTAAAGAATCTCCTTGGTTGGCATACTTTCAATGACTACAGGAGGAAGTACCCTGATGCGAAATTCCAATTGTTGTACACGAGTTTGCACTCAAGCATACTAAAATTCATATATAAGTGACAAAACTCTACTCAGATAGTCTCACTATGGACATCAATATTATGAGTAAACCAGTCACATGGATAGATTCAGAGATGGATATAGAAAACATATATGGTTTTTATGTTGACTAGGTGAACGGTGTTTCTCATATCTGTCTGAAGGCCACTGCCTAAACGAACCTATCCTAATGGACTGAGATATCGGTCTGACTAATATCAATACAACTGGCATATGCAAGGGAACCAGTGATCGATATTCCTAATTCTAGATCAACTCATCTGGCATATACAAGGAAACTAGCGGTCAATTTATTCACTGAATAACAATTAACCTTTTTTTTAACAACATGATTAGATCTTGCGGATCCAAGTGCATGCTTCTTTTCAGCAGATTACATGGTAATTCCCGTGGATCCTGCGTTCCACGCTTGTTTAGGCGACGGAGACAGGGATAACACACACATATTGCTATCCAAGTGTTAGTATTTATTCTGATTGGTCTAATTGGTCTTGGGTTTTTTTTTTGTAACTCAATCACTCTATTTCACCCTGGCAGTGGTAACAACTTGAATCGCGAGCCCCACCTAATCACTTAGAAACATATTTTAAAAAGAAAATAAAATAAAAACAGAAGTGAAAAGGACTCAACGAGATATGGCGAAACTACTATTGTAGGATCAGAATATCGCAACAATAGCACTCTTGCGAAATTCTCAGTAACAACACTCTTGCGAGTGTCGCAGGATGATTACAGAAATGACATGACAGACGACGACAGATTAAACACGAGAAAGATGTGAAGACCTAGCGAGATTTAGGAATGATTGCGAAATTTAACATTTGTATAGTTGCGAATATTGCAAGGCTAGATCCGAAAATAAAGGACAGCTTAGCTGTCATCCACTATGTAATGCCCAATATAAAGAGTTGAATAGGCGTAAGGAAGGAGATACCAATTTTAGAGTGTTGAGAAAGTTTTGAGGAGAGAGAAAATCCAAAATGGTGTTGTATTCTTGATTTCATTTCCCCCTTTGTAAGATTTATAGATTCAATTAATAAAAAGTGAGATTGTTTATCTTAAAGATGTATTGATTATTATGGATTCTTGTGAGGGATGTATTGTGATATTTCCTGCAACTACATAATAGCGCTAGAAACAGGGACAATTTGAAATTATTTTAGAGAAGATATTGATATTGTGATTTGGGAGAATTTGAAGTAATTGGTAAAGAATTTTATATAAATTTCAACTACTCATTAAGATTGAAAAAATGGCCAGAAGAAGAAATGCTTCAAAACAACCAACAACAGTTAGAAAGAGTAAGAGGCTTGCTAGTGGAGGGAGAAATGAAATGGAGGAATATTCAAGATTGAACACAAGAAACAATGGAGAAAATCAAATTCAACAACCAATTCAATGTACGTCAATACAAAATAGAACTATGGATTATGACAGAGTAAGTGTACACACTTGGCGATCGAATTCAATAGACGAAGTGGAAGAAGAGAAGCAATTAAGGAATGATAGACGAGAAGAGAGAGACCGAGAAGCAGTTGGAGGAATAATTCATGGAAATGAAGAGATTGGAGCGTTAGAGGCGTTGAGGCAAAGAATACACGAAGAAAGGATACTAGAGGCAGAAGAACGTGCGAATATGACAAGGCAAAATCATGAGTTGAGGATGGAAAACATGAGATTATAGAATGGAAGGTCAAGAAGCACTACAAGGTAAAGTTCAAGATCAATTAGAGGAGAAATAAGATGAAATACGCCTGTAGAAAATGCTAATGAAGATACTCGAGAAGAAGTACGAAATCCAAGTGAGGAACGTCGTGAAAGAAGAGAAATAACTGAAGATCGTTACATTCCACATGGCGAAATTCTCCAAAATGAACAAAACAACAGAGATCATGGGAATATGCAACGTCAGGAACGAAATAACCAAGATAGCGAAGAAGATCAGGAAGAAGGAAGGAGAATATTACATGGGAGAGAAATTCAAAGAAACCAACAAGTAATTGAAAATGAAATTGAGAGACATTATACTGAACAAGCACGTCTAGCTTGCGAAAGGGAAAGACTGAGAGCAGAAGTGGAAGAACAAGAGCTCCAAGAGGCAATTCGCTAGAATAATCATGACAATCGATAAATAAGGCGTGAACAAAACCGCAATAATGGTAATATCAATGAAGAATATGATAGAGTACAAAGAAGAGTTGAAAGACGACAAAGAGAATTGAGGAGGAATGAACAAAATCGCAGAGAAGAAAATGAGAGGTATAATCATGTGCGAATTCATGAAAGATATGAAAGAGGAGATCGCAGGGAAAGACAGGGAGAAAATGATAAAGAATAAAGTCAAAACAGGCATGAACACAGGAGAATAGAAGCAGAATTAAAAAGACCAATTGAAGTAGATCCTGGTGTAAATGAGAAAATCTTAAGAGAATTGGCGGAAATGAGAGAAATTCTAAATAACAGAAGAGAAGGAGAAAGGAAACAGTTGGACAAAGCTATAGAAGAAGCTGCAAAAACTCCATTCACACAAGAAGTACAATTGGGAGGAATACCCCCAAAGCGCAATATGCACGCGTTAACTAGCATCTTTGATGGAACAACTTGTGCAATTCAACACATCAAAGCTTATGTGAGATGTATGCTACAATGGGAAAACCATGATGTTGTGTTGTGCAAGTATTTAGCATCAAGTCTAACGGGAGAGGCGCTAAAGTGGTTCGAAGATTTACCAAGGAATACTATAACATGTTTCAACCATTTGCAGACTACGTTCTTAGGGGCGTATATAACTAACAATTCATCGCGACCAGGCATTGAAGATGTATTTGGTTTAAAACCAAGAATTGGCGAAAGTTTGACATATCTAACCATAAGGTGGAAGACAATGTGTAGCGAAATGGATGGACATGTGGATGAGTGATATCTTATTCTATCATTCATTAACGCAATGTTTGCAACAACTTTGTTGTATATTCAAATTTTTAGAATCAAGAATACAATCACAATGACTGAGTTGCGAGAGCTTAAAAAAGAATATATTTCTCTAGAGGAAAAACAAAATGAGATGGAATCATACCCAATTGCGAACACAGGTTCAAATGCAGCGAGTGCAAGTTTATTTCCTAAATTGATAAACACGGTGGCGAGCACTTCGCAAGTACAACAAGAAAAGATGAAGAGTGATAATCAACAGAAGTTGGTAGCTATGGGAAGTCGTGCTCAAGAAGAATTCGAAAGATAAAGAAACTTCTATAATCGTGGAGGAAATAATAAAATTCAAAGACTTGATCAGCCGCAAGAAACTTATGGGGGTCAAAAACAAAACTATCGTAGAAGACAGGAAAGTCATAAGATAATATGGGAAGAAATCAAAATGCCACCTCTAAATGCTAGTGTAGAAGAAATATGGGAAGCCATAATCTTGATGGAAAATATACCAGCACCATGGAATATGGGGAGTGAACCACCTCCAAGCCACAAAAGTTATGAATTTTGTTCTTATCACCATTTTCATGGACATTCAACAAATGATTGCAGAAATATAAAGAGAATCATCCTCAGAATGATAGATCAAGGAAAACTAAATTATTTTCTAAAAGACCAACCTCAGTCTCAGCTATTACTACCTCCACCAGAAACTCGCAGAACAAACACAACAAAAGAAAGAGAAACATTTGTAATAGAAGTAGGGGTGAAGGAAAAGAATTTGTTATGTCACTCTATTATACATTCGTACAAAACAATTGAAGACTTTCATGATAACATTCTGAGCAGAGTCTTCGCAAGAGATGATGATGGAAGAGAAATAATGAACATTGCGAAGATTTCGCCGCTAAAAGAATGGCAAAAGCAAATTATTTCCTTCACTGCAGAAGAAGTACCTGAGGGTGGATAAATGCACAATAATCCATTAGTGGTAAGATTGGAGATTAACCCAAAACCTAATGATGATGAAGATGATAAAGCTGAGGACTCATGCGCAATCAACCGAGTTTTAATTGATACTGGAAGCTCCGTGGATATCATGCTTATAAAAATATGGGAGGGAAATATGAGGATTTAATACCTTCAACCTACAAAATATATGGTTTTAGTGGTACTGCAAATAAGCCTAAAGGGGAGGTCACTATGCGAATTCCATTGAAAGGACTATCTTTTGAAATTCTATTTTGTGTTGCCGACATGGAGTCACCTTATAACGCTTTGATTGGGCGACCTAGGTTGCATGGGATTTTAGGCGTAGCATCTACATTTCATCAGTGCATCAAATTCCCTCATCCCAGTGGAGTTGGCATCATAAAAGGAGATTGGATTGAAGGAAAGAAGTGTTATGAAATCGATGTAGAATCAAATGAAGAACGAGCTGAGAAGAAGGAGAATTGGAAGCATAGTGTCAGAGAGAAACAAAGAAGTGAGAGATTGATGGTAGATACAATAGAGAAGAGAGAAGAAGGAACTCTGCGAAGCCAATGCTTGTTGAAAATAAGAGGTGGCGAACACTACGCAAAACATACAAAAGTAGTAGAAGATATCAAGATCGCAGAGGTAGAAAGCAGCAAAGGTAAGAAACTTAGAATGTGAAATGAAAATAAAATTGCGAATAGAAAGAATGATGTATGATTGATTTGTTACAAAAAAAATTCAAAAAATATATTTTACTTAATGACAAAAATGAGATTGAGAAATTACAACAGAGCTGAAATGCAAAAGAAGAAATAGAATAATCATCAGAAAGGGGCGAACTTACTATGGCGTACACCCTAGTTCGCGAAATCAAAATTTTGCAAGAGGAAAATGTAAGACCTAAAGTGCGTCATAGAAGGGGTACATGTTGCATGACTCAGCCAAAAGGTTACACCGCCCCTGGAACCCGAGTCATGGAGATTTGGGGTCAATAAAGCCCATCCAGGAGAGATACCTTGGATTTTCAACTTAAGCTTATAAATAAGGTTGGACGACTGAGGGTCTCTTCTAAGGAGTATATAATGTGATCAAGGCGCCGAGGTACACGGTCGTATAAAACGCACCTGGCCATTCTTGGCAAGTCTTGACTATGATGCACTCGGCCCGAATAAAACCCCACTGAGGATGCAGTCTCGTAACCATAAGCCATATAGGAAAAATGGGTAAGGGGCTACGAAAACAACTGGTTGTTAATAAGACCGGATGGGAGGATCCAACCTTATATGGTAGAGGTACATCTCCTTGAAGGGGCAACCAGGGGGAAGATAAGGGCGACACTCTCCATTAGGGAGATGATAAGTGTCTTAAGACGCAAATGTCACGAGGCTTTATTTTTGCAAGAATATTTAGGCTTTTCATATTTGTGCAACAATCCTCAAGAGGCAACAATACAAAAGAGAAAGATAAGGCGAGATCAATGGGTCAATATGTGAAAGTGTAAAGACGTCCTGCGATTTCGTTGCAAAACGACAATGTCATGGGGTTTTATTTTCGCAAGAATATTTAGGCATGTCATATTGTCGCAACAAAAATGACAAAAGTAAAAAGTTAAGGCAAGATCAATGGGTTTCTGCATGAAAGTGCAAAGACAACCTGCGATTTTGTCGCAATGAAAAGAGGTGGCGAAATAAGACCTTTAACTAAGAAGGCAAAATAAGACCACATGAGAATACAAGAAAGAATGATATCTTGGAACAAACCAAGAAATATCTCTCAACGTATATGATTGCGAGATTATGCAAAAATAGTTGTGAAACTGAGGCATAAAAATACGTAACTATTCAAAAATAACTTTCTTAATCTTTCATTTGGATTCAAATAACAGAGGAAAGTATGGGAATGAATAGAATAAGAACATGTTATTTGCCCCCATATGATATATTTATGCATGAAATGAAAGATTAATAATTATATATTGATTAACCATATTGCAAAAAAGTATTGCTTTTCTAATATGTACATGAAGAAACAAAAAAGATAGAACTTGTATTTGAAGAATGAAGAAATTCGCAGCAAAAGATTACAAAGATTGAAGATTAAAGAGCGAATGTACAAATATTACAAAAAGTTGAAGAAGGAAGCAAAAATTATTTCTTGCTTGATTTTTCATCATCTTCACCGGATTCTTCTTCTTCGACATCATCAAATTCTTCTTCCACATCTTCATCAGATTCTTCTTCGCTTGCATCACTATCAGAGATGACTAGATCAGGAGCGTTCTTTGGGACTTTTTCTGAAAGACAATGATATATGGAATGAGGAATGTTATTATCATCACATACCATTTTAATAGTATGGTTGCGAAAAAGAATATCATCATTCTTAAAGTTCGCAACAGTAATCTTCAATTGGCTCTTCACCTTAGAACATTTATCATTGCGAGAAGAAAGATCCTTTGCGAGTTTCGCTTTTTCAGCTTCAAGCTCTTCAATTCTCTTGCGAAATCTTTCTTCAGCTTCTACAAACGTATAACAATGAATCAATAACTTAGTGGAAATTTATGAAAGACAAATAATTAACAAGGAAGAATAGTTAACAACCTTCTCTGTCAGAAATCATATCTCTAACCAAGACCGTGTGCTCAGCGTGGAGACTAACACTTAGACCTAGATTATTTCTGGTGTCATCTAGAATTTTCACAGCCCAAGCGAATTCATCATCATTATTTATGAGAAGACGGGAACGAATTTGACTTTCTCTCTCGCTAAACACAACATTTTTGCGTTTAAGTTCATCCCATTCAATTCGGACCTCAAGAAGGGTTTCTTGGAATTTTGCTAAAGTTTGAGCACCCTGATTAGAAATGCGATCTTTATCATCTATGAGGTCACTGTTCTTGGTTCTTAAAATATTGATTTCCTCTTTAAACTATGGTAAAAATGCTTAAATTTGTTGGCTAAACCCAAGCTGGATCTATGGTCAATTTCTAAGAGGCGAAGTTTGGATTTGAGTTCATTTGTGGAGAGATATTTAATTTTATCATTTGAAAAACTATTTAAGGAATTATTAAGGCGTTCAAAAAGGGTATTATCATCTATGGGGTCGGGAAAAGAATGAAGGAGTGTAGCCTCATCAGAAAGACCATAAATGTCTACAAAAATGGTTGATCAAATAAGATAAAACAATGGGGTAAAGGAATCAAGGGGAAGAAGGAAAAGTTCATACCATAGAGTTGTTGATTTGCATTATGAAGGCTAGATATTTTATTTTTCTGAACAACAATTTCAGATTCAAATTATTTGTTCTATTCGCGAAGACTGGCTGCCTCAACTTCCAATTCTTCATTATTTTTGCGAAGCTGAAGGTTATTCTTCTCAAAATTCTCACATCTCCTAACTAAGTCAAAATTAACCGTGTAGGAAGCCTTTCCATCCTGCGAAAGAATAAGGCGAGTTTTCAAAATAAATTACAATTTCGAATCAAAAAGTAAAAGAATAAAAGTACAAGTATGAAAATTTACCAAGCTATTAAGCGAATGTAAGAAGTTTGGGGATACAAATATGGAAACTCCGCGAAGAGACTCATTATTCTCTAAGAGTGGGGCATCACAAAAATCAGCTATGGACTTGCATGCATTAGTTAGAGGAGTATCACCAATTCCCAGCATATAATCAGAGAAGATGCAGGATAGTTGTGCCATTGAAGATTCAGAAGAGGCACCTTCTTTTGTGAATACATCATCATCATCTGTGCTCTAATCAGAATGGGAACTTGAGGGAGAAGGAGAGTGAATTTTTCTTTTCTTTGAAGATGGGGCAACAAATTTCTCCTTGCGAAGAGAAATTTTACCTTTGCCTTTGGTCTTCGCTGCTTTAGATCCTTCCTCTTTAACAACTACAACACCAATCTTCGCACACGAATGAAGATAAGAAATAGAGGCAACAATATTGTTAAAAATAATAAAACAAAGTATTTCTTACTTCAGCCGTGATCGAATGAAGTGCTGCTAGGGTGCTTGGTTTGCTAGTTCTTTCATAGCTTCTTCTTAATTTGTTAATCTGAAATTTTCGCAAGATTAATAAATATGGAGAAAAGTGAAGATAATAAATTAAATGAAAGAAACGTACCTCTTTCTCAGGCCACTTAAATACCCAAGGTTGGTAAGTAGCAAGATTCGCAGGAAGCACGTTTGAACCAGTAATGTAAGGACCCTTCAGAACCAATGGAAAAACACACCATTTCTCATCTTTGGATTGGCGAGGAGTGTAATTCTTTCCAGAATGCCAGTCAATGTCATGCATAAGTTTTTTATCATCATCAATATTTTCCTTCCTCTCAGCGAGTTTTGACATTCTTCATAGGTATTAATTCATAATTTTCAAAGAAGCTTTCTGCGGTGTATTTTTTGGAAAGTATTTATAAATCTTTAAATTCAGGATCCCTAAACTTTTTTTCATAAAGAGACCCTTTCCCAGCTCCACGGTTGGCGAATTCAATCATCAGGCGAATGCAATCCCTACTTAACTGATATATTTCCCGCGAGAACTTCGCATGAGAGAGTATTTCGTAAAATAAAGGAAGATTAGGATCATAAAGAGGGACAAGAAGGCCAGCGAGGATCTGACCCAGTGAAACTATAATTTCTTTATCATCACAGTGATAATCAGAAAATAACTTAGCAGAAAGAATGAAAGTAGCTTCTTGATGAGGAATGGTGGATAACGTGAAACCTTTATTTTGGAAAATTTTCTGAATTCCCTCAAAAGATGTTTTAGCTTTATGACCGCTTGGAGGCATTTTAATTATGGGAATGAAGGATAAATTAAAGATCTAAAAAGGGAGAAACATGAAAAATTACAGCAACAACAGGTGCAGAATTTACGGAGGAACAGTAAAATTGCAGAGAAGTTGAAAGAAGAGTAAAAAGAAGAGAAGAGAAGAATGAGATGAATATATATATAGAGAAGAAGTCTCGAAAAGATAAACACATTTAATGCGAAGAGAAGACGTGAATGGTAGAAAGAGACGTGTCAAGAAGTGTATAGGGGAAAGATATATGTGTAATAAGTTCTGTGTAAAATACAGAATCATGATAGTATAGAAGAATATGGAAAAATGAACAGTTGCGGCATTTTGAAGTACAAATTCTCATGACATTCTCCTCTTCGCAGAGAAGACTTGAGAAGAGGAAATATGTAGGATTAGAATATCTCAACAATAGCACTCTTGAAAAATTGTCAGTAACAATACTCTTGCGAGTATCGCAGGATGATTACATAAATGACATGACAGATGACGACAACTTAAACACGAGAAAGATGTGAAGACCTAGTGAGATTTCAGAATGATTGCAAAATTTAACATTTGTATAGTTGCGAATATCGCAAGGCTAGATCCAAAAATAAAGGACAGCTTAGCTGTCATCCACTATGTAATGCCCTATATAAAGAGCCGAATAGGCGTAAGGAAGGAGAGATCAATTTTAGAGTGTTGAGAAAGTTTTGAGGAGAGAAAAAATCCAAAATGGTGTTGTATTCTTGATTTCATTTCCCCATTTGTAAGATTTCTAGATTCAATTAATAAAAAGTGAGATTGTTTATCTTAAAGATGTGTTGATAATTGTGGATTCTTGTGAGGGATGTATAGTGGGATTTCCTACAACTACAACCATGTTATTTCTAACACCTGAGCTCTGTGTTTTTATGAATAGACTCTTTAGATGTTTCTATCTAATAAGATTGGTTCCTCAACTCCTAAAACCAAGATGCTTCCATCCACTTAGATTGGTTAGTGCCCTCCTTAATAAGCATAAATTTCTAGGCCCTGGAGTTTATTTATTACAACAAAAAGCTTCTCCCATACCCCCAAACTTAAATCTAACATTGTCCTTAATGTTCTAAAGATGAAATTAAAAGCATGAACAAGGAGAAAGTGTTACCATTTGAAGCAAAAGAGTTAAGGAAAGATATTACCATGTTGCATGAGCATGGGTTACCTCCCAAGAAGTGATAAGTTTAACGTATTCATCCAAACTAAGAAAGGATTAATCACCTCATATCATAAATCAATAACCAAAACAACTGTGGATCATCTGCATCAAAAAGTGTTAACACGGATAAAAGGAAACTGCAACAAACCAAGAATAAACATAACACACCCTTGCCTAGTTTCCTGTTTAAGATAACTACATCTAATTGTGGTTCATGTTCAGGTTCTATAAAAGGGTCTAAATAAAATATTTTCATAGGATGCACCTCCTCATAAGTAAGATCCGAAATATCAGGTTCTAAGGTCTGGAAAAATTTAGAAGCACACAATAATAATCTGAATAATTGAGGATCCTTTAAGTCAATCAGATTTGACTTACACAGTTGACCATAATGAGAGTGGCGGTCATTCTTAAGCAAATGTGTCGATTATAATATCCTAAAGTACTTAGGCTTAGTCTCAAAACTTCATAATTGACACATATATGTTCCCACAATTGGTTGAAAAATATTTGGTGGGAAAACAAAATCAATCTAGGTATCATAGCATGGACTAACCACATCAACCATAGGATGGGTTTCTAACAATTGAACTTCTTCCTGGACATTATTAGCTTCGGGAGAGATATTTTGAAGGTAATCTGGCACAATGGTTGAGGCACATATATCAAGTCCCAAGTGAGGGATCTCTACAAGAGTCAAAGGTGAAGCACATGGAGAATGATAATCACCCCCAAACTTAGAGTTTTCAGTGTCTCTAGGTAGACTAGTCACAATCTCCCTAATTTTTAGGTCATCAGATTCCCTCAAATGGTCAATTGATTCTTCTAAGTTATCTTATAAGTTATAATTGGGAGGTACATCCTCACTCATATTTGAACTCTCTATGAGTCTATCTTCTTTGTCTAAGGCTAATGTTTCTAAATCGCTAGACTTTAAAACATTATTCTCAGAATAAACTCGTTCCTCTAAACTATCATCGGCTTCGTAATCATAATGGAATAATACATCATCTAAAACGGTGATATCTCTAGTCAAATCCTCGTCCTTTTGAATAGGTGAATAATTATAAAAATTATTTGGATTTGAAATGGAAATAATATTATCATTGTAAAGCTCAATTGGAGTAACAAATTCCTGATCACTATGCATATATGTGTCCGATTCTTCATCAACACTATCCTCATCATAATCATCATTATAATAACATGAAAATGGTTGAACCTCATCTAAATAGGTAGTGTTACCAATTCTAACCCCGTCATCTTAATTATGCGAATAACTATCCTCATTTTCAAGGGTACTATTGGAAACACTAAGATTATTTCGAGCAAAACTGTTCCGGGCCTCTAACAAAAGCTTTTGTGTCGACTCACATGACTTCCTTATGGTATCGTGTATAGAAGGTTCACTCATGGGTGCATTTTGTTTATTCATTTCTAACACAAACCTATTTGTATTCTCAACTAATTGTTTGAGAGACTCTTCTAGAGTAAGAACAGGTTCAGAAGGATCATAATAGGGACTAGTTTTCAACATTTTCATTATATTGTCCAAAGACGAGAAACTAGAACTATAATACTCCTTATTTTCTTGCCCGTATGACTGGTGCGTATGTGGATAGTAATTGGGCTCACCATAGTATGAGCCATAACTTTCAAAAGTTTGATGTTCCCAACCACTATTCACACTATGGTCAAAGTAATGTCCATTTTGATAATCAGTCGGATATTCGTTGTATTGGCTATTGCAATACCAGTTCGACATTCTTTTATTCACGAGTGTGAGTTGTCACAAAAAATAAAACCCACTGACAGGGGATTCGTGGGAGGATAGAGTCTTACCTCCCGTACCAGACGGGCGATGAACCGTTGAAGTCGTCTCAGGCCACCAACTCATATGTCAGTGTACGAACCTGAGGGGCCGAGACAGTATCGTAACTGTCATCCTTCCCTGCAAACAGTTCTATTTAATTTTTAACTCTTCCTTAAGGGTTTAAAAAAATAATGTCCAAGTCCAAAAATAAAGTCCAAAAATAAAAGATTACAAAAAATAAAACCTATTTATAGTTTCTAAAAATAAAAATAAAATAATTATATACAAAATCTTCTTCTTCACTCCTTTTGGATTCCTCTTTTCCATCCTTCTTTGGCTTCGCTTTTATTTTCAGTACTTTCTCTCTTTTTCTTTAGCTCAGCTCCAAATCTGAAAGAAAACAAGAAATACCAAAACACGTAAAAAAGAACAAAAAATAATAAAAATAAAAATAAACCTAAAACAAATCTAAATCCAAGTCCGCGTCGGCGGCGCCAAAAATTGATGAATTTGTAGATAGTGGTAGTAAAAGTTTGTTCAACTCGGGCTTGTAAAGTTTTGATTTAAGAAAACACTAAAAACAAAGAAAATATATTCACAAGTTTTGTCACAATATCGAAAGGTACTGAGACTCGGGATTCCACCATAACTCATTCATGCAATTCATATATTTATTCCAAACAATTATAACTCAAATAATATTGACTCTAATTCTTTTCCAAGGTAGATTTTTAAAAGATTGACTGTAAATCACTAGCATGACGCATCAAAAGCACTTAGACCAAGCATACATCATCATACATCATCACAATCAATTAAGAAAAATCATAAAACGATTGATAATAGTGCAAGTAGTCATAAAAGAATTAAATATAATTACCACATGCATGAAATATGGATTCCTCCGTCGTCCCAGTGATGGGGTTTAGCTCATGAAGTCAACCACTTGCTCAAAATAATAATCCATAGCTCAAATAGGTGTTTTATTGAAGAAAATATAATAGACAGAAATTCGCAACTATGTATTACTGTTACAGAAGTCATTGTTACATTTGGGTGGCTGTTACAAAGAAAAGATGAATGTTGTGTGATTAACTGTGATCTATTCTTTTTGTTCTTCTTCTTCTCCGGCAATCTCGCCTGCAGCTTTCCTGCAACTCCACCTGCAGCTACCCCAACACCTCTTCTCGGTCCCCAACTTCTCGACTCCCCTTTTTGGGACTCCAACCACGATATATATACACAACAAGGTCGAAATATCTCACAAAGTTTTCCTTTCTTTCATCACAATTCTCGGGATTTTTATCTTCCTTTTTCTTCTCCTACACATTTCCAGATTTATCCAACTTCTTTCCAAACAAGATAGATACGATCCGGTGATATTTATCTTCCCCTACTCCTCACTTTATTGCCAAATATCGAACAAACTCGAGAATACTCTACCTCCCGGTTTCATCGTGAACCGATTAAACCTATATTTTTCTTCAAAACCAAACCTCCTATAGTCCCTGTCTAATCCAAACAGGCCCAAATAGAACTGAATCCATGAAGAAATCCGAGAACAACTTCACAGGAAATAACAAAGACCCGAGAAAAGTCTTCACCTTTATTTTATTCAAACTCGGCGTTTCTCCCTATATTTCCGAATCCACAAGCCTTACCAATCCAGTCCAAGCCAAAACCAACATGGTCCGATGAAAATCCATGAGAAAGTCACGTCCAAATATAATTCAGGGGAGTTCGTTGTTTATAATAGTTTTCTCGCCATTCTTTTGTTTAAACCGTGAATATGGAATGCCCCCTATCGTATGATGGGGTGCGAATAGTACTTTGGGTGCAAATAATAGATGTGGGGTACGCAAATAACGGTGGGTTACCCCTTATCAATTGTGTGCCCATTATCCATTTGAGGGGTGTCTTCAGTAATTTTCTCCGGAGAGTCCAAATACCACTTTTCGAGCTAATTTATCCACGCATGATTATTTCTCCAAAAATACCTACAAAGACACAAAATACCAAAATAAGTACAAAAATGGGTACTAATAATCTATATAATTGAGAACAAAATAGACACATAAATGCGTCTATCAGATAATCGCCATGGAGTCTGGAGCTCAGCTATACTTTACTATCCTAGACCGAGACTTAGTCATAAGTAAACTAGAAATCAAGACGTATAGTTTTGATCATTAATATTGGCAAACATGCTTGAGATAGCAACGCATGCGAGTTCGACCGAGCAATGCCTAACAATCTCCCCCTATGTAAATTTTAGTGACAAAACTATCAATACATATGGATTACAAAATAGATAAAACTTTGTATCTTCTCATCCACATGCTTGATCTCCTTGGTGCTTCAACATTACTCGAAAACTTTGTGTTTTCTAAGTACTCCCATGATTCCATAGATGTTCAGTTCAGCATCACAGTTGTTGAAGTTTTGTAGCCAACAATGAGAAAACAAAAGCTCTTGATCATTGTTATATAGTGTCATAGTATTATTACACATCATCAAAGTTCTTATATCACAACCTTGAAAACAATACTATGGTGATATGTATCACTCCATCTTAGTCAATACTTTCATCTCAACACGAAAACCACTCCCCCTTACATAATGATCCGAAAACCATATGTATTTGTAGTGTGAACTACATATTAATTCTCCCCCTTTTTTGTTAATAAAATTGGCAAAGGTACGAAAACGGGATCCTAATGAAATTTTCATATAGACGCTTCAAGACCAAAGAAAAGCACATATCAACTTTGTTTAGATGCAATCATAAAGCTGAAGATAAATGCATTCATCAAGGAGTTTATAAAGATACAAGATAACTCCTAAAAATTCTACAGCCATACTCCCCAAAAATATATGGAAATTAAGCGCAAGTTCAAAAGAACTCTCCCGCATTTGATGTCATTCCCGAGAGAACACAGGAGCGAGCTTACTTTTACAAGAAAAGAAGGATTTCTTTGGACATCAAAAACCACAAAAATGATTTTGTATCCAAAAATTCTCAATTAAACTAACCACAAGAGAACCCATGATTAATTTAATAGGCATACACAATCAAATTAAACACAAAAGTGATCAATTTAATTGAACATGCTCGACATAAGAGAACTTACGGATCTACGACTATGTTAACCATAAAAGAATGATTAACTCAATTGTTTTATGCTCAACCAAAGAAAAACTTATGGAGAATTGCAGTACACATAAAATATGGATCAGGGAAAGATCAATACTGCGGCATAAACAAGGATTCATTCTATTTTCCATCACTATTTTCACAATGACATACAATAGACATAATCCTTGTAAACAAAAATTCATCATATCTTCCATCAATTATTTGCATAACGATATAATAGGTTTAATTTTTGTTTGTCAAAAGTTCATTGATCTTGCATATCGACATATAAAAGAGATAACTTTTGACATCGTATAAGACAATAATAGTTCACGGACGCAAACACACATATCCCATAACATATTGCAATATACAAAACCATAAAGATTAATACTGCAAAAATCATCTCCTGAACAATTTTAGAGTTTAAATAAATAAATCTAAAAAAAAAAACAAAGACGAAAACATATTGGACATAGCTATGTGTAATCACAATAATGGCTATTCCAAACTCTAGTTATTCTTCCTAAAACATAAGAAATTAATTTCTCATAAGAAGATTTCCTATAAAATAATATCAGTTTTCTTTGATTATTTCATACCTTTAAAAAGGTCCATCAAAATAGGAGTCACTGATATACTTGATTTTCTTGACCGTAGAGACACCATGTTCATGAGTTAGAACATTCATTTCTCGGTCAGTGATGCGAGCAAGATGCCTGGCTCTAACGCAATCAAGGATGGATTTCTTTTGGTTCCTGATCAAGATGTTTTTATTATCAAGGATTCTTGCTTGTCCATCAACGAGTTGATTTATCTGCAATTGAAGGTTAGCAAGCTCATTCTTAACTTTATTTTGAACTATAATTAAATCCTTGACAGATTCACCTATCCAAGAGTTAAACTCTTTTTTTTCAAGCATCCTTCTCAGAAGAAGATCTTGAACATAATCACATCATGTTAGAGTACTGCTCGGTCGAACTCGCATGCGTTTCTATCTCAAGCATGTTTGTCAATATTAGTGATCAAAACTATAAAGTCTTGATTTCTAGTCTACTATAGATAAGGTCTCGGACTAGGATAGAAAGTGTAGTTGAGCTCAAGAACTCCATGGCGATCATCATACAAGACGAATGACTACTCAAGGAACCAGTGGATCTTCATCGAATAAAAGGTATGTGGAGACTTGAACTTATCTATCACTCAAAAGTCTATCTACTCTATCTCCTATCTTGAGACAAAGTCGTATTACTATATAGACTAAGATTATACACATATGGTATTTCGAGCTGAGTATATCTCGTTTATCCATTTCTAGAAATATGTGTTGGTAAAGCTTTCGCGTTAGACAAGTTCATCTTTACCTAGTGACGAAAGTCATGTTATGTTTCAATCACTTTGAAAATCGCTCTGACGAAAAATAGTTTGTGAATAACAACTATATAACACCCTCTGAGAATGTTTCAATGATTGAAATGAAAGTTTAGACAATATAACCATTGGAGGATATAAGCATTGTTGTGGAAACACATATATGTATAAGTCTTTATTACTTGAACCAAAGTTTGCGAACTTTGATGATCAAGTGAAATCGGGAAAGTACGTGAGCTTCAGTCCGCGAACTCAATCCGCAAACTAGCGGAAGTTCTCGACCCGAGAATTTTTGGTGGAGTTTGTGAACTCCATCTGGGAACTTAAGTCTGCGAACCCAGTCTGCGAACTTGAGTAGGTTATGTCTAAAAACTATGTTTGTGAACTTATCTTAATAAACTAAGGAATTATATTGCAAACCGTGACTTTATAGTTCATTAATCGATTCGAGTGAATCACATCGTTTTTTCTTTAATTGTGTCTTGTGTAGTACATAAAGATCTAAGCAATTGAAAAACTCTCTAACTAGTTCATTTGAGTCATTTGGACTAGTTATGGTGAAGAAGAATATGGTTGATATGAAAATTATCATATGGATAACCATTTGGTTAACTATTGTTGAACCAACTAATGTACAAGTTTGGGCATGGTTTTCACAAGCCTACAAACGCGCATTTCATGTGTGTGTAACAAGCTATGTTTTTGATCTAACGGTTGATAAATATTAGCTTGAATCTAATCAGGTTTTCATATAACGATGAATATTGAATACTTTGTTAGTAAGCTAACATTGATTGCAAACCCTGATTTGAGAGATTATATAAGGGAGAAATCTAGCAACTGGGAAACCTAATCCACACACATTCTGTGTGATACTAGTTGCTCTAAGCTAGAGTCGATTCTCCTTTAACCTTTGGTTTTCTTCTTCTAAAACCAGGTTAACGACTTAAAGAATTCATTGGGATTATGAAGCCAGACCAATACTACTTTTCTTATAGTTATGTGATCTGATCTTAATGTTTCTATCGTATGAGTACAATTTTAATAATTGGCTTGAGATTTCTATCTCCGATAGGCAAGATATAAAAGTAGTCACAAACTCTTCGTCTCATCGTTTGTGATTCCACAATATCTTTTTTCGTTGCGTCGATTAAGACTATTGTGAGGTGATTGATAAAGCTGAGATGTTCTTCGGGAATATAAGTCTGGTTTATCAATTGGTTCATGTTCACCTTGATTTATCAAAAGATGGAATAAAAACTTGTAGGTATATTCGTGGGAGACAGATTTATATATTACTGTATAATTTTCTGTGTGATACAGATTTGTTTATTAAAGTCTTCTACTTTGGGTCGTAGCAACTCTTGGTTGTGGGTAAGATCATCTAAGAGAATCAAGTGCGCAGTATCCTGCTGGGATTAGAGGCATAGGAGCATAACTGTACCTTGGATCAGTGTGAGATTGATTGGGGTTCAACTACAGTCCAGACCGAAGTTAGCTTGGAGTAGGCTAGTGTCTGTAGCGGCTTAATACAATGTATGTTTAATCTGGACTAGGTCCAAGGGTTTTCCGCATTTGCGGTTTCCTCGTTAACAAAATTCTAGTGTCTGTGTTATTTCTTTTCCGCATTATATTTTGTTATATAATTGAAATAATATAGGTTGTGCGTTGTTCAATCAATTAGAATATCCGGCCTTTTTGGTTGTTGATTTAAATTGATTGACACTTGGATATTGGTTTTTGGTACCATCCAAGTTATCTCCATGAGTTTGATAAAGACTCGCAAATTTCTGTTTGCTTGATTATAAATCAAATCAAGCGAGATTGAGATAATAACTCCTTGAGATAATTTTATCTAGATTGAGTATGAATGTCTAGTTGATTCTCTAGAAAGTAACTCGGATTTTGTCCATACAGATTGCTAATCGAAATATTGGGTGTGGTTGTTAGACCCCCGCTTTTTCAATTGGTATCAGAGCAGGCAAACACGTTCAAGACCTTACAAGTCTGTGTTTGTAGCGATCTGACTTTATGGACACATGTGCTATCTCAATAAACGTACCACCAGTCTTCGATGGCTCTAATTACTTATGGTGAAAAATTTCTATGCGAGCTTTTATTTAAGCACGTGATTTTAAATCATGGGTATATGTTGTTAATGGATATGATGGTCCCATTGATGCATTTGGAGATGTAAATGTTCCAAAGAATATTGTTGAATACACCCCTGCAGAGATTCTTGCTGCAAAGCAAAACAAAGATTCTTGCTGCTGCAAAGCAAAACTCTGACAGTTTGAATGCCATCATACATGCCATTACCCCAAATCTTCAATTAGTCTTTCAATCACAGTACTTACTCTTGTAGTAATGATTCTGGTAAATATTTTGAAGATGAAATTAGCTAAGCCAATAGGTCTAAATTTCTCTGCTCTTCTTGCACCTTGAATTTTAGGAAGTCAAAATAGGAAGTTAGAGTTTAAACCTTTAGGTATAAATCTGTAACTCCAACAGAATTGAATTGCTTCAATTAAATCTGCACCAATAATGTCCCATGCAAACTTGTAGAAACATCCAGGAAAACCATCTGGCCCTGGAGCACTACTTGCATTCATGCTGTAAACTGCTTTTTCTACTAGATTGGGAATTATCTTTGGTGAAGTTGGAAATAAACCAGAGACGCGGAAAGGTGATAAACAAAAAGGAAAGAAAAAGCCGTGAATTGTGTAAGAGAAAAGAGAAAAGATTTCTCGGAATTTAATTACCCTGTGTATATAAATACGAGAGGAGAGTCAAGAACAAACTGTCGCAGTAATAGTCATTGTAGCTGTAGCAATAGAATTTCTGTAACTGTTATACCACTTAGCAACTAACTCTTTGTAACAATCATTCTGCAACACTTATAACTGTTTCAATTGAGTTGTTTTGTTCTTTTTATCATAATTCTTCAATAAAAACACCTTTTGAGCTATGAATTATTATTTTGAGTGTGTTTTAAGCATGAGGAGCTAAAACCCATCACTGGGACGACATAGGAAGCTATGTTTCACAATTGATTGGTAACTATAATTGATTCCTCATGACTTTTTGCACTGAATTAATTGATTTATGATTTTTATTAATTATTTGATGGTGTATGCTTAGAATTATGGCTTTTAGTGCACCATGCTTAAGATTTACAATTAATATTTTATAAAATCTACATTCTGCCAAGAAATGGAGTCAATAAATGAGCTAGGATTGTTATGGATCATTACATAAACCAATTGAATGTGATCAATGGTGAAATCCCGAGTCTCAGTACCTGACGATATTGTGAAAATCTTGTGTAGATATTTTCTTTATTTTTAGTGTTTTCTATTATTAAGTCTTAAATCAAACCTTCACAAGTCTGAGAAACAAACTTTTTCTTATTACTATCAAAACTATATCAATTTTTGGCGCCGCCGACACGGACTTGTTGTTAGGTTAGGTTTTAGTTTTTTTTTTTAGATTTCTATTTCTTTTGTTAGTTTTTTTTTTTGGTGTGCAGGTTTTGCTTGAAGCTAAAGGTGGAAAACTGGACTTGCCTATAAAAGTACAAAAAACCCAAGATTTTTATTTTATTTTTGTTAGTTTTTCTTTTCTTTATTTCTTTTTGGATTTCTATTTATTATTTGTTTATTTTTATTTTTATTATTTTATTTATTTTATAAAAAAAATCACGTGCACACACCAATTGCATCGTCAGACTACCGAGTTTAGGAAAACTCATGGAATAGTAAGTTGAACCCGTGTCGTGGGCCTTATGGGAGTTACCAACTGAAATTTTTTAAACCTCAGCCTTGTATCTTTGACCAGTCTTTGACTGTATGTATATTTTTTTGTGGTAACCTGAGCTTACCCATTTTAGTAAACCCTGCATTTGCATGTGCATAATAGAATGTCGAACTGGTATTACAATAGCCAATACAATGAATATTCGACTGAACAACATGGACGTTATCCTTTTTATGACCATAGTGTGAATATTGGTTGGGAACGCCATCCTTTTGAAGGTTATGGTTTATATTTATACCATGGTGATCCCAATTACTATCCACGCACACCAATCATATGAGCATAATTTTTATACTTATGATGTACTACAGTCAACACGTAAGTCGATATGTAAGTTACTAGAGTCGACACGTGGTTTAGTTGAGATGAATAACTTAGTTATGGACGAAAGAACTGCAACCAAGAGTGAACCTTTTATACATGATACCATTAAGATACATGATATGATCAAGAAGTCATGCGAGTCAACTCAGAATCTTTTGTTAGAGGCACACAAAAAAAACTGCTCAAAATAACCTTAATTGCCAATACAGTGTTTCCGATATTACCCTTGAAAATGAGGATAGTTATTCACATAATCAAGATGACGAGGTTAGCATTGGTAACACTACTTTAGATGAGGTTCAACCACTTTCATGTTATGATGAGGATAGTGCTGATGAGGAATTTGATATATGTAGGCATAGTGATCAGAAATTTGTTACCCCAACTGAGCTTTATAATGATAATGTAATTACTAGTTCAGATCCAAATAATTTTAATGATTATTCACTTATTCAAAAGGATGAAGATTTGACTAGAGATACCCCTGTTTTAGACGATGTAGTATTTCCTAGTTACGAAGATGATAATGGTTTTGAGGAACGGGTTTATGCTGAGAATACTTTTTTAGAGTCTTACGATTTAGAAATAATAGTGTTAGACGAAGAATATGAACTCGCAAAACTTTTAAATATGAGTGAGGATGCATCACCTGAGTATAACCTAGAAGAAGTACTGTAATTTACTATTTTCAGGATTCCGACGATCTAGAAATTAGGGAAATTGTATCTAGTCTATCTAGAGATACCCAAAACTCTAAGTTTGGGGGTGATTATCATTCTCCCCGTTCCTTACCTTTATCTCTTACAATGATCCCTCACTTGGGACTTGATAAATGTTCCTTTACCATTTTACAAGATTACCTTCATGATAGCTCTCCCGAACCTAATGATGTCCAGAAAGAAGTTCATTTGTTAGAAACCTATCCTTTGGTTGATGTGGTTTTTCCAGGCTATGATGCCTAGATTGACTTTGTTTTCCCTCCAAAAACTTTTATTCCAATTGTGGGAACATATGAGTTTCAAGTGTGTCAGCTGTTAAGTTTTAAGACTAAGACTAAGTACTTTAGGATATTAGAATTGACGCATTTGCTTAAGGATGGCCATCACTTTCATCGTGGTCAACTTTGTGAGTCAAATATATTTGACTTTGAGGATCCACAATAATTCAGGTTAATATTATGTGTTTCTAAGTTTTTATTTGAGTTTTTCCAGACTCTAGAACTTGAACCTTCGGATCTTACCTTTGAGGAAATGTAGCCCATGAAAATATTTTATTTAGACCCGTTTATAGAGCCTGAACCTGAACCACAACTAGATACAGTTGTCTTAAACATGAAACTAGTCAAGGCTGTGCTATGTTTGTTCATTTTCTTGGCATGTTGCAGTTTTCTTTTATCTTTGATAATACTTTTTGATGCAGATGATCCACAATTATTCTGGTTGCTGATTTTATGAGGTGACTAATCCTTTCTTGGTCTGGCTGAAGACTTTAAACTTATCACTTTTTGGGAGATAACCCTTTCTTATGCAACACGGTAATATCTATCTTTATTTCCTTTTCTTCAAGTTGTAACAGTTTCTCCTTGTTCATGCTTTTAATTTCATCTTTGAAACATTGAGGACAATCTTAGATTTAAGTTTGGGGGTATGGGAGAAACTTTTTAGTTGCATTTTGTTAAGTGCATATTTTGCATATATTTAGTGTCGAATCCATGCTAGTAATTGCTATATTTTCTTGCGAATTATTGTATATTACTTTTGTTTTTTTTATTTGTGTTTTGCTAGGTGAATCATCCAAAAGAAGCGAATTGACACTTAATTGTGCAGTAAAATAAGTTAGCCGAAAGCAGAGAGGGGCCAAAGATCAAGTGGAACTCATCTAAATTGAGAATTTCTTTATATCATCTCGAAGAAGATGGAAAGACGAAGCTAATGGCGAAAGAATGGATTCGATCCGATGTCGTATGAAGAAGTTATGGGCGATTGAAGCAAAGCAAAGTTGCGAAATTATTTACACACAGAATTTATAAGGGGTGCGATGTTTCATATGAACTTCTAAAGGCAGTCAAGTCATTTACTAAGGGGGGGGGGGTGGAATTCAAATAGTGATAATGGCACCCGATGTTTTACTATGGGCACCTTCATCTTCTTATTTCTCCAGACCAACCCGACAGAGGTTTGGTTTCCGGTAACCATTGTTGCTGGTAATGATGGTTGTAGACTAAAGAGTGCACTGTGGTCATAAAAACATGAGAAAAGATGGGTTTATCCATCAAGATTGAGTTCGACAAAACATGGATGATCCCATCTGCCATTAGTGACGATGAGAAGCAGTTGAGCTCGAGTTATTCATTGCTGAGAAGAGCATTGACAGAGTGATTAATGGAAGAGCTGGAAGTACGTTGCTGCCATTGGCATGCAGTTAACGGAGTTAATAGAGCTGAAGCCGTGGTGTTGATTATGTTTGACTAGGAGCTCGAGATGGCACTGGCAGTGATAATGTTGGTGACTCAGAGAATAGGTGATAGAAGTGATGTACGAAGAACAGCAAAACAGGTTGAGTTTTCTGAGATATATCTCAGCTTGAGAAGACACGATGGAGCTCTAAACAGACTTGCCTGAGTTGGAGTTTGAGAAGCAATGAAGAACATGGACCGATCAGTTCAAGAATGCACGACAGTGAGATGAAGAGTTTACTGGTGGGGTTTCGGACAGAGATAGACGGATGGTTACTGTGGTCGAATAGGTTACTGCCTATGAAGCTAACGGAGATGTGTTAAATATAAAACAGGGAACTGCAGAAGATGAACATTCACTGTTTGAGTTGGTGGTTATCGAGAAGATGAGAGAAGCTCGTAACGAGAAGCAAAGGAACTATCAGAGAGAATAGAAGAATTAGTAAGAACTTACAGGAGGAGTTGCTGTTGTAAAACCCAGTCGTGATTGAAAAGAGAATTTTTGATGAAACATCCAGGAGAACATTCGTCTAGGAATTACCCGGCCATAATAAGTAGAGAAAAATACACTGTCAGTTCCAGCCAACTGACATGCCATTTTCAGTTAAAAAGAAGACATTGGGCTGGGCTTTACTATTCCGAACCAAGCCCATAAAGGCTGTTGGACGTGTGGTTAGCTTTGTTACACGATTTTGGCTAGGTTTTGATGGAATTTTGGCAAGTTTGGCATGTTACTTCGACCGGGATCGAGCACGGACCGCTTCTACAATTGGGACATCTATATAAGAGAACTTATAATATTTTTGGGACATCTCATATCATATCTCTACATCTCATAATACACTTTTGTTCTTCATTAATATTTTAGGGTTTACCCCTTTAGGGGGAACCGGGAAACGGTGTAAATCATGAGAAGCTAAACTTTATTTGATTAGGATGAATTCAAAGTTCCGGGAGTGAAGCTTAATTATTATACAAGTTTATTCGAAGTTTGTATCATATTATCGATTGTCTTTTCTATATTTAGGGTTTATGATTGATTACTAGATTGTCCAAGTGTACAATTGGATTAATATTTTGATCATTCTAATGCTAGTAGAAGTTGGGAGATAAGTGTAATAGTCAAACAACTCTCTATACAAGTAGAAATCGTGAGACCTTGCAGAGGGATTCTGTGGAGCAATTGCGAGTGAAGATAACATCATCAAGTGAACCTTGAGCTAAGATTTTAACTACTGGGATCAACCTAATTCACAAATCCTAAAGCGTTCAGTTGTATTACACCTTGAGTGATCTACTACTTGGTGGTTCGGCTGGATAGAATTTGATATTGGAGAGCTTCCGTATCCGTGGTATAAGGATTTTTTGGGGTAGCACTGAGCTAGATGATATTCTACGGTTGGTGATATATGATTCTTACGAAAGGTAAACAAGTATACTATGCAAGTCAACGTTTGGTAATGGCGAATGACTCATAATCATCTTATTGTTTATTATTATTTTAATTATTCAACAAACCCCCTTTTCTTTTATTATTTCGCTGAACTAAATAACATATCAATTACACTTCTCTTCGTGGGAACGAACTTGACTTTCATTATATTATTTTAATTAGTGGGAAATTATCTTGATTAATTTGTTGTGGTCACGACACGCATCAAATTTTGGCGCCGTTGCCGGGGAGCGGTTGTATATTGATTTGTTATTTGTTTAGCTTGTTTATGTTTTTAGATTTTTTCTTTTGTTCTTGTGAGTCGTCATGTTTCCTTACGGACATAACATGTACGTAGCACAAGAACAATCATCATCATATTATAGTGGTAATCAATTTGGATTTCAATCTCATTCATATAACAACTACCAACCATACCCTACGGAGCCTTATGGATACTCTCATACATATCAACAACCTTATGATGGGTATGTAAGTGAGCAATCACAGGGATGGAAGGATAGTCATACTTCTGATCAGTTGTTTTCTAGTAATGTGCAGATGACATAGGTTTGGAAAGAACTACTCCTATTTATCTTGTTCTTTCTTCATTTATGTCAAAAGAAGAGATACAGTCTGATCAGTTAGAAGAAGATGGAGCATCGGAAAATAATCTCGAAGAAATTAATAAGGAAATACGAGCAGAACTTCAACGTCGTTGGGATATTTAAGATTATGAGGTTGACGGAGACTCTGATGAAGATGAGCAACCTTTGGAAAATCCTTGAAATAATGGTAATGTTATTTCAACTCCAGATCATAATAACGATCACTCGCCTATTCAAAAGGAGGATAATGAATATGACATAACCGTTGTTATAAATGGTGTAACGTACTCAAACAATGATTTTAGGATTTGCACCAATGAAATGGACTTTCTAGGAGATGATTCCGATGACGAGGTTGTTGAAGAAATAGAGATTGAGAATGAAATCAAATTGGTTGAAGTTGTGGAAGACCCAATTGAGTTAGACAAGGATTATAATGATGTATAGATTTTGATTGAAGCACAAACTGATGACGAATGGCTAAATAGTTTGATAGAGGACCACGATACAAATGAGGTAAATAATTCATTGCAATTCTTTAAGAATGATGAGGATCCTGTAATACAAGAGATTGTGGAAGGTTTGTCTAATCCTTTGCATATTTCTAAATCTTTTGATTCACATCACTTAGGATTGAGTATTTGTGATTCTAAAATTCTTAAGGATTATTTTACTTCTAAGTATCCACCACTTGATGTGTTTGATTATAACATTGTGCAGGTTCAACAAGAGGAACCTATAGAAGATCCCTTATTTTATGTTCTCTATCCACTTTCGAGTGTAGAAAGAAATAAGTGTGGGGGAAGCTTTCAAGCTATAACAATTTCATTATTCATATTTTATGCTAATCATTGTGTGAAGTTGTTACTAGAATTATAGATTGTTTTTTTGGGAAGACTACCAGATTTTCATATTGTTGGTATATGGACGATAACAAAAGAGTCGGGCTGACGACTTTAAACCAAGCGCTTAATGAGAGGCAACCCATAGGTTTTGTATCTTTAACTCTTTTATTTTTTGTTTTTATTGTTTTCATATCATATTTTCATCCCCATGTTTAATTTCATTGAGTCCGGAATCTATTTTAGAAGAAAATTATGATGAACACCTTTTCGTCAGAAAATTGCAGACTGCACATAGTTCAGTACAGAGACCATACATGTCAGACCATTTATCAAAACACTGTGAGCTTTTGACACTTTGTAGAAAACACGTAGATGAACAACTTTTGTGAAATGGAGTTTTTCCAAATTCCTTACCAATTTGCACAGTGCTTTGCGTTTTATCTGCTATTATGTCAGAATTCAGAAGAATTCAGAACTTTCGGTTTTACACATTGAGGACAATGTGAAGTTTAAGTGTGGGGGAGTATTTTGCATATAGATTTTTCAAATTTTTTCATAAAAAACCTTCAACTTGTAGAGATTTTAGATTAACTAGCATACTTCTAGGTATGTTTACATAGAGAATTCTGACCGACATAACTGAACTTGGAAGTGTTAGGGAACTACATTCGGATTTCTTACGAATTGGAGTGTTAAATAATGGATTTAATCATGCCGGTGATGCAAATTAGGAGCAGAGAGAAATGCATTATTAGAGTTGCTGATCAATCATTAGTGGAGACTACCCATTTTCATATCAACCGAGGCACCAGACCAGATTTTCTTTGTAGCTGACTAAAGAGCTTTCTTTTGAGTGTGTGTCATCGTACGTTAATTCCGGGTAGAATGGTGAGCTATCCAACTTCATACCATTTTCAGCACTATTTTTGATCTCTTGAGTAGTAATTTTTTCAATCATGAGGGTGACGTCTATAGATGAAAACCACCTTCTTGTAGTTTGATTTGCATTTAGCACCATTCTCTCTCTCGCCAACAACAGATCCATGGAAACACCATCATCATCAACAAGGGAGCGACATCAAAATTCTATAAGGGAAGTTGAAGGCGTTTAAGGTTTACAAGCAACAATTCAAGGAAGAGCGAAATTTTATATCCAAGTAAAGCAACATACAATGAGCATATTTTTATATACATGTTGAAGACTTACATATAAGGAGCGGAATTCTATATCAAAGTGGAAGACTAAGTACAAGAGCGAAGAAAATCAAAAGATGAGAGTTATTGAAGTTTATGATACAAAGACAATACAAGTTGTGAAGATCAAAGTGGTAAAGTACTTCTTTCATGGCCATGTTATTTTAATTTCGTTATTATTTTTGTAGTTGCAATCTTTTTGTTTTAAAAAGAAAAAAATACAAAAAAAAAAAAAAAAGAGAAAATACAAAAAGATTTGCAATTAGGTTGTTATTTGTTTTATAAGGCCATGGGGAAGAAAAATATATAAAGAAGTTTCAAGCAACAAGAAATTTGAGGAAAAGAGTTAAAATTGTCGAAGTTTTACAAAGTTCAAGAGTTTATCATCAACAGTTGAAGACCGAAGACAAAAAAAGATGAAGAAGACGAGCCGAAGGAAGAAGTTTCTGTTGGATGATGTGAGAGTGGTGCTTTCATCATTGCAATCGGATGTAAAGGTGTTAAGTACTCTCATCCTCGATAATAGTGGTTGATTTCCTTTCTTAGAGATCATCAGAAAATATTTTTGTTTTCCACGATTTGTGGAGTCTCCAGAAATAATTCGGAAGGTTACCTTCCCACCATTCAACGTGTGTAGGATTCTCTCTTCATTCCTACCTGAACACATGTGAGACCCATAAAAAACCGTCTTATTGAGTGAAATTATCATAAAATCCTTTTAAGTGAGGCAGAAGTCGAGGCGAAATGCTTATTGATCGTCCTCAAACACGCGTTTCTCTCATTATGGTGTGGTTATTTCTCACTCAAAATTAAAGAATGAATATGTTCTTTGGTATTTCTAACTTATTATTACTAGCATGCAGAAATTCTATGTCCTCATAGCTCTTTGGATGCTTGGGAAGCTGGAACGCTTTGAAGTTGGAGTAGGTTTTGTGGGTATATCTCTCGTAAGCCCTCACGAGACTATAACTCGTCCACTAGGGACACCTAGGGTTTAAAGGCATGTTGCACATGCTAAGTTCAACCCTATCCTCAACGACATGGAGTTGTTGTATTTTAGATAGTTTGCTCGAGGACTAGCAAAAGCCAAGTGTGGGGGAATTTGTTAAGTGCATATTTTGCATATATTTAGTGTCTAATCCATGCTAGTAATTGCTATATTTTCTTGTAAATTATTGTACATTACTTTTGTTTTTCTTTATTTGTGTTTTGCTAGGTGAATCATCCAAAAGAAGCGAATTGGCACTTAATTGTGCAATAAAAGAAGTTAGCCGAAAGCAGAGAAAGGCCAAAGATCAAGTGGAACTCATCTAAATTGAGGATTTCTTTATATCATCTCGAAGAGGACGGAAATACGAAGCTAATGGCGAAAGAATGGATTCGATCCGATGTAGTATGAAGAAGTTATGGGCGATTGAAGCAAAGCAAAGTTGCGAAATTGTTTGCACACAGAATTTATAAGGGGTGTGCTATTTCATATGAACTGCTAAAGGAAGTCAAGTCATTTACTAAGGGGGAGTGGAATTCAAATAGTGATAATGGCACCCGCTGTTTCACTATGGGCACCTTCATCTTCTTATTTCGCCAGAACAACCCGATGGAGGTTTGGTTTCCGGTAACCATTGTTGCTGATGATGATGGTTGTAGACTAAAGAGTGCACTGTGGTCATAAAAATATGAGAAAAGATGGGTTTATCCATTAAGATTGATTTCGAAAAAACAGGGATGATCCCTTCTGCCATTAGTGATGACGAGAAGCAGTTGAGCTCGAGTTGTTCATTGCTGAGAATAGAATTGAAAGAGTGATTAATGGAAGAGCTGGAAGTACGTTGCTGCCATTGGCATGTAGTTAACGGAGTTAATGGAGATGAAGCCGTGGTGTTGATGATGTTTGACTAGGAGCTAGAGATGGCACTGGCAGTGATAATGCTGGTGACTCAGAGAATATGTGATGGAAGTAATGTATGAAGAGAATCAAAATAGGTTGAGTTTTCTGAGATATTGCTCAGCTCGAGAAGACACGATGGAGCTCTAAATAGACTTACCTGAGTTTGATTTTGAGAAGCAATGAAGAACATGGACCGAGCAGTTCAAGAATGCATGGCAGTGATATGAAGAGTTTACTGGTGGAGTTTCATACAGAGATGGATGGATGGTTACTGTGGTCGAATAGGTTACTGCCTATGAAGCTAACAGAGATATGTTAAATATAAAACAGGGAGCTGCAGAATATGAACAATCTCTGTTTGAGTTGGTGGTTATCGAGAAGATGGGAGAAGCTCGTAACGGGAAGCAAAGGAACTATCAGAGAGAAGAGAAGAATTAGTAAGAACTTACGGGAGGAGTTGCGGTTGGAAAACGCAGCCGTGATTGAAAAGAGAATTTTTGACGAAACATCCAGGAGAACATTCGTCTAGGAATTACCTGGCCGTAATTAGAATAGAAAAATACACAGTCAGTTCCAGCCAACTAACATGACAATTTCAGTTAAAAAGAAGACATTGGGCTGGGCTTTAATATTACTAACCGAGCCCATAAAGGCTGTTGGACGTGTGGTTAGCTTTGTTACACGATTTTGGCTAGGTTTTGATGGAATTTTGGCAAGTTTGGCATGTTACTTCGACCGGGATCGAGCACGGACCGCTTCTACAATTGGGACATCTATATAAGAGAACTTTTAATATTTTTGGGACATCTCATATCATATCTCTACATCTCATAATACACTTTTGTTCTTCATTAATATTTTAGGGTTTACCCCTTTAGGGGGAAACTGGGAAACGGTGTAAATCATGAGAAGCTAAACTTTATTTGATTAGGATGAATTCAAAGTTCCGTGCGTAAAGCTTAATTATTATACAAGTTTATTCGAATTTTGTATCACATTATCGATTGTCTTTTCTATATTTAGGGTTTATGATTGATTACTAGATTGTCCAAGTGTACAATTGGATTAATATTTTGATCATTCTAATGCTAGTAGAAGTTGGGAGATAAGTGTAATAGTCAAACAACTCTCTATACAAGTAGAAATCGTGAGACCTTGCAGAGGGATTCTGTGGAGCAATTGCGAGTGAAGATAACATCAGCAAGTGAACCTTGAGCTAAGATTTTAACTACTGGGATCAACCTAATTCACAAATCCTAAAGCGTTCAGTTGGATTACACCTTGAGTGATCTACTACTTGGTGGTTCGGCTGGATAGAATCTGATATTGGAGAGCTTCCGTATCCGTGGTATAAGGATTTTTGGGGGTAGCACTGAACTAGCTGCTATTCTACGGTTGGTGATATATGATTCTTACGAAAGATAAACAAGTATACTATGCAAGTCAACGTTTGGTAATGGCGAATGACTCATAATCATCTTATTGTTTATTATTATTTTAATTATTCAACAAACCCCCTTTTCTTTTATTATTTCGCTGAACTAAATAACATATCAATTACACTGCTCTTCGTGGGAAAGAACTTTACTTCCATTATATTATTTTAATTAGTGGGAAATATCTTGATTAATTTGTTGTGGTTACGACACACATCACATTATTAAACTACACAGCCTAAAAATTTGTGCCAATTAAGGATAGCACTAACCTATCTAAGTGGATGGAAGCATCTTGGTTGTAGGAGTTGAGGAACCCAAAAATAGAGTTTATTCATAAAAGTACAGAGCTCGGGTGTTAGAAATAACATGGTAGTTTCGCAGTATCTCGTTGAATCCTTATCACTTTCTATTTTTATTTTTTTGAAAACTTATATGTTTCTTTAAGTGATTTGGTGGGGCGCACGCATCGAATTGTTACCACGGCCAGGATGAAATACAGTGATTGAGTTATTAAAAAAATAAATAAAGATACCAAACCGGAATATGTGTGTGTTCTCCTTTTCTTCGTCGCCTAAACAAGTGTGGAATATAGGATCCATGGGAATTACCATGTAATCTGCTGACAAGAAGCATGCGCTTGGATCCAAAAGATCTAATCATGTTGTTAATTCCAAAAATAAATAAATATATATTTGTTAATGTTCAATTAATAAAATTGACCGTTGATTCCCTTGTATATGCCGGCTGAGTTGATATTAGTTCAGACCAGTATCTCAGTCCATTAGGATAGGTTCATCTTGGCAGTGGCCTTTAGATAGATATGGGAAACACCATCAACCTTAGTCAACATCGACAAAAATCTACTTTTCTCTATATCCATCTTCTTAATCTATCCATGTGAATTGTTTGATTCTGAATATGGATGCACCTATATGAGTAGAGCTCTGTCAGTCGCATCAACGTACTTCCTCTTGTAGTCAAAGAATGTATGCCGACCAAGGTGATTATTTAGTGCAGTTCCAACGTTCGACATAGATAGCTAAGGTTTGGAGTAAAGGTTTTGTAGGTATATCTCTAGTAAACCCTCATGAGACTATAAATCGGCCACTAGGGCCACCTAGGGGTTTAAAGGCTTGTTGCACATGTGACACCACGAATTCCGGGCCTGGATTTCGACCCAAATCTAACCCAAAATCCGAAATGCTACATTTAATAACAAGCCTAGACTTCCACACTTGTCCCAAGTTTAAACAACTAATTCTTTGTCTAAAATTTGGTTACGTTCAATTCAGAAATTCGGTCGCAGCGGATACGTAAAAATTCCTTTAGGAACATCTAACCATAACTTGTCGTGATTTTTCACCCACATGAACACTAAGGAATTTTAGTTTCCATAAAAATTTATTTCACCGTAAACTTTCCAGATTTAATCCAAAGGAATTGCATGTTTAAGGAAGAATCATAAAACAAAAATAGACATCAATTAACTCCAAGAATTTTACTGAACCCATTTCAAATCCAAAAATTATTATGATTATACATTCTGAATTCTAACTGAGTATAGTTCCATTCATATAATTTATATAATTTTTAGATTATCTTAAGGACCTTTTGACCACAGTCAAACATGTAGTTGACCAGAACTGCAGAAAAGAAAAACAGAGATAGTCCATTTTATAAAATCATATAAAATCACTCAGAACTCCGAATCAGGTTTAGTTTACCATTTTGAAAATTAAAAAGAAATATCTTCAAGTTTAAAGAGACACCAAAGACTAAAACACGCCATAGAATAGTTTTAAAACATGAAAACTTCAACATAGTTGAAGCTGTCAGAAAATATCTGAATTTCTTATAGTAAGAAACAATTGTTTTAAAAATAATTCCGGGACTCAGAAAATTCTAATATTTTAACAACTTCATAAACCGTGAGTTTTATGCATACCATAAAATATTCAGTCATAAATATCTTGTAAAAATAATTATCATTAACAGTCAAAGTGACGTGACTCAGAAATTTTCATTTATCTAACCAAATAAAATTGTCTTAATAACACATTGTTCCATTAATTATACATTAACCCAATAATCTTCAAGGTATTAATAATCACTAAATACTCAATAAATCATCCAAAAGAGAGTTTGATGATATTTTATTACAAATTTTCACTCATAATATGCAACTACTAATTAAAACACCAAAACCGATCCCTATACTTTGCCGCCATTAGCTCCTTGAGGTGTCATAAAATCTGGAATTTTTGTCATAATACGACGTGAGTTGTGACACTCAGTAGGCAAAGAAGCAACACAACATTTTATGCAATATTTTTCAATTTCTTTTCAAAACAAGTTGCATGGTTAACACCACCACAAACATATGGAAACACCACATCCATATACATTAATAAATTCAATCAATCCGCTCGCCCAAGGGAGCCCCACGTGGGTTTAGGAAACAAAAACCGTTTCCAAGGATATCTCGTATCCCGTCATAAATAATCTTTAAGAATCACATTCTATGGAACGCAGCCCAATATTCATAATCATGCTCACAACATCGATTATCATCCATATATTAATGGAAACTTGCAAACATAAATTTAATTAAAAGAAACTTAAATAAAAGAAGAGTTTTAGATTGTGTTGCGCCTACCTCGAATCGCAATCCAAAAACTATCAATAATACAAGGAAGAGCTTTATCACCGAAGAAATTGTCTTTGATATAAACTAAAAGAATCTTTAGCTATTTCTATTAATTTAGATTTTTGTTTCCATTATATGATTCACGACTACAAAATAATAATGGAAAGTAGAAAAAAAGGTTGTGGCTAGGTTACTCTTTTCTTCTTAGTATAAGATATATATATGTATATATACTCATAACCTAAAACAAGCTCCACCTAACCCCATTTTTAAAAGTTTTGGTCAAGATAAGAATCTAATAATTATGTCCTTCAAAGTGATGCTAATTATTTATATCTACCACTACCACCTTCTTTTAATTTATTTCTCTCTCCAACATAATTTTTCCCTTTTATTCTTTATTAAATCAAACAGTACTATAAAGAATTTTTTTTTCATAGGATTCCACCAAAAAAACAAAAAGAATTCAAATTTGAACATAACAAGTTATTAATAACTATTATTTCTTAAACTTTCATCATTAATAACAACTAATTTCAAAAATCAAAAGATTCTTTGTACCACTAAGAATTCTTTAATCTAAATAAAAAGAAAAGCATTAATAAAAACTAATTTCAAAAATCAAAAGATTCTTTGTCCCACTAAGAATTCTTTAATCTAAAGAAAAAGAAAAGCATTAATAATAACAATTTCAAAAATCAAAAGATTCTTTGTTCCACTAAGAATTCTTTAATCAAAAAAAGAATTAACAACAACTATTTTCATCAATCAAAAGAAAAAAGGAATTAACAACAACTATTTTCATCAATCAAAAGAAAAAAAGGAATTAACAACAACTATTTTCATCAATCAAAATAGTTCTTTTGTTCTTGGCTCAATTCATCTACTTTCAATAAAAACTAGAATTTTATATTACATGTTTCATAATGATTCCTCTATCCGATCGTCTTCAAATTTCAGTGAAGCATTTCTAACATATGGATCTATGTCATATCTAATTTTTAAAAAAGAGAAACGGTTCAAATGAGAGTTATTGATTTTATAAGATTATTCTAAAAATTTGGCCAGATTGCATCATTTTACCAAACTATTCACAGTAAATTCATAATAATTCGAAATTTAGAAAACTCAACGCACAATTAAAGATAACACATAGATCTACAAATTTTATCAAGACCTAAAATCGTTTTGATATCATCAAGATTACCTAAACACGGTCAAGAACAGACAAAGCAAAAATGTACAGAAATTTCAGAAATCAATATCCAAGTTCAAACAAACATTTAACGGTGAATCTGTGGTGAAGTATTCTCAAAATTTAACTAGAGATACCTAAGCATGTTATCTATCAATATTAAAAGGCCGATCATCAATTATCTTCGTAGTTTTGAATCAATAAATTACTGAGAACTAATTATACAAATTCAAAATCAAGTATAACAAAAACATAAAGAGAAAGGGGATCTATCATTATACCTCAATTGCTTAAAAAAAACTCCTCTTGATTCTCTACTGATTTTCCATGGTTTCTCTCTCTAAAATAAATCCTAGCTTCATATCCTTCTTCTCCCTAGTTTTTAGTTTTCTCTCTCTAAAACTTTTTTTTCTAAAATTATAAGCAATAGGCTTTCTGCAACTATTATACCACTCATCAACCAACTCTTTGTAATAGTTACTCTGTAACACTTATAACTGTTGCAATTGAGTTATTTTTTTTTCCTCATAATTCTTCAATAATAACACATTTTGATCTATGAATTATTATTTTGAGTGAGTTTTGAGCATGAGGAGCTAAACCCCATCACTGGGATGACGGAGGAAGCCATGTTTCACAATTGATTGGTAACCATAATTGATTCTTCATGACTTTTTGCACAAAATTAATTGATTTCGGATTTTTATTTAATTATTTGTGATTTCATTTGATGGTGTATGCTTAGACTTAGGGCTTTTGATGCACCATGCTTAAGATTTACAATTAATGATTTATAAAATCTACTTTCGGCAAAGAAATAGAGTCAATAATGGAGATATAATTGTTATGAATCATTATATGAACCAATTGAATGTGATTAATGGTGAAATCTTGTGTCTCAGTACCTCTCAATATTGTGACAATCTTGTGTATATATTTTCTTTATTTTTAGTGTTTTCTATTATTAAGTCTTAAATCAAACCTTCACAATTCTAAGAAATAAACTTTTTCTTATCACTATCAAAACTACATCAGCATGGCCAAGAGGGTAAGCTACATCAATATGCAAGTAAGCAGAGCTTTCATAAACCTAAGAAAAGTATGGAATGAGCCTGATTGATGCACTCTTGGCACGAGCAAGCTAAGTGCATGCTCTCAGCAGTGCCTAAGCTAAGTAAAGAGGTGAAGATAAGTTACAATGGCCTATGTGCAACCCAAGGCATGTTCTACGCCTAAGGAAGGACTTGAAATCCAGAGATGCATGCAATAATATATCGACATAAGCCTTTATGGCTTTAATCCCTTCGCAGAACAAGGGAAAGTTTTGGAACGGTGTGGAAGCTAAGTTAGCTGCATAATGCCAATAGAGCATGCTTGCAAAGGCAGATGAATGTGCATTTTCTTAGTTTTAAGGCTCAGTCAGTAGCATCTGAGAGACGCATCGGGGAAGTTATGGCTTGCGCGCCTTTGCGCGCTAGGCGTAATGTTTCGATTAGTCACACCATGCCTGTAGATGTTCGTCAATTTGTTCGTGTACTTGCTATGAAACCTTGGAATTATGAGGCACGAATGTATTTCCCATTACTTGATATGTGGTGCACAACTGTAGATGGCTTTGGATGGGAGGTATTCGGTGGAAATCCAGCGAATGAAACAACACATCCTGTCAATCCAGACGATCCAGTTGAGATAGACGATCGAGATGCTCTAGCTAATGTACTAGATGAGATGGTGGTTCCAGATCAAGTACACGATGTCTTGGTTCATTAGCTAGGTAATTAAATTGAGCAAGAATATAGTTGTTGTTGTTAGATCTATGTGTGATGTAGGGACTGGTACTTCGAGATTTGGTGATGTAATTTGAGTAAATGATTCCGGTGTGTGTTGAGAGTGATTACAGTTGTAGCCAAAAGATCAGTGATTCTGTGAGATGTGTTGGTGATGCTAGTGATTAAATTTTCATTTGAATTCATGATTGGGAGCAGAAATTTATTGTAGAATCGGTATTCATGAGGATTCCGGTCGAAAAAGACGACGAAAACAAATCGTTAGACTCCAGAATGACTTCTAATGGTCTAAAAACTTAGCCCGAGAAAGAAATCGAGACTGAGGGGAGAAAAGAGAGAAACGTTCAATAGAAGGCCCGACATATTTTGGTAATTCATAAAATACACACATAATTGGTTTTCGGCTGAAAATTCGCAATTCCGAATCGGTTTCGAAAGAACGCTCAATTGGGGGATATCAAAACTAATTGGGGGATATGAATTACTTCCCCCAACCAAAGGTGGCTGCTAAGGGGTGACCTTTTGATATGAAAATACTAAAATACCCTTTGGTTAATTAAAAAACTTTATGAAAAGACTATACAACCCTTTCCCATAAAACATAAAATCAAATAACCAAATCATTTATCCCCCATTTACACCATCAATTCCAGCACTAGGGTTAGTTTTTGAAAAAATCAAAAACCAAAAAACAAAATCATATCCCCCATTTCTATCTCCACTTCTTATTAATCTCTTTTAGGGTTAAAGCTTTGAAACCCAAATGTTCTCCATTCTCTTTCAAATTCTCTTCTCCTTCTCTACCGACTCCTCATTTTGAAAACGAAGTGATGAAGACCACGCCGGAAGTGATGAAGAACATGTCGGAAATGATGAAGGTCACGCCGGAGATGATGAAGATCATGACGGAAGTGATGTAATTCAATGCCGGAACTAAATTCCGGCATGCTCGATATAAATCTATTAATGCCGGTAGTCATCAGTAGAAAAAAATCAATTTTCTGGATACTTTTCATCATGTGCCGGCATAGAAATTTAGGATGAAGACCACGCCGGAAGTGATGAAGAACATGACGGAAGTGATGAAGAACATGTCGGAAATGATGAAGGTCACGCCGGAGACGATGAAGACCATGCCGGAAGTGATGTAATTCAATGCCGGAACTAAATGCCGGCATGCTCGATATAAATCTATCAATGCCGGTAGTTAAGTGAAAAAAAATCAAGTTTCTGGATACTTTTCATCATGATCCGGCATAGAAATTTAAGCAAAAACCATGCCGGAAGTAGTTCCGACATGCTCGAAAATCAGATAACTGTGCCGGAAGTGGACTGATTAAAACCAGAAAAAATAGGTTTTGAAGATCAAAACTTGAAAATTTTCGTAACGAAACAAAGTCTCGACGGGGCTACGCCCCCCCGAACCCCCCGGATAGTGGCAAACAAATTTTTAAAATTTCCGGCAAATGCCGGCATGGGTTTTTGGTTGAATACCATGCCGGCACCGAGCTTTTTCAGCTGCAACAATGGTGGATTCAAAGAAAAAAAATCAAATTTTCAACCTCTTAGCAGCAGTTCTCTCATCACGATCATATTCCATTTTCAAAAAAATAATTCCACTCAATTTTTTTTCCCTCCTTCTACTCCTCACTCACACAAATTAAATTAAAAAATCAAACTAATTTATCCCCAAATACTTAAGAATTTACTAATATAAATTAATCACTAATTAGGATTAGTGAATGCTAGATTAGAAATTAAAAAAATAATTACATAGGGGGTCACCCAAAATTACTATTGGGACACTGTTTTTGTCATGTAACTATATCCCCCGATTAGTTTTGATATCCCCAATTGCGCGTTCAGATTGATCCTAAAACTCCACGCTATCACAAACTTAAAACCTCACGTGTCACACACCGAATGACTTCCTTTTTTCTCTGCACACTCTCTTCCCCCAATGAAATGTCTTCTGCGGCACTCTTTTTCTCTTCCATTTCTTCAGTCTCCTTCTCCACCATAACAAAAATCCCACCTTTCTCATTAGCGCCCACTTCAATCCTCATTTCAAACCGTACCAAAATCATTAACATTGCTTCACAGTCACAACCCAGAGCAGTTTTTCTCCCAAGCCTGGCTAGATTCTATTGAAACCGACAAGGTTAGTGATGAACATTTCAAAGATACTACTCAAATTCTAATGTTAAGAAAAGAAATGGTGAAATGGGTTTTAATTTGTTTGGTTTAGAAATGATTTTCTTTTGTTATAGAGCTTGGGTGTCTTCTCACTCCATCTACCTGTTTATTGTATTGATACTAGGAATTATGGTCCTGCACATTACATTGGATTTCCTAAAACTGGAGGTAATTTTTGATTCCAACAAACGTGATTTTAATTAACAGTAGATTCGTGGGGAGTGTTTTTTTGGTTAGTACTTATTGACTGGCAGATACTACGGAATTTTAGTGATGGGAGAGTTTTGTGTAGGATTTAGGAAATTTTGAAATTGGGGTTTGTTGAAGTTAATTTGATATCTAATCTAAGAATACAACATATTAGAATTGGAATTGGTATAAGAAAGGTAATGATATTCAATTTGAAGCAACTATGGATATCCAGAGTTTAGCCACTTAACTAAACTAATGAATGAGGTTGAGTAAACGTACGATGATGGGCAGTCTTTATTAAGGGATGTCTGAGTTAAGTTAAGGGATTTTGGCTTTGGATTTCATTTATTCTTAGTGTATTATTGAATGTGGGTATCTATATGTTGGGTTTCCAGTGACGAGCCTATGATGTTATCGTAAACGTTGTTGTTGGGGATCTACAGAAATACACTTACACTGTGTGACTAGTCAACTGGTGTGCATGTCTATAGACTAATGTCTTAGTGGAATTTTCAGTCCCTGTAAATGTAGGTTAGATTAAGAAATGATTCCATTGTAACCATGTTTTGATGTTGGTTTTCGGCTTTCGTAATTGTTACGCTTGTATCTGATTTTTTTTTAAACTTTAATTCAGCTCCCTCTGAGAGAAAAGGGCAGGGGATCCACTTATCTGCCTAAGCTTGGGATTTACTAGTTTTTAGTTAGATCGGGAATTCTTTAAAACCCGTAAAAGTGGAAGCCTGACACGAATAAAAGGGTTGTGGCTTCCACTTTGGGAATGCTGATTGAAACTATTATGATACACATTCTGCTTTTGCTTGTATTTTTTTTTTCTTTTTCTGTTAGTAATTGGGATTGCATTTTATCGGTATTCTAATCTTACGTAGATCCAGTTGGTAGGTACCTTTTTTCAGCTCATGTCTTCTAGATATATGCTTTGAGTTTGTTGCCAAAACGTAATCTGGTGAAATGGGGAATATAAGAATATTAATTTGCTTTTGGAAGTTGAATAGATGTGTATGGCTTTCAATCTTAATTTGCTTTGCAGCTCTAAGGGCACAGTTTCTGATTGAGTGCTTAGCTGATTTGAAAAAGAATTTGATGAAGAGAGGTTTAAATTTGGTTATATAACATGGAAAACCCGAAGATATTCTCCCTTCAATTGCCAAAGCTTTTGGAACTCACGCAGTCAATAGATATGTTATATATGATATTGAAGCTAGGAGCAATTCTTTACTATATGATTTGTCAAGCAAGCTTTTGCTGATTGAGTTGTTATGGTATTCAGATTTGTGCCCATAAAGAAATTTGTAGTGAGGAGTTGCTTGTGGAAACACTTGTCAAGAAAGGTTTGCAAGGAGTATCTCTACTCTCCCAGGGATCCACATCCACCAGTCGAAATCCTACAAATGTGAAGCTTGAGCTTGCTTGGCGAAGTACTATGTACCATGTCGATGATCTCCCATTTAATCCGAGTAGTTTACCTGACATATATACCAAATTTTGTAAGGTACATAAATCTAGAAGTACATTCCAGTGTTTTAGAAGTTACATTTGTTTTTGAGTTTGATGAGGTTATACTCAACACAGTATCTGCCATGATGAATCAACTTCCAGTCTGTTGAATCCAAGTGTGCAATTTATGGCTTCTTTAAACTTCTAATGTCAGTTGGGCCACTTCCCAGCACTGATCTTAGCAAAATTGGGGCAAGTCCTTTGCTTGACCAGCTTGGTGTCATTCATGAAGAGGCAAGTTACGGTGCACTTTTTTCGGTTATAATGTATTGCTAATTATTAAGTTGCAGTAGTTTCTTGGTACTTCATTATACCCAATAGTGTACCTTAATGAATCAGAAAAATGTGAAGTGTGTCAAATTAATTAAGGATTATAATTATAACAAGACTCTCTCATTCTCTGTTATGTGAAATGCAGGCGAAAAAAGAAATGTGTTTTGTCGGTGGTGAAAGTGCAGTGCCGGGCAGAGTACACGAGTACTTCTGGGTAGACACAAATATGAAAGAACTGTAAACAACTGGTTTCATGTCAAACCAAGGATGACAGGTAAATTCTGAGTTGAGTGCTGAACTTAGCAAACCAAATTAAGAAGATCACAGTCCTTTTATTTTTAGATTCCTAACTGTTTGAGTAGTACATCACCGCCCGGAATTTATCTTGGAATTAAGCAAAAAAATGTTCTTTACTTTGATGCATCAAGATCATTAGGATTGGTGAAAACTGAACACAATCTATTATTGCTGTACAGATAGTTTGCTCATTTCTTGTTCGAGATATGGGTATTTATTGGCTTATCGGTGTAGAGTGGTTTGAAACTTCTTGGATTATGATCCATGTTCAAATTATGGGAACTGGACATGCAGTGCAGGTTAGTTATTCGTGGATTATGCATCTTTGAACTTCACACAGATAATTCAGTTTCTGAATAGTTAGATTATTACTGTAGGTACAAAATTCATCATTCAGATTATTTTTTTTTGTTTTTTGCAAGAACACTTTTAACTGATTTAGATCCTGAAATTCCAAAAACTGCTGTGTTCCTGTATACGAATATGGTGCGTGCTGGTACCGAGTTACAGAAACTTCCATAAGAGAAAAAGATGTTTCCACAGGAGAACTCATATATAAAACAAATTGTACCTCTGAATTTTAGCATGCCAAATCATGGTCATAGTCATACTTAACCCACATCAAGAAGAAAATGACAGTAATTACGAACAAACTTTTTCAATTTGATTTCATTTATAAACTACTGGCAGTTACATACTATACATCAGTTACGATACACTTACGATAAGAAAAGAAAAAAAAACTTAAACAAGTGCTGACATATAAAGTTTAGTTTCTATACTAACTTTTTCCCTTTAACATTACGTTGGAGAGTTCTCTTGTCAAATATTGTAGGCCAATATGTTGAACGGACCATTTCAGCAAACAATGGAAACAACAACCACAGAAACAATGCAACTGGCACACAGCCAAGCAATGTTATAGGAATTACAATCCATTTCCATCTCGGGCAAAGAATAATATCTATTGCTGAACCGAACGCTATCATCATGGTGGCCATTGAAATGAAGAGCGTTGCTAGGCCTAGTATAAACTTTTGTGGTAATGCTTTAACAAAATCTTCTTCTGAATATCGTGATGTTAAGATGGCCAAGAACATAAGAACTGATGTGGCGGAAGAGAAGAGAGCTAAGGCATCTGCCACTGCAAAGACAATGAACGAATTGCTGTTCATAAGAATAGGAAGGCCATTGATCGTGTTTCTCTTAGCATCATTGTAATTACCACCGGGTACAGTAAAAGCTGCAGCGAATGCAACTGTAGAGATAAGGGTTGCTACTATCATACATGAATGTGAGGTACCTCTCATCCATTTTTCTCCCTTTATCACTAAATCTTTGTGTTTATCTGTAAATATGCATTGCGCAGTCATTCCATCTTTGTTTCTCACTAGCCTGTATCTCTCTAGTAAAATAGATTTCACCCCCTGATTGAAATAATAGAGGAAAATTGTAAGGACAAATCATATCAGTGGAATTTAGAAAGCACCAAAACTTTTTTCGGTTCATGTACCGAACTGCACAAATTTAGATCATGTAAAAACCTATTCCTCATATGCTCTTATCATTGGTTACCTGAAACCACTGTGCTTCCCGTTGCATCTGAAATGCTGCACCTGAGACTGAATTTAGTTGGTGAGAAGGTGCAATATCCGCAGCATAATGCAAGATGGTGTTACGTTTATCATCAGTTCTGGAATTCAATTCATCCATGTCCTCCTCACTCTTTTTGCATATGAAATTGAATATCTTATCATTTCTTTCTGCGATAGCAATTTGTACCATTGTTTGTCCCTCCATTTCAGACCAGAGTAAGTAAGGAAATTTCTTAAGACACTTCACAATGACTTCCGTTGTCCCGTATTCGATTGCTGTCTTCATGAGGCTAGACTTTTTGAAAAAATCTATAACATCCGACTTGTTCATAGTAGCATCTATCTGTTCTAACATATTAGAGACCAATTTAGAGGCTTGTTCATTTATCAACTTCTGGTCGTTCACTTTTTTGATAAAAGAAACTGCAACAAGAATAAACCAAGTGAACAATAAATTAGATTCTTTCATTTAGTGGAAACTTCGATAATAGTTAAGTTTCACTTAAATAGACCTTGGGTTAAGTAGGGGTTGAGGTACTGCATCATGAACTTTGTTATGGCTCCTCTACGCATTGTTGAGGACTCTCTCGGGCTTTCTAAGTCTGCTCTGTTGTCAGGGTAATTAGGTGCCTCTGTGTCCACTTGAAGAACTGTTCGAAGAAGAAAGTAGTTTCAAAATATATATACTGTGTTCCAACTATAAGTAAGAATAAAATGAGGTCAAAGCAAGGGTACTAACACAGGTAGCGGCGTCTTTGCCACCATGTTGTCTTATTTCCACTTTGAAATGAAAATGGTCTCCGAACAAGCACTTCTAATGCGCACACACCATTTGTTTTCTCGGTGACCAACTTCGGATTACTTTGCACAATAGACAATGCGATGTCTACAAACAAACAAGCAGTACAACGTAAAATTATATAAATCATAATATTTCAGGAAGTCCCTTGTCAAACACTCAAGCATTTGTATATTCCCTAACCTTAATTTCATGCATGAATATAAATCTTTGTGTCTAATCCGTTAGTATAATTACCGTAGAAATTAGAATCAATTAAATCACATAGGAGGGAAGCACCATGTTGACCAGTGAAAGGACTCGGGTCATCGTCTCTAGTGGCAGAATAAAGATATTGCACCACATCTTTCTGTCCTTTTGAAACAAACTTTGCGGCAGTGTGGAGCGGTACTCTTCCATTGTTATCACGTATCTGCGTCAAGAGCGGGTTTTTCTTCACCATCAGGTCAACAATGTTGGTGTTTCCTTCCATTGCAGCAGTGTGAAGTGCTGTATACCCATATATACTGTCCTTATGTTCAAGTGCTATTGGCGGCACGAGTCCTACTAGTTTTTCCACGAATTCCCACTTTGTATGGTCTGCAGCTATATTCAATGCTGTTTCTGATTCAATTGTGATGACTTTCGTCATTGCTCCTCGGTCTGCCTTGAAAATTTCTTCTGCCCGATTCCAATCGCCTTGCTTTGCTGCTTCATGTAGTGGTTTGTTTTCCTCGTAAATGTAACCAGTTGCTTGATTTACCTCCCCTTGATTTGTTTGACAAGCAAGAGATCAAAATATTTTTAGATTTACCACAGAAAAAAATAATTTGAATTGTACGTAATTTGATTTTTATTTCTTGTATTTCTCATTGAATCATTGAACGACAACTTGGAAGAAATTTTGTATGCGGCTTGAACGTTGAGTTTGTAGGAAGAAAAATGGGGTTTATATAATGGCACTCAAATCTGCTTGTAAAAGACTTTAATTAAGCTGGGATAAAATTGGTGAATAGGATTTGTATGGCCAACTGTTGGTACAAATACTAGACTCTAAGCTGGGATAAATTGGTTAACAAAGGCAACTCTGGTCATATACTTGGGTGCCAAAGCAAAGTAACCTCAGTTTGTATAGATAGATAGAATTACAAATTGAGGAAATCGACAGTATATGTAGAGCATATGTAATGGCGATTTACCTTGTTGTTCACCTACTGATGCAGGGTTTTCAACTTCAGCGCCCTCTGTTGCTTCAGTTTCATAATTGTTATTACAATTAAAAGGCGTTATTTGGTTATTAGGAATGATGCTAGGACTAATTTGATTTTGTTCTGGAATTCCATTTTTCATACTTTTTAAGGTCTCTAATATTTGTTCTAGAGTATGTGCCTGAGATTCCATAAGTTTAATAAGAGTGGTTTCAAAAGTACTAGCCATTGTTTCTTGAGATTTTTTGTTCTGGTATCAGTTGATGAATGGTGATATATGCCGCTAGAAACTAATAATGGTGGTTTATTTATGAGACTTGGTTTGTTGTTGTTGTTCTCTGCAGGAGAAGAAACTTATATGAGTAAGAAAGGCAGGGAAGAATATAAATAGCAACAGAAAGAGAACAAGAGAGTAACACTCCAAACTCCACTGAGATGTCAAATTGGAGTCTATTCTAAAGGGAAGTGGAAAAGAAGAAAAGTTCCAATCCACTAAATACAAGTCAGTCAACCGTGAACACTAAAAAGGAAAAGAAAGATCTTTACAATCTCATTGATAGGCTAGCAAAAAAGTAAAGATGCAGTGCAATCCACAATGTGAGTACTCAGTCGTGAACTGACTGCTGCTTTCCGTATCTTCTTCTTGTTCCACTACATTCAATAATTCATTTCCTTTCAATAATTCATTTAAGATGATTGCTGTGTGCATGTCTTCTATTCTTAGATATCCATTTCTTAGAATACTGTAAATTAGGGCGTTTGCATTTTATACACTTAGTACTCAAGTCTGGTGACCTTCATGGTTTCCAGACTGCAGATCAAGGAGACTGTCTAAACTCAAGGCTGAAAGCTGAAAAGGCATTATGATTCCACTCACACCTAACACATCACTTGCATACAAAACAATCGGTCCTTTCTCTATCTTCTCTAAAGAAAAAGGTAAAGGAGTTATTGGAATCTGCTTATCAATTGGATGATCTTAAAAGCTTAACTGTTGAATTAAATTTATTTTTGATAGTTGATGGAATCCATATAAGCAGGCACTTTCAGAGTAATGATCACTTTGTATTTGGTGCAAGGGCGACCAATTATTGACCCAAGATGAGAGCACTAAATTCGATTGCTCTTGGGATACCATATTCTAGAAACTACAGACATATTTTGAGCTGTGTCTTGTATTTTTTTTTTTTTCCCTCCGAAAGAGCGCAATCTATTGTAATATCTCCATAACAATACTTTACCTTTCGGTGTATGTTCGATGATATATATTGACTACACGACTTCATTACCTTCACGTCCTTCACAAACTGTAGTGTCACCCGTCACCCGACAATAACATAGTACACTTGCGTTATCTCTTTAGTCTTTAATCACAAACTCACACAACAAACTCAAGAAAACAAAAAAGGAGAATATTAGAAAGAAAAGAAAAGACATTCTTGTAAGTGGTTGCAACA